>JASVER010000005.1:20911950-21138715 GCA_030449065.1 Oceanodroma leucorhoa | reverse complement strand
GGCCGTCCAGCCAGTTTTTTACCCAGTGAAGAGTATGCCCATCCAAGCCATAAGCAGGCAGTTTCTCCAGGAGAATGCTGTGGGAAACAGTGTCAAAGATTTACTAAAGTCTAGGTAGACCACATCCACAGCTTTTCCCTCATCCATTAAGTGGGTCACCTGGTCATAGAAGGAGATCAGGTTAGTCAAGCAGGACCTGCCTTTCATAAACCCTTGCTAACTGGGCCTGATCGCCTGGTTGTCCTGTACGTGCCATGTGATGGCACTCAGGATGATGTGCTCCATAACATTCCTTGGAATCGAGGTCAGGCTGACAGGCCTGTAGTTCCCMCGATCATCCTTCCRGCCCTTCGTGTAGATGGGCATCACATTTGCTAACTTCCAGTCAACTGGGACCTCSCCAGTTAGCCAGGACTGCTGATAGATGACTGAAAGTGGCTTGGTGAGCACTTCTGCCAGCTCCCTCAGTACCCTTGGGTGGATCCCATCCAGCCCCATAGACTTGTGTGTGTCTATGTGGTATAGCAGGTCGCCAACCATTTCCCCTTGGATTATGGGGGCTTCATTCTGKTCCCCATCCCTGTCTTCCAGCTCAGGGTGCTGGGTACCCAGAGAACAACTGGTCTTACTATTAAAGACTGAAACAAAGAAGCCATTAAGTACCTCAGCCTTTTCCTCATCCTTTCTCACTATGTTTCCCCCTGCATCCAATGAAGGATGGATATTCTCCCTAGCCCTCTTTTTGTTCCTAATGTATTTATAGAAACATTTTTTATTGTCTTTTACAGCCAGATTAAGTTCTAGTTGGGCTTTGGCCCTTCTAATTTTCTCCCTGCATAACCTCAAGACATCCTTGTAGTCCCCCTCACTGGCCTGYCCCTTCTTCCAAAGGTCATAAACTCTCTTTTTCTCTCTGAGTTCCAACCAAAGCTCTCTGTTCAGCCAGGTGTCTTCTTCCCCACCAGCTCATCTTTCAGCACATGGGGATGGCCTGCTCTTGCACTTTTAAGATTTCTTTCCTGAAGAATGTCCAGCCTTCCTGGACTCCYTTGCCCYTGAGGACTGCCTCCTAAAGGACTCTGTCAACAAGGCTCTTAAATAGGCCAAAGTATGCCCTACGGAAGTCTAAGGTAGCAGTTCTGCTGACCCCCCTCCTTACCTCTCCGAGTATCAAAAACTATCATTTCGTGATCRCTATGCCCAAGACAGCCTCCAACCATCACATCACCCACAGGTCCTTCTCTGTTCATAAACAACAGGTCCAGCAGTTCCCTAGTTGGCTCACTCATCAACTCTGTCAGGAAGTTGTCTTCCACACACTCCAGGAACCTCCTAGACTGTTTCCTCTGTGCTGTATTGTATTTCCAGCAGCCGTCTGGTAAGTTGAAGTCCCCCACGAGAACAAGGGCTAGCAATTGTGAGAATTCTCCCAGCTACTTACAGAATATTTCGTCTGCCTCTTCATCCTGGTTGGGTGGTCTATAACAGACTCCCATGATACCTGCCTTGTTGGTCTTCCCCTGATTCTTACCCATAAACACTCATCCCCATCATCAAGCTCTAGACAGTTAAAACACTCCATAACATACAGGGCTACACCACCACCTTCCTTTCCTGCCTATAACTTCTGAAGAGTTTATAGCCATCCATTGCAGCTCTCCAGTTGTGCAAGACATCCTACCATGTTTCCATGATGTCAACTATATCATAGTATATCATAGAATCATAGAATCATAGAATGGTTTGGTTTGGAAGGGACCTTAAAGATCATCTAGTTCCAACCCCCCTGCCATGTGCAAGGACACCTTYCACTAGACCAGGTTGCTCAAAGTCCCATCCAACCTGGCCTTGAACAYTTCCARGGATGGGGCATCCACAACTTCTCTGGGCAACCTGTTCCAGTGCCTCACTACCCTCACAGTGAAGAATTTCTTCCTTATAGCTAATCTAAATTTACCCTCTTTCAGTTCAAAGCCATTACCCCTTGTCCTATCACTACATACCCTTGYAAAAAGTCCCTCTCCAGCTTTCTTGCAGGCCCCCTTCAGGTACTGGAAGGCTGCTATAAGGTCTCCCCAGAGCCTTCTCTTCTCCAGGCTGAACAACSCCAACTCTCTCAGCCTGTCTTCACAGGAGAGGTGCTCCAGCCCTCTGATCATCTTCGTGGCCCTCCTCTGGACTCGCTCCAACAGGTCCATGTCCTTCTTACATTGAGGCCCCCAGAGATGAGTGCAGTACTCCAGGCAGGGTCTCACGAGAGTGGAGTAGAGGGGGAGAATCACCTCCCTCGACCTGCTGGTCACGCTTCTTTTGATGCAGCCCAGGATACRGTTGGCTTTCTGAGCTGCAAGCGCACATTGCCAGGTCATGTTGAGCTTCTCATCAACCAACAACCCCAAGTCCTTCYCCTCAGGGCTGCTCTCAATCCATTTCCCACTGCACAATGGCTTCCAGCTCCTCCTGTTTGTTGTCAGTGCTGCGTGCATTGGTGTAGATGCACTTCAGTTGRGCTATTGATCCTGCCACCTTTTTTGGGGGAGAARCCCTAATTCCTAYGTGAYCATTCTCAGGYGCTTCCGTGGTTTCTAACACATCAATAACCATTGTGTCTTTGCTGCTACATGGCTCTCCATCCCCTACCTCCACTGAGACAGCAGACTGAAGGACCTCACTAGYACACCGTCCCTCAAACATTGGCATACCGCCCCCAGGCTTRTYTCTAGCAAGCCTGGTTTTATCSCCTTCCCTCTTCAAATCTAGCTTAAAGCTCTTTCCTCYCAGTACTTCAAGACTGAAGCAAATKGTTTACCTTATTATGACTTTTCTGTTCTCACTCCCACATTAGTGCAGTCACTAAATCTTTGGCAAGTCATGTACTTTGGCAAGCACAGTGACAACAAGTCTCCCCCTTGGTTCATTCGGAACAAAAGGATAATGAGTTGACAGTTCAAGTTTATAACTTTTATCTGTGATTATCACACTCATTTTTATCTTTGAAGAACTTTAACTGTTATTTATTTGGAGCATATTCCCTATTTATTTTTCTATTTTCTATTTATTAAAAAAAAACATATAAAGGAACCCTCAGGAAAAGCCTRCTAAAGCACTCAGATGCTCTGATGTTAACAGAGAAAATAATAGTTGATGTGCATTTGTGTATCTTTGCACTGCTCTGGGTTTTTTGGTAGCAAGGCACTGGTTTATCAGTTTACATAGCAACATGCACAATATGCAAAGTGTCAACCTGTCAGTTTTTAATGGATGAATCTGGAACAGAGCAGGAAAGCCTTGAGGTAGGAAAAGGCAAGGGAAGTTTTAAACAGCAAAGATGTTTGAAATGGAAAATTAGTAGTATTTGTGTAGGCTATTCTTTTATGTAGCAGTTTATAATACAAATTACTTAAAATCAGAATCAATGTTAAGAGTCAACACTGCATATTCTAGAGTGCAAAGGTTTCCCCTTGTTCTTGTCTATGATTTTSAAAGAGAGGCTTTGTGAAGCCACTTTATAACCACTCTCTTGCTATTGCACTGTTGCTTAAGATCAAAAATGTTGCTAGTCTCAATTTTGCAGACAAAGTTCATATTAACTTAGAATGTAATTATGAATGAGCACTGCTCTGAAAAGCAGACTCTAATTGACTCATCGTGTCTGAAACTGCTTTGACTACTAATTTCCATTAATTCCATAGCAAGTGGTCCTGATTACTTCTTAATTCTCCTATCCAAAATCTGTAATGCAGCTTGTAGCCAGTGTAAAACTTGCATGAGATAAGTAATGCATTTAAAGAAAAGGTATATTAGACTGCAAAATTGAAAAGTGCTAGGATTACTCATAGGATAGCAGTAAACTGAATCCAACCTAGAAAAATTACTACACTGGCGACACCATACCACATATTAGTCTTTCTTGTTTACCATATGTCACAAAGCCACACCAAAATACTTACCTGCTCTACATTTTAACAACTCATCTGCAGAGTTTGAAAGGTATTTAAATGAAAAAGATTATACACATCTGTTGCTTTCTTTTTATTACAACCCTTAAATGAAGTCAGTAACTATGACAGTCTATCAATCTATGTTAATAGCTGATATATATAAAAGGAGACGGTGGAGTAAAATGTTTTCATTGGTTCATGATGAGAAGGACCATAATTCACCAAGATGTGAAGTATATAGGTTTTTCTCTCCCAAGGACTTCTAGGGGAGCAATAAAGGACTTGCTCTGATTTGAACCAAAATGATTATGCCACCATAATTTGTTCTCAGAACTACAATCAAGTAGCATTGTTGCTGTTGATTACATATGCACAACCCTGTGGTGTTCTTTTTCATATAGTTACTCAGTTATAACTGAAAACACTTTGTCCCAGTAGAGATAATCCAAATATTTCAAACTCTGGTCAGTTTTTAATCCTTAGTGCTACTTTTTTAACAACTAAGGGGAGGTGGTTTAAACATTATGATTGTTGTGAACAGTAATATTCCTGGGTGCTACAGCAGCTATGTTTCTCCAGAAAGCAGAAACAGATTGTCATATTTATCTCCTTTACAATGTGCATGTAAGCCTGAAGCGCTTGAGTTTTAAGGATGGAGTTCTCTACTTCTACRTACCACGCTTAAATGCAGGAAATGATGGCCCAAATGAGACTTTAATTACATCTTCACAGCAATTGTCTTTTCCCTGTATCAAATAYTTTCTTAGTTTATGTTTCAAGCAAGTTTTACATGTAGATTTACCTGAAATAATGAAGTAGTACGATCCTCWTTGGAAAGGGAAAGCAGTACTCAACATATGTCCTCAGTGAAGAGTTCTCATGATCACAACTTCATTTTGGAGAATTTWTTTGTGGAGCTGATGACAAAGATGAATAAAGGTTTCCTACCCTGTGATAAAAACTTAATCCTTTTTAAAGGTGTTCACATGTCATTAAACTCATTCCATAGTGCTGTGACAAAACTCAGTGAATTTCAGTGCGGATTCTAGAACTACAGAGCTTTTGGTGAGATACCTTTAATTGGTTTTCCTAAAATTACAATTACTATATCTACTATAAGAGGATAGAGGTTTGGTTTCAAATCAGAACAGTTCATATAGCCCACAGTTATAAGCAATGATCTGAAATTCCAAATTTGGCAGTGGTTTGGAAAAGACAGAGACATCCATGTGTAGTAATTTATGTTTCTTCCCTGTATGCATAGGCAGACAATGAAATGAGGATACCTGAAACGGGATGTCTGATGTCCCAGTAACTTTAGAGATATTTTAATAATACAGTCTCTTTCATCCARAGGAATAACTTTAAATCACTTCAAAGCTCTTCATAAACACAGTAAAATAAGAAGAGATTGAGGATTGAGAATGTAACAGATTAGATAAAAAGAATAATTGAAGTTGTTGTTAGTGGTTTAACAAATCTTCATGAATAATAGCCAACTATTTAAATATGACTAATGAATGTAGATGTCTCTATTCTGTATAGCTAACATTAAACACATTAACGAATTTGACTTTTAGAGGAAGTACAATCAAAGTTTTTGAAAATTGTCCCTTTTTCTGACATTAGACAYCTAACTGAAATACTTAGTTACTTTTGGAAAAAAACCTGTCAGTTAACTGGACTTCTCACATGTCACTACCAGCTGTGTTTCATTAATGCAAGGATGAGATCCTACCTGTACTTACACTAATTGTATAGAGGACTATTTTAMTTCTTCATCTGAAAATATGGAAACTTTCTACATCTGCAAAAACTTGAATACCTAGAAAAACTGTATATTTGTGTATATTCACATAAATGAACACCACTTCTACTTATATTTGCAATTAAAATATTTGTATTTTTTGTTTGTTAATACAAATTGATTTATATTACTTAGCTTAATGAAAAACAATTATTTGCTGTATCTCTCGTGCTTTCAAATGTAACAGCTTTTTTACTGTAGCACCCAACTATCTGAAAGTCATGTCAATGTTAGAATACTTTGAAAATAAATATCATCACAATAGTTGCTTAAAAAATGAGGCAGATTAGGGTAACAGAATTCTGCAGTTTGCTGGCAGGACCTGTGGACCTGTGGAGAGAGAAGCCCACRCTGGAGCAGGTTTGCTGGCAGGACTTGTGACCCCGTGGGGGACCCATGCTGGAGCAGTCTGTTCCTGAAGGACTGAACCCCATATGGAAGGGACCCACGCTGGAGCAGTTAGTGAAGAACTGCAGCCCGTGGGAAGGACTCACCTTGGAGAAGTTCGWTGGAGGACTGTCTCCCRTGGGAGGGACYCCACGCTGGAGCAGGGAAGAGTGTGAGGAGTCCTCCCCCTGAGGAGGAAGGAGCGGCAGAGACAACGTGTGATGAACTGACCGCAACCCCCRTTCCAGTCCTCCTGCRCCAGTCAGGGCAGSAGGAGGAGGTAAAGAAAACRGGAGTGAAGTTAGGCCCAGGAAGAAGGGAAGGGTGGGGRGAAGGTGTTTTAAGATTCGGTTTTATTTCTCATTATCTTACTCTGATTTGATTGRTAACAAATTAAACTAATTTCCCCAAGTCCAGTCTCTTTTGCCYATGATGGTAATTTGTTCTGGTTTCSGCTGGKATAGAATTAATTTTCTTCCTAGTAGTTGGTATAGTGCTGTGTTTTGGATTTAGTATGAGAATAATGTTGATAACACACCCATGTTTTAGTTGTTGCTTGTAGGAGACCAAATGGAAGAACAAACAATCTAACACCAAGGCTACCTTGCAATCACCTGGAACAAAGGACTGCTTGGTGCAGACAACTATAGGAGACAAAACTCGATAAGGGAGCAGGGGATGGAGATCTTGTCCACTTGCAAGACTGGGGGATGATGAGTCCCAGGAAGGCTCTGGTGAGATAAAGGAATGCAACAAAAGACATTATTCAACCTCTGTAGGGARTTAACTGGACATGGYCTYGGGGGATGACACCATAAATCGGCCAAAGAAGGGAGTACCAAGATAAGCACTAAAAGAACAGAAAAAGAAACAACTACTTGAACTAYGGGYRAACTATCYCAATTAGCATAGTAAGAAAACCACCCACCAGCAGGAGAAGCCCCCTACTCAACAAAGCCCCTTCCCCACTGAATATGCACAGTAAAAAGAAAGGACACTGTAACTTTAAGTGAAGACGGGGCATATAAGGACCAATAGAGGCAAACTAYGAAACTGCCACCGTAGCAGAGGGGCAGTTTGAAGTGAACRGCAGACATAAAAGGGGAAAGCAAATATTATGGGGTGGGAACTTCTGGACGAGCGCTCCTACAAGCCAGTGACCCTCCATTKACTGGACCAATGCTGGAACCAGGACCGGTGATCTCTTTCTCTCTCTTTTTCCTATTTTCTCTTTCTTTATTTCTTTTACCTTTTCCTAATAAGTAACACAAGACATAAACCCCCACAGCATTGGAGAGTAATAAGCTTTCTGCCACCCAGTTATTTACTAATGAGCCTAGTTTTGGAATAAATTTTTTGTTTTGTACAGACCTTGGTGTCGTTTCACCTTAATCCACACAGAGGGAATTTATGGATCTTGAGTCACCTCTCCCTCCGCACAGGCGGGAAGTGACATTGCTAAGTAGTGTTTACAGTAGTTGAGGACTTTTCAGCTTCCCATGCTCTGCCAGGYGCACAAGAAGCTGGGAGTGAGCCAGGACAGCTAACCCAACTGTCCAATGGCATGTTCCATACCATATGACATCATGCTCAGCATATAAGGCTGGAGGAAGAAGAAGGAAGGAGGGGACATTCGGAGTGATGGCGTGTGAGAAACTGAAAGAGTTAACGTGAAGTTGATGCCTCAAACATTGCTGTAAATGGGTCCTSCATAGCAGTGATAAGGTGCAAATGAGGAGCCGGATAACAGGACAGGCAGGGCGTGCCGGAGGGTGCGCAGCTCACTCTTCTGCCCAAGCCAGACATCTCACCATATACAGCAAAAGCTCACACAGAGCTCACTGAGGAAGGGGCTCACGACCACCTGAAGACCACGGAGAGACCCCTTGCGACCGCCCCTCACYACAACAGCGCCTGCGCGATAAAATTGTAGAAACTGTGTGGCTGATGCAACCGAGGGGTAGGGGACAACTATAAAAGAACACCAGCCCAAGGAGCCGGCGCGCGCCCGCCACCGGAGGATTGCTGCACCCGTCATCGTCGTCATCGCGGGATCCAAGGGTGGTGATATCTCTCTATCTCTCGATCTCTCTCTCCCTCTCTTTCTTCTCCCTTCTTTCCTTTTCTTCTTCTAAACGCTTTTATGGAACCCACATTGCCTATCACTAAGCTTTTTAAGTTTGGGTTTTTATTGTAACGCTTTCCCAGTTCAGCTTGCTTCTGCCTTAGATAAAAATACTTAAACCGATCGTTTGGTGTCGTTTCACCTTAATTTAGCCCGAGGGAATTTTGAAACCTYTACAACCCCCTGGTCCAATCAGGCCGGGTCGTGACACGGCGTTTGTCTTCCCAAGTAACCGTTAYGCATGATGGASCCCTGCTTTCCTGGAGATGGCTCAACACCTGCCTGCCCATGGGAATTACTGAATGAATTCCTTGTTTTGCTTTGCTTGCATGCGCGGCTTTTGCTTTACCTATTAAACTGTCTTTATCTCAACCCACGAGTTTTCTCACTTTTACTCTTCTGATTCTCTCCCCCATCCTACCGGGTGGGGRGGAGTGAGTGAGCGGCTGTGTGGTGCTTAGTTGATGGCTGGGGTTAAACCACAACAGTCCTTTTTGGYGCCCAACGTGGGGCTCGAAGGGTTCAAGTGATCTCCCTGTCCTTACCTCGACCCACAAGCCTTTTGTTATATTTTCTCTCCTCTGTCCAGCTGAGGAGGGGAGTGATAGAGTGACTTTGGTGGGCACCTGGCGTCCAGCCAGGGTCAACTCACCACATGCAAACTCCTGCACACTGTTGCACATAAGACCACTGAGACCATGCATTGTACAGACCATGACAAACRTAATGTAGTTCCTACTTTGCATGCTTCTCTCCAAATGAGTTGCAAACCTAAATAATTACATGGACGTTGCTCGTTCTGGAAGTTAACAGTACAGTATGCATAGTCTTTTCCCTGATGTACATGTCAGTGAAATAAAATATTTATATTTTATTAAGATTTCTCTTAAATATAGAGAAGGCTTGAGGTAGATTTAAGAGCACTGAGGAATGACCCTAATGTTAACACTATCTGTTTCATTGTTAACTATGGTGATTATACAGACTATCCCCAAATGGTTCATTAGATTGTTAGATGACTGCACTGGACAGTCTGTTAGCTGTTAAACAGTTACGTGTCCATAAAACTGAACCTGAAATCTGGTAATTGTTATGAGGTTTTCCTTATTAAAATGTTTACAAAAAGAACAACGTAAATATATTTTCACACTGTCTTGGACTATGGTAGAAATTTGTGGCAGTTTCAATTTTCTGGTTACCCACTTTCCCTTGGCTTTTAATAAATTCCCTTATCAAAGCTGAAAGTATTTGCACATCTTGCAGAATTCCTCAACACCAAATCTATCCCAGAGGTATTTCTGAATTAATTTTAATAGATTCTTTGTGCTGGAGAAATCATTCTACATTTCAGCACTCACCATAAAATGACAATCCTGCATAGAGATATTTTTAGTATTCTCTCCAGGTATACTCCTGTGGCTACTACTTCTAAGACTCCTTGCTCTACAACTGTTCCTGCTGGGTAAAAGGTGTTGCTATAGCTGCAGGTTAATAGTTACTGCCACGGCTGATTTGATGCCATTTAGTCTGTATCTATGCAGATTCAAGAAAAAAACTGTCTCTTTGTCTCCCTTTTGCATCTTTGGAGTTAATCACTTTTGCTCATCAAATATTTTTTTTTTTTTTGCCTGATGGGAGTTGAAGCACGGCAATTCACTGCTCATATTCAGATACTCACAACTAAACATTGTATTAATGGTGATGTTCTGGTTTGTAACTCATACCTAAGGAAAAGAAAAGCACAACAATATATAGGGTTTCAAACTATCTAATTAATCCCTAAAATAATMATGAAATTGTGAATGCTTTGTTTAAAACTGTACAGTTTTTAAAGCTGAGAGGGAAGAGATCAAACTAATGCATGTTGCCTTCAACTCATGATGAAATATTTAATCTTMTTCATTCTGAAGTTTACAATAATTTGACCACTGACTGATGAAAGCAGGACCAGATTCTCCAGAATGAAGACATGTCACAATCAACATGCCTAAGCCTTGCATGTCATATTGCGCTACATATTTTATTTTCCTCTTGATCATTATCTAAACTCTGCCCCTTGTGCTGAAACTAAGAAGTARAATTACATACTGTTTTTTTGTGTCAGGACTATATAAAAGCTCAATGCAAATTACTGATATTTTCAGTGTCTGACTGTTGTACAGGCTGCCCTTAAGCCCTTCCTTAACAATTTTCATATTTTCTGGCATAGCAGTGTTTTCTGCACTTTCACCCTTCTCTCCTTCCGTTAAGAAAGCTCTTCTTCATATCTCAAGATAACTAGTATCAGCTATCATGAACTGCAAAACAGCCAAGAAGAAATATTTCCATTTACCAGGAGGCAAGATCATTAAGGTCAACTCTGTACCACCACCTGGGGTTCAGCTCAGAAAGTTCACTTCACCTTTTCCACATGCCTTTTCTTCAGTGTGGGGATGTTTCAGTTGGTTTGTGGTTTTTTTCCTCTGYGCATTTTGTTTGTTTGTGATTTTACACTACTATGAACTGTCCATGTATCTGATTTATGCTTAGATTAAAATCATAGCTTTTTTAAGAATTAAATCCTTGAAAGCTATAAAACTGTGACTCAGGCCACCTGCAGCTTGGTACGAAGGCTCACTGCCCATAGCACTGCGGTTGATAGCATTAGTGAACTATGACAATGGAACAAAGTAATTTTTGTGCATAATCCTATATCATCTTCTGTTTATATTTAATTTGCATTATGTAACTCCTCAAAAGACTGTCTTCACTTTGAAGACCTTGTGAAAACACGTCAGTACAGCCAATAAAAGAATCATCCTAGACCAAGTAGAGATTAAAATTAACTTGATATTGAAGATTTAGTAAAACTTCCATTCCTCTCCTACCTTTCAAGTAATACACGATATTGTATAGCCAGAATTCTATCAGCACTTCCATTTTATAACACTGTTTGGCCASGTAGTATGTTAAAGTAACTGTGTGTTTCTCTGGCACAGTCAGGTTAAATGCAATTTTACATGTAAGAAATTTCAGTTAAGATGACCACATATCTAATTAGGATATGGACCATGGTGCAATGATGTCTAAGCTGTTATTTCTGCACAGCTCAGCACAGAATCATGCAGAAATATTTCTTTAACTCTGCAAGCTGTCTATTAGTGATGCAGCAATCCTGTTCCTAGTGTTAGTCCCAGCTCATAAATGGCCAATTTCAAAATGTTTKCAACATGCTCCATTTGCCACTTCAGTTCCAGAACTAGCTTACGCAGAAGTGGCTTAGGACTTTAAATAGTAGTATTTGAAGTCTAGGATTACAGACTGTAAATTTAATTCCCAGATTTGAAAGAACCACTTTCTTTGAACTACTCAGAATGACCCAAAGATTTAATGCAGAGCTTTTTTGTTGTTTGTCTTTCTTATATTTTCATTACAAAAGACAAAAATGTGACCTTTAAGCTGCTCAGCTGATCCACTGCATAATATTTATGTAAAAGAGACCAGAAAAAAAATATTTGTTCTTAAACAATTTCTGTATCAAGGTTSTATCAAAAGAAATTGGATTGAAATAAATGTAGAAAAATATACAAAAGCTGGACAGCCAGTCACAGCTGTGAAAGCGTGGAGGAGACACTGCATGCACTTTGAAAGTAGCTGCACTTGCAACACAGCACTACAAAAACATTTCTTAATCAGCATTAAATCCCTCCTTATTATTCACTGTTATATGAYACATTTTTAGTACTTAAAGAATTAAATCTTTATTTAAATATTGCTAGTGAAAATATGAACTAAATCAAAATATCCTCAAAAAGAGATCCCATTCTAGAGATGCTAGAATGTCAGCCAGAGAATTGAATAAGCAAGAAAAGAAGGAGAAAACAACATACAAAGAATTTCAGGTATTAGAAAGTTATAAAAGGCCTCCTTTTAGAAGTTACTTGGGGAAAACTACAATCAATATTATTCCTAGGTAAAAGTGTGAGAGGTAATTCACACTCAAAGACAAAAGCTTTCTGAACTTAGAGCATATTCCACAGAGGCTCTAAAGGAAAGGTACTAATAGTATTGCAACAACGTGGAGTCCAGTGTTTTTTTCTTACATCCAGATTGACCCTCTCTTGTTTCCATTTATGGCTGTTGACTCTTGTCCTCCCACCATGGACCTCTGTGAGGGGCCTGGCTCTGCCTTCTTGGTGACTTCCTGGTAGGTACAGGGGGTTGTTGTTACATCCCCCGAAATCCATCTATTCTCTGAGCTGTACAAGCCCAGATCCCTCAGCCTCTCTCACARGACAAGCATCTAGCCCCTGATCAGCTTAGGGGCCCTGTTAAATTCACTCCAGATAATTCATGTCTTTCCTCTATTGGAGGGCCCAAAACTGGATGCAGGATGTGGTCTCACAAGAGCTGACGAGAAGGAGATAGTYACTCCCCTGGATCTCCTGGCCATGCTCCTGTTAGTACTCACCTGCCTGCTCTCAGCCTGCTTTGCTGCCAGGGCACACTGCTGGCTCCTGCCCGGCTTGCCAGCTACCAGCACCCCACCAGGTCCTTCTCAGCAGAGCAGCTCCCCAGCCAGTCAGGCTCCAGCTTGTATTGTTGCAGAGGTTTTCCCCTTCCCATGAGAAAAACTTTGCATTTGTCTTGGTTGAATTTCAGAAGGTTGCTGGTGGCCTGCTCCTTCATACTGTCTAGGTTGCTCTGAACAGCAGCCCTGTCCTCAAGAGTATCTACTGGTAACCCCCCCCCCGCCTACTTTGGTGTCATATGCAAGCAACTATTAAATGCTATTCAGTCATATGAAGTTGATTATAATCTAGATCTTTTTTTTTTTTTTTTCCCCCTGTAAAGTATTAAAAATACCTTGGAATTAGTAGYGATTGCAAGGTCATGAAGTCCTTGTGGTTAAAAAAGGAACACTGTCGAAAGGATAAAAGAAGTTTTATAAAATGTCACCATAACTTAATATCAAGATTTTCTTCCATCACAGTTCAGCTAAAAACCTCACTGTTCTGCCCTCGTCTCCTACCAAAAAGACACAGTAGAACACAAACTGTACCATTTAAATGACACTTAACCATAACATAGATTGGCCTGATGTCTTCACACATGTGACACTAATTCACCTGAATACTTCAAGGAATAAGGCCAAAAGGATCAGCACTGCTTAATGTTACACTAGTATTCAGTCTTCAAAATATATTATCAGAATGCAAATTCYGGACCAGAATTAAGAAGTCCTCTGACAATGTTATAAAGCTGCAACCAGAATGAATTTTTCAATTAAATGATTGCAGAAAAGGCAACTGAGAGGATAACATTACATCTCATCAGGGAATGAAAGAGGTTATTCAGTCCGTCCAAGTTCATCCATTCTTAGTACTCCACTCCCCTGGGGCAGGCATCTCATTTTTCTCATATGACCCCTGTATTTTTGCCTGAGCAACTATGYCTGACAGCCTGTTTCACACATTTATCATTCTCTGCATGAAAAAMGTGCTCCTAACACCTGTTTTGAATGTGATTATTTTTCTTAAGTCATCACTGTTTTCCTTTCTTTTTTATGTTATTCTGAAAATAAGCCAAATTGTATCAAAGTTCTTTACATTTTACATCCTTTACATTTAAACTTTTCTTAGCTATTCTGTTTCCTCATATAGAGATTCCTAATTTTAGCTTATCCATATTTAGCTGCATTTTATTGCTGGCTTTAATCATTAAGTTGATATGTTTGATATTCTATTTTCTGAGTGCTGCACTATGAGTTTCCTGCAAAATAATTCATATTATTTTTTATTCTAATATTATCATTTCATAGAAGGAAACCATACAGAGCTCCTGAAACTTTCACTGGGTATGATGTAAAGGGACAACTTCACAACTAATGTGAACTTCAGAATTTCATAAATTTCAGTTACAGTAATTTAGTTTAGTTCTGCCCCAAAATATGTGGAAACCAAGGAGTCTTTTTCTGATTTATATGCTTGCACACTTTTAGTACATTTAGCACATTCAAAAATATTTCTGAAAAAAATATACTGATTTCATAGATCTCTTTCTTTTCGGTGCCAATTCTGTAGTTGTTGTCCTAATACACAGGACATTGTGTGTATTGTCATTGGACAAGGACAATTGTCAGGTTTGTCAAGGACATTTTTCAGGTTTATATTCCTGTATATTTTTTAAAATTCTGTCTTCGATGGTCATTGGAGATGCCTACCTATTTCAGGTAACAGTTTCCTTACGCATGAGTATGCCTTTCCAAATGGCTAATTGGCACATGAAGTAATTTACTGTAGACTGGGAAGTGCTGTAAACTTTTTCCTTATTATAGCAAAGACAGATCAAAAAAGAGAACAAAGCTCCTCTGAGACCTGATTTCCTATCAGTACTGCTTTCAAGATGGTACCCTATGTACAAGAATGAGAGCAGAAGTGTAATTTTACCTTTGCTAAGATGTATCTGTGGAATTTTCAGTTAATAAACATTCCCAGACAACTGAATGTATTCTCTACTGATCACTGCCTACTAAAATTATGTTTCTTAATAACTGTAAAATAATACCACTCACACTTTGATTTCTTTTACATTTCTTTCTGCTGCATACAGCATAATATATCCTGTGATGTCTGTTTTATAAATTTTCTGAGAGCTGATACTTGACAAATTTGCTTTATCCTAACAGCTCAATTTTTATTTGCTTTCTGCTGTACTGTAATGTATGAACTATGCATTCAAAGGTAATTTAGTAATTTTAAAGTGCAAATGTAGCACTTTAAACACACTTTCACAGCTCASCTCTGATTAAAAGCTAGTGGAACTTCTGGAGTAACTAGACTAATTAAAAAGTTTGACCCTCTTGAGCTGTTGGTACATATTTATACCAGAGAAGTGAGTTACAGTACCTTTAGTCCACTGGGTTAAATTTCAAATTCTAGAACAAGGGACAGATGTTCAATCTTTCCAATTTTAAAATTCTCCTCAAGCCTCAGAAAAAGCACTTTTAAGTGTTAACTTGGGAAAACATTAGAAAACCTTTTGAAGCAGAGAAAATCCTCTTCCCTTTATTTTTGCAAGGACCGACTCTTGTTGAAAAAGAAGTTCAAATGGACTTACAAGGGAAATAATAAAAYCTTTTTTAAAACCCTCCACTGTTTACTGGTTTTTATCCTTTGCTTCAATAACTCCCATRGTTGCCCACATACATGCTTTAATATTTCAGAAACATTTTCAAGGGCAGCTATCCAACGTKAAGAGATTCTGCATTGCAGCCACTTTTCTGACAGGTTGGCTAGTTAGGTTAAAGGTCCTCTTATTTACATTTGCTCTTGAGCTTTAGTACCTCAGATAYTCTGCTTCAACAGCTGGAGTCACTAAATCTAATGCACACGACATTCCAGCAATCTTTTAATTCAAATACTCATTTAACACACAAAAATCTCACTTGAAAATCATCTTTTGTATAATATGAACAGAATAATAAAAACATAACTACAAAATACTACTCAAATCTTAACTATAAAAGCTGTCAGAACAGAGTTCAATCTACTGCAACGAACCATACTTAAYGTCCTCGTATTTTCCTTACTCACTTATTTCCTCATTTATTTAAATTAAAGGAACTATAATATCCTTTTAAGGGAAAAGGGAAAGATTTAAATTGAAGGGGGAAAAAAAAAAAAMCTTGGAAAAGCATAAGYAGTTTCTGTCCAGTATCACTAGCTGAATTTAATCCTCAAAGATCAGTCATTCCTAAATTAAAAATACTCATGTTCTTCTAAGATAATCAATTCTTAGTTATCTATTAAAGGTTAAATCTGCCACACTATGAAAGTGGCAGGGTGACTGATCCATTAAAAAATGGACCCAGAATAAAGGATGCCATTCCTCTGTCTTGATTCTCTCTACCATCAGTCTGAGCAAAGTCTTTCTTTGCAGGCTGAGGGGGAATTAAGAAAGAAAGTATTGTTGATCATTTTAAGAAGCAGAAATAAGACAAATGAATCTGGCTCATTCACTCTAGGGAAAGGTAATATGCATGTGTAAGCAAAAGAGACAGAATGATCATATTCATTCTGATTGTTTCTATAGGTGTACAAGGCTCCCTTCCTCCTCAATGCCTCTACGAGTATGTTCATTATATAAAATGTGGCGAATAAACTAATATCAACAGCAGATTTACAGTGCTGAGTTCAACAGTTTGAAATGGCCTCTAATCTTTCAAAAGATATTTCYTTAGAGGATCATTTGAAAATGTTCATGCCTGGTCTTTGTCATCAAAAGTTTTCTAAGACTGGCTCTGTCCTTTTAAATCACTCGTTGTTTCTCTTGCTGGATACACTGGAGAAAATCATGTTTCATAAGACCAATGCAAAGTAATATCTCACTATCAGACATGATTCAACACAAATTCCTTGATGTAGTACTTGAAAAGGAGATTCCAGACAACACCTCATTAACATGAGCAATCACCCAGTCAAAGTCATTGTAAAGCTGACCTGTTATCTGCAAACATGGAAAGAGCTTGTGGTATACAAGATGCCCCTTTTCTAATTCCTGATCTCTCTCAAGAAGTAAGAAGAACAAAAATTAAAGACATAAAGGAAAATGGGAAAGTCCAAACATAAGGAAATTACACAAAAGAAAGACCCTGGGTTTTGTTACGTTGGGTTTGGAAGGAAGAAGRGAACCTAAAYAAAGGCCACCCTGAAGATCAAAATACAGGTGAAAGCTGCCTGTATTTTAATCTGCCTGTATAAAACACACAGATGTTTTCTGGCAAAATCAGAGGTCATCATTTCACCAGATTTGCTGTTAGAGGGATGCAGTCTTTCAATCAACCCTGATTGCCTGTAAAGTAAAGATCAACCTTGTGATTTTCTAGACTGGCAGAACTTCGCTCTGATTCAGTAGACTTTTTCTCATTTTGATCTGCAACCTTTGTTTCATTATTTTTTCACATCCATTTCCTAGATTCTTTATACAAAAAAATCTAAAKACCTTTCTCTGCAAAAAATAGGATTTAGAACCATAGAAGTATGTGGGTTTTCTTTGATTCTTTCAGGCCTCTTTTCTGAGCTCTTAGGAACAAGCCATTATCAAACACAGAATTTTATATATTGTTTCAATCCTGGGAAGAAGAAAAATACAGTACATAATCCACTTGTTCCTGCACCTCACAAGCAACATTTCTGACCTCTTAGCAGGTTCTTTTCAACCAAAATATATCTTACAGAAGCACTTGCATTCTCTTCACTGCTATGATAACAGTAGGATTGGCATGCGTTAGCTTTTTCCAGGAGTTAGCATTCAATTCAAGGTTTCACAGCTTCTTGGGTGAGAAAGACTGAACTATGGCCTATTGCTGACTTTTGTCAGCTTACACACCTGTAAGCAATACAATCCACCTAATATGAATCATTAAGGAGAACTGAGAGCATCAGCAGATACTGATGCCTCCTAAGTTCAGGAAGTCTCTTACAAAATGTGAAAGCTCAAATCATAGTCTGAGACTACATGAATTCATGGATCTCTCCAATTTAACTCATGTCAACACCTGGCTGGTATCCTGTCTCAAAGTTATCTTTGTTTTCTTGTTTCCTGATACATGGAACTATTACCCAGACTGAATAYTAGTTTTTTCTCATGCTCAGTTATCATATTTTATATTTCTACAAAATAGTATAGATAAATGTATATAGATAGGCAAGTAGGCTTGTAGGCTGTAGAAGACAGCTTTCCAGGAAAAAAAAAAAAAAGACTGATGAGCTGTAGAAGAAAAAAATAAGCAACACAGAACTGAACAACAGCAGAGAAGTCTTGAAACCACGTAATCACAAAGGCCCAGAATAATAAAGCACATTTACACAAGTAATTTTTATTTTCAGTTTAAGCAATGGCCTTATTGATCTGGTGTTTCTGATGCACAGCGAAGCAAACCTTAACTGTGTTCCCTGCTCCCAGGTTAGCTCCTTCACCCCTAATTTTAATTTTTTCTTTTCYTGTTTCTCTTGTTTTCTGTTGATCAGATTCCTTAGACTGCTTACACATACTTCTTCACAGATTCATTTAAAAAAGCTTTTGCCTGCCTTCAGATGTGTAACTTTTTCACCTCTGTGCCTTTATATGGATGAAAATATAATTTCTTAAAAAACCCAAGAAAGTGAAGAACAGCACACCTGATATCAAGGATTGTGCATTTCATGAACATTCAGTAAACTTGAAGATTTTATTGTTGTTGTAATAGCTAGGGGGCAAATATAAACTCATAAGAGCATATAAATCTGCATTTATTAAAAAATGCATCCCTTTCAGCATCCCTCATGGATAAGTTAATTGAAACACTTGGTGGAAACTGGGTCATTTAAACATAGAATTGCTGCTAAACTACATACTAAATTAAAAAGTTGATAAGTGGGAAAACTGTACGTGGAGGTTTTCCTCACTGACACTTTAAGTTTTTTTAAACAATACTTTATGGGTCTGGAAGGCTAATCTTCTGCTGTCATTCTGCATTTATCGAGGTCACGTTGCAAATGAACTCTCATTTATAGTGTGTACTGTCTTATATACAAGCTGCTGGATTTTGAGGATGGGTCTACTGTAATATTGGCTCTTTACAAAGTGTATCACTGTTCCTTTGAAATTCTGCAAGCACATGCAGATCTGTGTGTATGTGTGTCTTTATGTTAAATTTTATAGCAGATATAGTATATCATAACTAGACTAGATTTTAATAGCGATTGTATTTTCTACAACTGTACTGTTTTATTTCTGTTTGGGGTAAAGAGAGGAAAAATTGTAAACTCTACACTTTACATAAAGTCTAGAAAGATCTCATACCGGAAATATTTARGCCTCTTATTTCTGTAGAGATGGCCTGCAAAAAATGTTAAAATCTGAGTCAGATCTGGCCAAAATTGAAGCTAAGACTCCTAAACTGGTTTTTAATTTCATTTGGGAAAAAATAAACTTTTCTCCTCCTCTTTCTGGTACTGTGGTGCTTGGAGGTTCTGTTTGCTTGTTTGGCTGGTTGGTTGGTTGGTTGGTTTGGTTTGATTTAATTTTTCTTGGTTAGTACTATCTCACAGACAGTCAGTCAAGTGAATAKCTGGGTATCCACCTATAATGGAAATATTCTACAGAAACCCAAAGGACCAGCTGCTTGCCAGACCTGCTACTTGCCTTCCCATCTACTACTTGCTGTAAGGTACTAAGATAGATGGTCCTTTAATCTGATCCAGTATGTATTTTTACATGCTGTCAGTTGTTGAATGCCCTCTCTGTTATAATATTTACTTACAGTATCTTTTGCAAAATTATATGATTACATATATATATAAAATTCTTCCASTTCAGCTGATGAAACATGTAGCTATAGATTCAAAAAAAAAGATCAGAAGGACCAATATGATCCCCTGATTTTATATTCTGTACAACAAAGACAGCCATAAACTGTCTCCCGATTGAGGTTCAATAGATGTGGATCAGTTAGAGTGTATGTCTACCAGTAATACAATGACTTTCACTGTCTGAAATTGTAGGCTGCTTGGAGTCAGTGGAAGTGCAATGAGTTGAGCATTTATCTTAAAATATTTGAGACCAAGTTAAGCACAGAAGTTTGAAACTCTATGAATTGTTGTGGACATAAATATTTTTGTTACATGAAAAAAGGAAGAATTTAGGATTTTTATGCACTTGTGAACACTACATTAGTCCTTTGCTTTTGAAGTTTGTTCTGTTTTAAAAAGGAAAAATTTGTTCTGTTTTTAAAACAAAGAAAAAGCTACTCGTAGCAATGAGCTTGTATGCAAAATGCCTTTTTTCTTCTGCTTTATGAAACAACCTATTGTAATACCAGATGCACTAATGGTTTGATGCATATACATGCATATACAGATATAGGCTATAGTGCTTTCTGTTAGTAAGCACCAACATGCAGAAAAAGGCTGCTCAATTGAACAGTGTAGTTTCTGTTACAGGAAACCCTCTTCCAACAACCAGCTATTCTATTCATGACATTTCACTGTGAATTTGGAAAAGAAAGATTCTAAGTCTATCACATAAACATCAATGTGTTTATATAACAGGAATCTCTCTCCAATAGAGGCATCTATCCAACAATGGCCTTCTGCTGTTGATTAGAGCATTTACACATATTTGTGACACTTCAAGGTACAGGAACATCAGGTAAGGCATGTTTCCAGCAGACTATTCAGGATTTTTTTACCTTCCTCCTTTTCTAAGCCTTACTACTTTATACTTTGAACGTATTTTGAAAAGTTCAGTTTTGCTTCAGTGCAAAAGAGAAAAAAAGAATTTTAAAATATTTCTACCCAGGACTCTGTTGGAGACTGCCATTCAGCAGACACATCAATTACTGAAGTTCTTATCAGTAGAAACATGGCTTTTCAATAAAAGCACTAGCAGCTTCTTCTTGCTAAATTGGGTCCAGTCTCCAACTTGTCAGCCAATGGGGTTGCTATTACATAAGTAAAAGATTGTATTGTTTATGGAATATGACATTAATTTGTCACTTGTAATTGCAGCAACAATTTACAAAAGTCAATGACTTTAAACTTTCCATTTAGAAAGAAAGACTCTTAATTTAAATAAATAGCTTTAAATGAATAGCATAATTAAAATTAATAGTGTAACTCTCACTAAGCAGTTTATATTGGATCAAGACTAAAGCAATCATTCTCACACCCTGTACATATCATTTACTTCTAGAAATTCACCTCCATTGAGACATATTGATTTGACTACATGCATTCAAAATGTCAATACAAGTAACAGAGATTTGGCAATTATAGATGAACATAAAGGACATTCTAAATTCACAGTTTGTGAAGATAAATCCCAACATCTCAGAAAGACAATGTATTCATCTCAGTTTTCACTAACAAGAATACTTTCCTTCTGCTGTCAGGTTCCGATACTTTCTTGAAATTCCACTTAGTGTATAAGAACRTAAACAATAATAGGAGCTCATTAGAATGACACTCTCTTCCCTCACAATGGTTGTTCTCTATGTGAATTTAATTGGCTGAATGACAGACGTGACAAACACTAGAATAGTAACATATGTGAAAACYGAAGGCAGGAAATTTCAATCAGTATGACAATCAAACAACTGAGCTAAAATTTGTTTTAATCATCTCATGGTAAAATAGCCTCACCAGCTTACTTTTCTTTAGGTAAAATGGTATTTTTGTCATTCATAGCAAAGGCTTCTGATGAAATACTATGGTAGTTTACTTAGCCAGAGGTAAATACACCTGCAGAAAAAAAAAAAAAAATTGTGGAAAATACGCAGGAACGTGTTAATTCCTCAGCAAACCAGAAAATTTTGGTTTTCAAGAAAAGTTATAATTTATCCRCCAGAAGACATTTTTCTTTTGTTCTTATGGACTCTGCTCTCTGCAGAATATGAATGCACGTGCCTGTGAGCAAAGATGACMTCCACAGAAATGCATGTCCTATCTATATAGGAGTATAGTGCTATCAGTGGAGGACATAAGCATCATGTTAGCCTCCCATATATGTATTTCCTTCTTTGCCCTTTGACAATGAGACTCTCAACATTTGCATCACAGACTTGAAATAGCAGACGCTATCCAAAAACTGGTAAGGCTATTTCCATTTATGTCACTGAATCTCTGCACCAGAGATAGTTTTCCCACAGCTGCTGGCATATATGCAGCTCATGTACATGAGCTAGAAGTCTTATATAATGATGCAAAGAACAGGATAGCCCTTTAGATCTTTAATTATTTGTCATTACCATCAGGTAGTGCAGACGCATGTCACAGGGTAAAGCCCCAGGTATGTGAGACCTCTACTACAACTGCCCAGTTCTGACTCACTAAACTAATCCAGTACAAGCTGGAAAAGCAATTAAGCAATAGATTAACTTTTTTATGTAACTGTTGCCAACTCCTCACTTCCGTGCCATGTTTAGGGTGGGAAACCACAACATGTTAGAAGCCGTTATGAAAACCATTAATTGACCTTCGGTATGGAGAACGTCAACAAGACTAGCCTGGTGTCACACAACCAGCCAAGCCATTSCCAGCTTCTGCTAACAGTCTACTTCAGAAAGCAATATATAGTTAAAACAACTGCCCTCTCGCCATGTCCAAGATTCTGCAGAAAGCTGAGCTAGAGGTGCAAGCAYTACACATAGGGGCCAGGCCACAAGCCAGGACTTAGGCACGCTGASCAGCTACAGTGAATGTCCTGCTTCCTGGGTCCATGGTGCTGGTCAACACTAGACCAGAGAGGCTAGGGCCCTGGCCTGTGTGAGACTACAGAGACTGGCATAGAATGTAAGTCTTAGAAAAGAAATCACATCCACCCACTGTATCTTTCCTAGTAAACAAATTTTAAATTACATACCACTGAGTGCTTCTGTTCTTKCCTCTGCCCTACCTAGAAGTTCTCCTGTGACACACAATTATTCTTATTTTCTTTGAACTTTTAGAACTTCAGATCTGAAAAATTACAAACCAATGAGAGATGGAGGAAACAATCACAGTGAGAGATTAAAAGAGTTTGAGCTTTTCTCTAATGAGATAGAAGTTATGAACAGCAAATAAGAGGTAAAACTTCTGAGCCAAAAAGCTTGCTTCAAGAATTATAATTCAGCCAAGCACAGAAARAATTTACATATTCACCTCAGATTCTTACATCATCCCTGTCACTAACTCAGAGCTCATTATTGTTAGAACACACAATGAGTTTATTCTATCATAGTAGCAAAGCTGTTTTAACAAGTTGGTGCAACCATAAGTTAAATTATTAGCTACCCATTTAAACAGCTTGACAAAAGTCAATAYAAATTTAAATAATCCAATTGTCAAATTCAGATAAGAAGTCAACCCTTTAAAATCAAAGAATATCCTTAGGCTGAGCTTAGCAAGATTACCTTCCATCTCTAATTAACTGCACTTTAAYATTATGAACTGCTCTTTAGGAAATCATAGCCAGCTGAATACGACCATGTGATTAAAGAACACATAGAAAAGACACCTCATAAAAAAGCTGAGTGTGGTAATTATTCCAGTCAATTAATTGGTAAAAAAATCAAATGCTTTAGTTATCTATTTAAATTTTCTTTATTCTGTCAGYCATTAGATAATTCAAACCAGAAGACAGATGGCAGAATGCACAATGTTCTATGTCTTCCTTTTCATGGAAGTCAAGCATGTCATGACTTTGAGATCACAAAGTTAATCTACTATTGAGTACTTAAAAGCACGTAATTCTGGTTTACAAATTATCTGCTGTACCAGCGTAAAGTTCTTTGGTCAAGGTTATAGGACAAAAGCATACCTTAAAAATGAGGAAACTATTTACAATTGTTCTTTAGTTCACACTACAGTTCATTTAATTCTTACTATGAAGTTGATTCACACACAGATAAGCACTCAAGTTTTTGAAGATTTTTACATTAACTGTKTCTGAGGTATTCTTTCTATTTTTTATCTATTATTTACTTCCCATTTTCTCCTCACCCCAGTAATTCTGACCATTATTAGAAGATGTAATGTGGAAAAAATGTAGATTTTAAAAATTGTTCTAGTTTTGACAAAAATTAATCCAACGTAGGTACCATTTATTTTTAATAGCCACAGTGCTGAAGGATAAGCTGAGAACTGGACCCTATTTGTTGAGCACTATAGAAAATTCACACTCCTTAACAAGTTTATACTGCTTTTATATTTTTAAGCAGCCTTTTTATACTTTTATCACTATCTGGCTTCTCAAACTCTCTGGAATACTTTCTGGTTTTGGTGTATTTGCAAAAGCCTGAATTAACTTTTATCCTTTCTGCTTTACAGCATTTGAACATTACTTTTTTTTTTAAGTTACATTCTTATATCTAATAGTGTTTCACTATGCTGTTTAACACTTATATTTGTTCACTCCTTTTTCTATTTTTGATTTTATTATATTTATCTATTTCAGAGTATATGCATAATATCTATGCTATTAAATATTTACTACATCTAAATTATGTTTATGCATATTACATACACACACTATATTGTAAGACATACACATATGACAAATTATTYTAAACATTGATTACATTTCTATCTATAATTTATTCTAAACCATTTCATAACAYGTCTGTAAACAGCTGCTATAGCACTTGCAAATATTTTGTCCTTGTTCCTTAATTGTCCTTGCTCCTTAATTCTAGTGTGTGGTTTTTTTTCCTTTGTATGCAGTTTGACTTTTTAAAATTATCCACTTTTAACTCTAAAAAAATGTTTCAAACACATTGTCATTACTAAAAGAGTATTCCACATAGATACACTTTGAAGTTACTCCTTGTGTATTAATGAAAACTTTTATTTTAATGAAGATCAATCTATATCACTGATCATAATAGYTATTACATTTTGTACCAGACTTTGGTCTTTTTGATTGACTTTCTCATACTCTCCTTCTAATTGTTTCTTCATCCTTTCAAACATTTTAGTAATAATTGGCAGTACTGAAATTCCAGCAAAGGGTTTGGAGTTGTACATTTGAGGTACCRGATCAAAACTAGTTCTCACTACACAGATAAACGTGAAGAGAGCATTAAATCAAATGTGCTCAACCACTGAAAAGCCAAAGCTATTAAATTGCATACACAAATAAAACAGTTGAAACATGGCAAATTGTAGTTGTTATGGTTACTAGTTCTTCCTTTGAAGTGCTTTAATATTAAAGCTAAAGCAAAAATAAAGTGTAAATATAGATTAATGTGGAATAAGGCCCTCATGCGTTAAAGTGCCACTGAATGACCTCAGTACCTATTAACTTCAATGAACAATAAATGTATACGACACTTACGCAGGATGAGGTCCTAAACTATTTACATAATAGTGGTGCTTCATTTCTGCATGCTCACTAGCCTCCATTTACTCCATTTATTCCATTACTGCCTCATTTAGAGGCAGAGTTGATTGATTATTCTAAATAGAAGCATCAGTTAAAATTGACCTTGTATGGTAGATACAGCTTCCATAATTATCATTGTTGCCTTTTTGCCGAGGTATGTAGRTGTAACTAAAACTCTAGTTCATTACAGTAGCTGATAGAAAATTGCCACTCARTTTGTGGAAGAATACCAAATATAGGGTGAAGTAGGATAGCAATGATGATTAAGGAGATGAAAAAAGTCTCGYATGAAAGGAAACTGAAAAATCTAGGACCTTTTTTTTTTTTAATTTCAGAAAGGAGAAGAATAAGAGGACACACAACAAAATAAGAAAGTACAGTACAGAAACTATAACATGCAGAACATTCTATTCATATCTCCTAAAAGAAAAAGACAGAGAAAAACACTGAAGGGAAATTAAAGCAATTAAAGCACTATACTTGACATAGGAGCGTAAAAAGATTCAGAAAGGGATTGGACATGCATTTTCAAAAAAATATAAATTTAATAGAAAGAAGKGTTGGGGGGAACATAGTTACATTATTCAAGTCTTATGCCAGCTTTTAGTTATTGTAGCTCAAGATAGGGTCTTAATAGGGCTAATTTACCCTAGATATTTACATTACTAGATACTTTAGATATTCTCACATACAACCATAAAGCTTTTTTTTATTCAGTTAGTAYCACAATCGGGATACTGGACTATAAGGACTACTTGACTTCTCTACACCAGGATATTTAAATCAGTTTAGAACGGTTTCAGAAAAAAGAAGTTCAATATTAGTTTTTGCTAAGTCTTCTCCCTTCCACCCTGAGAATTACATTCTCTAAGCAGTTCTAGATCAGAGATATTTCTGCTAACAATTTATAACATATTGGCCATTATGAAGAGAATGACTAACAAGTAATTAATTACCAAATTTAACTTTACAAATCCTATAAGCTTATGAGAGATTGCAGGAAAATTTGAGAGTTTCAGTTTATTTGAATAAATAAATATGCATACACATTTAAGGCAGTGAATTTAATCTCTTTGACAAAAAAAATAAAAATTAGAAATTACATAAGTTTTGGGACAAATACTAATGCAGTGGCTCTTCATAAGCTRTGTATTAGATTATGAAGCCCTTTCACACTCTAGGAAAGAAATTATGGAAAAGAAGTCTATGAGTAATTAGTCCATCAGTTACTAAATGCAAGGACTACTGGCCTAGAGAGTCACTGAACTGCCAACTGCAGAAAACTGGGAAAGAACGTAGGAAAAAATTCACTGTAAGCTTTGTATTCTTATTTTTTCTAAGTAGCCAGACAGGGTACTGGGCTAGACAGACATTCAGTCTAAACCCGTATGACCATTCAAATGTTTTCACGTTATATTTTATGATCTTCACTTCTCTGGCCTGGCAGTTGTAAATTGCCTATTTGCTGAATTATATTCCCCCCCACCCCCTGTTACYGAGTTCTCAACAAATAAGAATTTATTTTATGGGCTAGCAGTTTAAGGATTACTGGTCAAAATTCTGATTTTAGCATATCAGTTGCATTTTGAGCTACCAGAAATTCATATTTASATGTAGTGATTTGGGCCTCTTCATGGTTTTGGGTACTGGAAGAATCACTCTGTACGTTATCTGATTGCTTAGCACAAAAATCAGMTACATAATTCCTACAGCAAAAGGAATTGCTATAGGAATTCTATATCAGTACAAGCAGGACATGAACATACTCTAGCAAATTCAGCAAAGAGCCATGAAGAACATTAGGGAGTTGGAGTATCGACGTAWGAGGAGAGGCTGAGAGAGACCTGGGACTATTTAACCTGGAGAAGACTCGGGGGAGATCTAATCAATGTGTATAAATAATCAAAGTGGGGCTATAAAGAAAACTGAGCCAGGCTCTACTCAATGGTATGCAGGGAAAAGAGAAGAGGCACAAACTGAAATACAAGTAATTCCACTTAAACATAAGAAAAAACTCCTCCACTGTGAGGGTGAGTGAGCACTGGCACAGGTTGCCAAGAGAGGCTGTGGACTTTCTGTCCCTGGAGATACCCAAAAAACATCTGGAGATGGTCCTGGGCAACCGGCTCTGGRTGGCCCTGCTTGAGCAGAGAGGGTTGGACTAGTCAGTCTCCAGAGATCCCTTCCAACATTGGCCATTCTGTAATTCACTTATTCAAGGTTCAGAGGAACTGTGATATCCACAGAAAATGCCTAACTACAGAATCACAAAAGTCAATAAGTGCACCAAAGAAAGCAATTCAGTGATTCTATAATATGAAGAGAAAGTTAAACCTCACTGGCAATTACGAAAGCTAAAGCACAGTATGTCAAGGATGAAAACTGGTGCAAATAAATGTTATCACTTTCTGTAATATAAACTTTCTACTATCTTTTGTAACAGCTACCTAACATCACGTCTAATATCTCATATAATGCAAATTAGCTTCTTTTACCAAAGAATTTTGCCTTTTTTTTTTTGCACAGCCAATTAGAGTTTATATAAATGTATATATACATRTGAATACCAAAATAAGCATGAAGACCGTTAAACTATGCAGCATAAATAAAAGAGTGAAAATCATCACTGATTATTTACTGAGGTAGATTCCCATGCTATAATTCTCTTGTTCAGTGTGGAAGAAAAACCAGAAAACCTGCATGTCGACTGAGCCTTCTAAACTTCAATGGAACGCCACATGAGCTCTGAATATTGCACAACTAGTGCACTGGTTGTGTAATTTTCCATTTGGATAAAGTACCCCACAATTTTTTTATAGAKATGTAATAGGAACAGGCAGTGATTTAGTGGATTATGGTATCTTTATGTTAGAAAAGTATTACAAGATTATTTTAGCTTGTGGAAATTTTATCTTTAATTAATATTCATTCTGTTTGCTGCAAGATAAACTTGACCTTGATTTTTATTCACAACTATATTAAATTTTCTGTTTTTTTTCTGATTTGTTCTGTAGTTACTTTTTTGTGTTTTCATCAAAGACACTTTCTTTTTAACAGATGTTTAGGGATTTTGCTTATATTTATGGCTATAGGATAGTATAAAATTGTAAATATTAACAATCTTTGAGGATTACTGTACTTTTTCATCAGTGTAATTGCTTTTTATGAGAAAAAAACATTAGAAGGAAAACTTGGGAGCTTGTTATAAGTATTMTGATTAGATTTTATTAAGAGATTTCAGAAGTGACCACTGCCTCCAGCAGCTTTGAGGCCGAGTAACTCCTCCTGCCAGCCCCTGGAGTCCAGCCCAGAGATCCAGAGATCTCCACCCCAGGTCAATGGATGCAGCTGCTGCTTTCTGATTTGCAAGTTCAACCAGCAGTGACGCTGAGCATGTATCCCAAACACACACACACACAGGACACCAACACAGCCAGCTACACAGGCTGCCGTAGACAAGGTGCTGCCTTCAACATCACCTACATGCAGGACTGACGTAAAACACAAGCACAGACAGCCAAGTGCCCTCCTCCTCTTCGGCCAGTAGAGACTGAAGCTCACTATTGACAGCACACACTCAACACTCTCTCAATTTACACACACACACTTTAGCGGATCCCTCGAATACCGGCATGACCCCTCTGTCTGTCCAACACCCCTGACCAGTTSCCAGGCTCTCTTACCCTCCCCATTRGTACCCTACTCGCTGGCTGGTCCAGCCTGGGGCTCGCTAGCAAATAGATGCATGCACTCACAGACTCGCCTCACAGGTACTGCACGCTCTGGAATACCAGCCCGGGCCCTTTCTCTGCCTGATAAGCCTGCCCAGACCCACAGCCTCTTACTCGCCGGCTGATGACATGCTAGGTTTTTGTTTACTATTCATTTTTATTTTTGTTTGTGCCAAATACTATCACTTCTTATTATTCTAATTTAAATTTAACAGTACTAAATCCTACTTCATTATCCAAGCCCATCGACACTAAACCGGTCCATATAAGAACAAAGCTGCTTAGTTATGTGCATCCTACTATCTTCCACTAAATATCAAGCTTTTACTTTTCAACCCATACCCTTCACTACCTTGGAGCCTGCAGCTCTAAGAGTATTCTGAAATTTGGTTCAAACACGCTGTCTTACCCATAACATTTAAAAACAACCAATAATAACTACTCTTCTCCAGATAATACAGATTTCAGATGCAATGCAATGACATCTGGTCATTTAGTACATGTTTGAGAAAGAAAAGGAAAAATTAAACATTATTGACAAATATGTTGTCGATGAGGAAAAAAAAMCAATGAAGTAAATAAAGTATCTGTTAAATAGTTCCATATAATTTTTCGTCTAGCTCAATACTGAAGTGGAGGAAAAGTTACTCAACTAAGGAGAAAGCAAAATATAYTATAAAGCTGTTACGTTTCTGTACCCTTAAAACACTGTTCTAAATAGGCTCCTGTTTCTAGGGTGGCACACTGTATTATCGCAGTGTTTGAAAGGTTCTGAACACCTAGGAAAAGAAACGATGATGTGGCAAGGATTGACAGCCATTTAACAATAATACCTACATTTCACCTGTGTCTAAATTTTGAAGTTTTTTMAAAAAAATAGCTGGATCAATAGCAGCAACTTCACAATTTATGATGATCTATTCCTGAGCTGAAAGAATGGGGTTAGATGCCCTTTAGCAAAAACAGGAGAGAAAAAATTTTGAAGTAGCAGTAGTTTCATTATTTACAAACCCTGTATAAAAACAAATGTAATAAAGTTGACTAGTGATTCTAGGATGTCTTAATTTTTTTAAGATATATTTGACAAGTGTTTACATTTGTATTTTGCTCTTTATATTGTCAAGGTGTTACACAAAAATTGCCTACTTAATCCTCACAATACAAGCATTAAAGTTGGAGAAAGTAAGTCTAAGGGTAAAACAACTTCTTGACTAGTGAATTAAAGATTCAATAATAATAAAATAATAAAAATTTGGGTTTTTTTAATAGCTTCTAATGTCGTGCATTAAACACCCCTTGAGTCCTATGCCAACCACCATTAAGAGTATCAGGACAATTCTGTGTTTTGCTCAGTCCTTACTTCCCACAATCTTTGCAACAAATGCTGCAGYTATAAGCATTACATTTGCATACTACAGACTTCATTTGTGAAGCAGTCTCTTATGTGAATCCCTTTACAAGCTCACATCTATTTTGCTCACAGATGCTATAATATTAAGACGGATGTAAGACCTATATTATAGTGATTTATTACAGAAAGCATCCTTTAAGATATATTTATGGGTATGTGAAAGACTACCAAGGGAGTTTAAAATCACTTCCTATTCAGTTTCATAATAGTTTGAAACTCAGAGACCTCTCTTCTCTTTTCCCACATCAGGTTTCCAGTGTTTCAAGCAACAAATAGAAAACACCTTAATAATTCAAAGTGACATCCTGAAATTTTATATACAGCATAAACAAGGCCAACTTCCCCAAGCTTTCCACTGGTATTATACTCTTCCTTGATGTTCTACTGATACACAGTCTACAGTGTTCAAAGTATTTGCTTTTCCATTTCTAGCACAGAAACAAAAACAAATAAACCAAAAAAAGTTCATCTTTGCCAAGTTTTAAGCTAAGCAAAGTATGGCCTGTAAAAAGACATCAGATTAGCATTGCTCAAGTTCACTATCATCTTAACAAATACGTGTTATCACTCTGTTGCCTAATTCTGCAATCAGAGTCTTAATTTTAAACAGAAAAAAAGTTAATGCAATAAATCTGAATGCTGAAATATGTAGAGGACTATCATCAGTCTTGTATGACCAGAACCCTAAATTCTGTAACATCTTAAGCTGTCCTGCTCTCCAACACATGACTTCTCTCAGTCTTTGGAGCTTCCAGTAAACAATGATAATTTATTTTCCACAAACCTAAGCAAAGGATCAAAGATTTTCTACAAAGCAAATATAAATATTAGAGAACTTGCAAAAGAGGGTGTTACTAGCATGTTGTGATCCAATAACCAAACTAAAAACAAATCAGATAAGATGCACTGCTCACATCCCTCAACCAGTGGACATGTGTTTGCACCTTATGGCTTAATTAAACTGTTACACTGTGTATGCTTTGTATGTCTAGCAAAGTAGAACACAAAGAAAGGGTTCTGCTGTTTATGATACAGAGCATATTGAGCCAATTTTAAGAAACTATCATAGCATACAATTTTTTTTTCAATTGTAATGTCTTATTTATAGAAAAAAAACACAGAAATATTATCCCAGAAGGCATATGTTTCATATAAAGTTGATAAATGTGACCAAATTAAAATATTGTACAGGGAAATTACAGAGAAAATGAAACTGTTTGCCAAAATGCCTGAAGGGAGCAACAGATTTTTTGATTCCTATAAATCAAGGCTGGATTGCTTTCTGGAAGGCATTTTTCTTTAGACTGTTAGGCTCAGTGATTAAATCCTATGGCCTATGCTATCTCAGCAGTCAGATTAGATGATCTACCAGTTTCTAGTTATCTGTGAACCTGTTAGCTATATTTAAATGAGTACTTTCTTCATATGATCCATCTATAATTGGATGTGGTTGAAGATTGCCTTAGACTACCCCAAGAGCAAGATTAGGTTATATTTACATGAATACTTCCTTTATATGATCCTTCTATAATTGAAATTGGTTGAGGGTTGCTTTAGACCACCCCGAGAGAAAGACTAGGCTATGTAACAACAAATTTTAAAACTTTTATGGAGATAATAAAGATGCCTAAATCTCTGTCTTTCTGGCCTTCTGTTAAAGAATGAAATTAACAGAGCTAAGTGTATACCACTCCTGCTTCATGGCAGAAGCTACTGCTCTTCATGGCAGATGTCAGAAGGGCGGCCGTAATGGCATGAGTTACCGACAATTTATTATTTTTGTAATAGAAAACAGATTGTTGACCTTTGAATGGCTCAGAAAAATAATGGCATGTTTATTTCTTTCATTAAAGAAATGAAAAGGTGGCTATGCAAACAGAAGATAATGAGTAAAATGGCAAGAGATTTGGATCCTCCAAAATATCACAATTTATAGTCATAAACCACGTAAACCTCCAAAACATTTCTGAATCTCATAATAATTACTTTTCTCAATCAGAAAATGCAGAAAAATGCTAATTGGCAGACATGACTCTTAAATTAAGCAATCCCATTAAGGTCATCAGCTGCCCCTAGAGATGTGTGGACTTTGGTATACTATTCTGAAATAAAAACAGATTTATTATTTTATTTTAAATGAAACATGTACATTTTATTACTGAAGAAAGCTCAGCTGACCATGTGCTTCAGGAAGAAATTTACAGTTCCATTTCTCAGTAATCAGCTTCTCAACTATATAAATATCCAATGAAATGCAGACCATAAAAATACGTTTTGTTAGAGAGAATACTAATCTCTCTCTAAAATGTTCTTAGTCATAAGGAAATAATTTGCTGAAAGACTGTTTCTTTTTCCTTTGCCTTTCAAATATTTTAAGAAAAAAAATGTTTCAGTGACATAGCTTTTGCTGGTTTAATCACAGCATAGATTACAAATCTATTAAATATAAATAACACATATAAATATTTACAAAAAATACCTATAAATACATTAAAATAGCCTCTCTAGGATAGTAATAAATCCATCCTTCTAAAAACCATTTGACAATTTCACCTGCAACTTCAACTTTATTAATTCTTTGCTTATAGCCTAGACCCTGGAAATATTATACTTTGACAACGATGCATTCTATGCTCGYAGTTTCACAAAATATAGTGCAACATACCTCCTACCAAAATAATATTGCCCATGGATAGTGATTTTGTGTAACATTAGTAAAATGTTCAAGATATGTGAAAAATGAAAAGTTAATCAGCAATCTGAAAGCAAAATTCATTAATAATTCCCCTAATGTCAGAACTCAGTATGATACATCATACAATGGTACTATGTGGTTAAATAACTAAACATCAGAATTAATTTAGGCTGCTTTTGTTGAAAATGGACAGCTTGACAAAATATTTTACCTCCTACCATGTGTTTTAAAACACTGTTGTAGAAAGAAATGAACTTTGGTATTTCTATTTTGCAGATACCTAGCCAGTGAAGTATGTGGAATAACAACAGCAACATATAACATATAATATATATGCTTTTGACTATGGCATGCATTTGCTGAGGGATGCTTCAGAAAATTGTATAGCCCACAGTATTGATTTTCTAGGTCTCTTTTAGTGTCTCCATTTTCCTACACAAAAACTTATATATCCACAGGTTCTATAAATTTTGATATCTGAATGTTCTACCTTTTGATCTCTACGAATGCAGAAGGAGCACGACCTTAAAGTTAAGGAACTAACTCTATTAATTAGTTGACTTCATTTTGCACCTAAAATGGATTCACTTCACTTAATAATCCATTTTAAAAGCAGGTCTATGTTCTAAGCCAGTCCTCTAGCCTTACTCTGCAGTTAACACAGACAGATAAATATCTCTAGCAGCCTGTACACACCCACACACATAAAAGAAGTGCTTAAGATAAATGGGATAAATCACCCATTCTAAGTCCTCTCTTAGTTATAAAGGGAGCCTAGATAAATACCTTAACATGCAGGCCTATTATTTACGTAGCTGAAGTTAGGCAGGGTGAATTCATGTGGAAGGAAGATCCAAATACCATCACACACAAGACATTAACTATAAAAAAAAAGATAGCAAACTATGTCCCAGTGCTAATCTACAGAATTTACAGGTTTACAAACAAAAGGGAACTGTAGGCAAATCCCTACACACCTAAATCCACACCYGTTCATGATTCGCACTGTTTACACAATTCACACCTACACACCATTCACATCTGCTTGTTGCATGTCACAGAAGAGGCTGCCTAATCTCTTCCACCCAAAAATTTCTGGTTTATAAAGAAAAAAAAAMCCAAACATATATAAGGTAAAAGCTGTTTGACAAGAAAAACTAAAATTACCACATTCTTTTGGAGAGCAAAGTCAAATGCAGATCTATCACACAGATTTCCAGGAGGATCCCCAAGCCAAAGAGCCTCAGACCCACACTGTGTAGAAAACACAGGAAGACCAGAAGAGAAGGCTTGAGTCTTCCTTCCTGTTCAACACACYCCCGACCACACATTAACCCACGTATGGATGATCTGGGCACACAGAATGGAATTTCTAAGACCGTAGCTTCAATAGAAACTTCCAGATATCCTCTCTGTATAAGAATATTTGGCTGCATAACAAGTCTTACTGGTTTTAGTATGACTAATCTCCAAAATGACATGGATTTTACAGAAGGGGTAGTTTTAAGCTACCTATATACTTTTTCCACACTCTGTGAAAGCCTTTCTCTTTYACTTAGTTGTGTTTCATTTAATTTATGCATGGTTATAAAGACATGAGGCAATTCTTAAAGAGAATTAATATAAATTTGGAATTAAGCAGTAGTGCTAGATAGTGCACATTTGCAGATATATTCAATATTCATGGATTGTGTGTGTTATGCTTGTAGCTCTAAAGAAGTTCCTCTTAAAGTTCATTTAATCTAATCCACTCAGTTGYCTCAAGAGATAAAGTTCCTCATTTAGTGTCATGTCAAAGCTTAGTCAAGCCTTTGCGGTGTCATTGTTTTTGACATATTGCTGAGATAGAACCTTTGATTCTGGAGGCTGCCAAGTGGAAACATGTAACTGAAATGATTAATCAAATTATTAGGGGGGAGAGTAAGGAAAGAAAAAAAGAAAAATAAAGAAAATAAAAAAGTTAATAGTCTTCCTTGAATGAGACTTAGAGCAAAAAGACCAAGGACTTTCTCATTTCTTCAGCTAAATGACTAAAGTCACAATATAACTTCTTGTCAAATGTATGCAAAAAAACTATTGGCAATGTTGTTTTACCATTTTATTAGACATGATAACTGGTTTGTTTATATAGGAAATCACTTATCAACCTACATATTATCAGAAACAAATGTGATTTTCTGCAGCCATTTGAAATCGGTAGTTCAGAGACAGGGTTTTTTTGGTTCTTTATTTGTGCAGAGCCTAACACAAGAAATGTATAAGTGCACTTTAAAATTGATGTACAAGTTCGTTGCGTTCAGATGAATGTATCACAATGAAAATATTTCTAACAAGAAAAATAAGGCCTCTTTTCATGTTCCATGAAAGAAGGGGGCAGGGGGAAGGAGAAGGGAAAGGRCTTATTCTCTGAAAAAAGCATACCACAAAAGTCTGTACATATGACATTTTAGAATATCAAATCAACAGACAGATTTTGTCATTAATTTCAACAATGAGCCTATTAACATTTCTATACCTTGCTTTTCTTTCAGAACTAGTAGTAAAGATTAATGAATCTTCAAATACTGTTTTAAGCATCCCCTTTCAGTGAGGCAGCCACGTATATCTCTCTATACATTATCATTTGGGCATAAGACCGTCTTTCAGAATCTTCACTAATTTTTTCTAAATGTATTGACTGTAATTCATCAGTCTATACAGAGCTGTGAAAATGATACAACTTCCTGTCGGGATTTCTTGTTATGCTTCTTTTACACCACATACAATCACAATGCACTTCTGAGCCTAAAGATTAAATGCTATGCCTATTTGTTAAGGCCCCCTTTTTGGATTTCACAGTTTTTATATTCACATTGTCAGGAAGTCTAGACTTACAGTTTGTATTTTTAATGTATTTAATGTTAAGCCGTATCTGCTTTGTTTCCCTGCRTGTTTTGCTAAATAAAATCAGACTTTCAACAAAAAAACCCGACCTCTTTTCCTACTGACTCAGTCCAATGGGCAGAGGGTGAACATGGAACGAAGATGCAGACCATAACTTAATAGTGTGCATAATATTTATAGGACATATAAGAATATGTATACTCTATACATATATTCTTCTTTATTAATAGAAATGTTTTATCTTGAAAGTAATTATATGGGCAAAGATGGAACATATTTGGTCCACTGGATCTGAAGCCAAGCCCTCTCTAAAAAATTCACCATTAATGCCTTGTTGTTTCTTCCTGGAACTAGGGTTTGGCTAGAAGTTTGTTACCACATATTTTACCTTTGAAGTCAGTTCTTAGGCACTCAACCATACCAAATCCGATTATTTGAAGTGACACGTATCATTTGATGTGGCTATTCAACATCTGACCAAAGTGTTATTCTTCCCCCTTAAAAACTAATGCTGTCAACTCTTACGATTTCTCCCAGGCCTATTGTAATTGCCCCTGTATAATCAGATATTGTCCATGTCAACCTCTATACCCACATTAAGATTCTGCTTTCTCATGTGTCATGATAACATCCACAATTGCTTTCCAATACAAGTGTCTTAGTATTAGTGCTGGTTTTGGTTGGGATAGAGTTAATTTTGTTCGTAGTAGCTAGTATGGGGCTATGTTTTGGATTTGCGCTGAAAACAGTGTTGATAACGTAGAGATGTTTTCATTATGGCCCAGAAGTGCTTACACAGAGTCAAGCCCTTCGCAGCTTCTCTTGCTCTACTGACTGAGAAAGCTGGAGATACACAAGAAGCTGGGAGGGGGCACAGCCAGGACAACTGACCCAAACTGGCCAATGGGATATTCCATACCATATGATGTCGTGCTCAGTATATAAACTAGGGAAAAGCTAGCCCAGGGGCCGCTGCCCAGGGACTGGCTGGGCATCGGTCCACRGGTGGTGAGCAAATGTTTTTGGCTTTTTTTCATTTGTATCACTTGTCTTTCTTGGGTTTTATTTCTCTCTCTTTTTGTTATCTTTCTTTTCATTACATATCATTATTTTTAGTAGTATGTTATTTTATTTCAATTATTAAACTGTTCTTATCTCAACCCGTAAGTGTTCTCATTTTTACTCTTCTGATTTTCCCTGCCCCATCCCACTGAGGGGGGAGTGAGCGAGCGGCTGTGTGGTGCTTAGCTGCCTGCCGGATTAAACCACAACAGTACTATACCAACCTTAGCAGTATTTCCGATAAGCAAATAGTATGGCTGGCAACAAATGAGAGCAGCCTAAAATCCTCCCATGTTTTCTCCTTTAATTTACTAGCTTATTTTCTTTGGTTGTTCTCACCAAGCACACTAAAATTATCTTAAATGGCTGCCCTACAATGTGCAGTTCATAAGCATGAACCTGCACAGTACCATGCCACTGCTGTCCCACTATTTCACGTTTATTTCTTCTGGGAGCTAATCTGTGTTTTCCCAGATATACTAAAAGATAATGCATGTTCCTACCACACAACTGCACGGTTTCAGATCAAGCTTGCCACCCTCAAGCTGAGTCATTCTTATAAGAAAAGAGTCAGTGTAGGATGTCTTAACCATTATTAAAATCCTCTCACTAAGTTAAATCTTCATCAGCTCATTGACAGCTCTTGATCCAGCTGACAAAGCTAATCTCTTTGGAACGACTGTGTGCCAAAAAACACTGAAGGTTTAATTTCTCACGAACTAAAAATCATTAATTGCATGAATAGAAACATGACATGTGGAGAATTAAAAAAAAATACCAGAGATCCTTTGTCCTGAGACATTAAAAATTAAAAAGTGCTTGAACTTGTCTAGTCTTCAGGCTACTTCAACCATCAGCTTTTATATATCTGATTAATTTTAACTGCCTGAGCCAGCTCTCTATAAGCTGGTAGAAAAAGGACATCGCCTACCCTTTTGATTCTGATATATCTTCTACTGAAAGCTGAACCAGCTTGCCTCCTAATGACCCAACAAATGTTAAAATATCTGTTAAAGGACTGCCTTCTTTGTGAAACTACAAGTATCAGTAATAGCCTGAACTTCAAAATGTGAAGACATTCAACAGCAAGCCAGTGTCCACCATCTTAGGCTCAATCTTTCGGAGTTTTTCCTGCTAGTAATTTCATACCAAGTAAACCCTTAGTTCATGACAAAAACTGGCAGCCTGTAACAGTGAATGCTGCCAGGCCTCTTCTAATAAGGTGCAGAAGGTCTGCCACATACCAAAGAGGTCAACTATCTTTCTGAAATTCATATATATATATACTTTTTTCAAACAATATGAGCATTACCCTTAGATCACTGGTACTCTGGGAGTTCTTCTCTCTCTCTCATCCTGAGAGCACAACAAAGCAGCTGCTATACCATTATCTAGTCCCAGTATGGACTCTACCCAGAACAGGATATGGTATCATAAAAAATAAAGTACAAAAGTCCATACCAACCTCAGGACTCATGGGACATTTGCCATCTGCTTTTTAATCATGTGGGCCACAAACTGATTGTTACATACACAGAAATGTATTCCACTGTTAGCTGACTTCTGATATATCATCACTGCCATTAGAAGGGGAAGAAGAGTTATGGCCCTCATAATACATGCCTGCACACACCTCTGAGCCCTCGTCTTCCCCATGAGGAACAGATGAGTCTAAGTGTACCTTCAATTCCTGCTTCCTATTGATCTCCAGCTGTTACAAGGAAATCATGTGCTATCATGTAAGGAGGGAATTTCAAACTCTTAAATACTTCTCAGATCACATAGATAAGTCTGTTTTTCAGTTCACATAGTGCTAATCCGCATGAAATACTTTACACAACACTACCAACCTGTGCTCAAAATGTAAGTGCCCCAGAATCTCCATTCTTGTTTTGCTTGTCTACAGATCAATCTGTAACTACCTCTTGGGCCGTTGGGRAGCACCATACTTCAGTTTCTGCACAAAGTACTTCTTTCTCTCTTTTTTCAATATTACCATTACCACCTTGAATGCAGTTAAAAGATTAAAGCTTTCCTCCATTCAAAATCTTCCTGAAAAAACAGAGGATGAGCCACTTAAGGAATCCTGATTTCTCACATAACATTCAGATTTCAGCAGTGAGCTGAATTTTTCTCTTACTGCTTGGTCTATAAAACTGTAGAAGTGTAAGTAAACAGAAGTACAGCACAAAAAAATGMACTGCCTAGCACAAAGAAACATTGCTTCCAGAACTTAAAACCATACAGACCTGCATCATGAGCCTGCATGAACAAAATGCAGTTTAGCAAGCCACACATTAAAGCCAGAAGTTCTGATTGCTGTCATGGCTAAGTACTGCACTGAATGTGGTTATAATTTTACCAGGTGTTCCTGGAGATAGTACAGGCAGTAAATCACCTCAAAGCCACCTGCCACCTTTTGGACACCAGACTCAGAATAAAGATATGTAAATTCCAACTTGTTAATTCATTGAACAAACCAGCAACTCTCCTTATGGTCACTTTGTCCATTATTTTTTGTTTATCGCTCAACCAATTTCTAATTAAATTTCAGATTTCTCACAACAGAATGGCTCATAGTTGCATCACATCACACTTCAAAACAAAGTAAGAAGTATGCTATATAGTTCCTCAGTATATAATTCATTAGTGCACTTTGTTGAATGAAACAGGCTGGATTCTATATAACAATCTGCTTTATCTTAGGTCCTTCAGCAAGTGAAGGAATAGAGATGTCCTCAGCTGAGGACGGCTTCCACTCTTCAGAGCAACTGAAAGGCTGGCTTGCTAAATGTAGTCAACATTGTAGATGATTCACTCTGAGCCCTGCATGCACTTCTGCTACAGCACAACAATCACCCTCTCAGGCTTAACACAATCCATTCTGCTCATCACTGCTTAGAAATTTCCACTCTCCAAARAGTAAGAATACCTATGGTCTAACAGTCAGGATTACATTTGGTGTACGATACTTATGTTTTACTTATGGATTACCCCCACAGAGGCAGTGGTTTTGTAGTGTTTTTGCTGGTGATTTGTCGGAGTGAGGGTTCCTTTGAGAAATGCAATCGCTATGATTTTCACTTGTTTGATTTTACATAGTTGTATTGTTTGACAATCTGTGATCAAATAAAAAGTCTTTCCCCATGCTCCCATGAAGTCAACTTGTCTTAACAAATATGGTCATCTTTGCTTACATTAAAAGCAGCAGAGAGGTGGAGAGAACTATTAGAGGACCAATGTTTTAGTTTTTCTTACTATTTGGTAACAGAATCACTGAGCTCATGGAAAAAATATTCATAAGGACAAGTAAGAACTGAAAAGGGAGCCTAAAATACAACCATATGATTCATTAAAGATTTCCCATCTACAAAGACAGCTTGAACCATAGACTTAGTAAATTCAGTATCTCCGTTTAAAAGCCTTGTGACTTTACTGCAGTAATTGTTACAAGTCATATACTTTGTTTGGAAATATAATCCCCTCACTCTGACCATGCATTTCTCCATTAAAAACAAAGGAGGAAAGACATAATCATGAGGAATGGGTTAATCAACATCAGATTGCTTGCAGCAAATGCAGCACTTACCACTTTTTTCTCATTTTCTTTCTCAAAAGTAAAAGCAGCAATAGCTTCACTAAAATTACATTGACAAAATATCACAGAAGTTACACTCAATTTTGTAATTGCTAACCCTTTCCCACCCAGCAGAGAAATTGTAAAAAGACAATGCAAACCCACGCAACCCCAGGTCGAAGGATCTTCTTTTGAATTAAAATGAACATTCAGAGAGATCTCATAGTCCATGTGCTGGGTCCTATCTACTCTAAGCAGAAACTCGCAGTTGGAATCATGCAGCACTCTCCTGGCCAGCAAACTGCCTGGCCATCTGCCTGCATCTGTCTCTTCTATGCTAATTCCCAGTTCCCAAAAGTATGTGCTGCAGCTTTAATTCACTTCACTTTGCAGTTGGCTGTACCATGTTTGTAAGTTATTTGGCTGGTACAAAGTGCCTGTTCTTTAAACAAGCATAAATCATTGAAAGTAGGCAAAGAAGACAACTTGATTACAAGCAAATCTAAAAAAGATAGTACTGGACTTCTAAGAATGAGAACATAACCTGCTTTGGCTGTCCTAGAAGATCAGGCCACTGGCCCAGCAAGTTGCCTATTGTGCTGCCTGTTGATGATTCGGAGGAGAAAAGGAAACAGACAGAGACAACCACCTGTTTTACTCAATGTTACATTACAAAGGAGAGATATTTTCCTATGTTGCTTAAAATTCCGGGGCAGGGGGGGAGGTTATTTTCCCTCTGCAAATAAATTGTTCTACCTTTATTTGAGTGACCAGATGAGCTATCAGAAGAATATTTCCCATCTTCTGTGCCCCCTCTCTTTGCAGTCTAGTGCAGCCAATTTATATAATTACTGTGCTGTTACTAATTGAAGTAAATTCTAGAATACCTGTTAGCACTAGAAGCAAAAACATAGATAAGTGAGGTAAAACCCACAGTTCTGTGCCCTCAGACGTCATGATGAACCTGACCTAGATGAGAAGAAAATTAGAGCAAATAGGTTTGCAGATATTTAATTAACTAGAATTTGGTTGGGTTGCCCAAGTTAATCCCAACTTTCTTATTAGTTCCTATGTTTGTTGTGATTCAAATTCAAAGAGTTGTTGAAGTACCCTGTATCATAATCCTGACACTCGAAAACACAGGCTAAACAGTATTAGTCACATTAAGAGTTAACAGAAATCCAAATAAATCCCATCAGAAGAAGTACTTTGCAGTATGCATGTATATAAGAAGAAATATGAAGATAGTATCTCTTCTGAATACAACACTGGAGAGATGATTAGTCTGCCTAAATCTTCAAAAAGTCTTCAAAAAAATTGGAAAAGGTTCAGACAAACCTCATAAGACTGATTCAAGGTCTGGAGTTTGAGATTTAAAAAGCTCTATTTACTTAACTTTTCAAAGGAAAGGTTTTTTAATCTACTAACCAAAGGCATAACAATATCCAGTGACTGCAAGCTGAAATTAGATAAATTGCCAGCTATAAATCAGGCATAATTTTTAATAGTAAAAATAATTATCCATAAGAAAGCACTTAGTAAGGGATGTGTTGGATTTTCCATCACTAAAAAACCCTCAAATTAGGACCAAATATTTTTGTGAAAGACATACAAAGCTCAAGCAGAAGTTAGAAACATGCTACCTGAAATTATAGGCAAAACCTTGTTCTGTGTTATTTAGAAAATCAAACTGGTTAAATATAATGGCATCTTCTTGCCTTAAAATCTCTAAAATGTTTAACAGAAGAAAGAATTTTATTCCACTTTGGTGCCATCATTTCCACTTGAGGAAATGGCTTAAAAACTTTAGTGAAAATTAATTTATTTTCCAAATATCTGACCAACCACCAAAAAGGCAAAAGAGTTAAAAAGTGGGGCCATGTTACCTGTCACAAGACATACATGAGACATATGTATGAGCCGTATGTATGACCAGCAGTGTCTACCAACTGAAAGATAAATCCTGTAAAATCAATTCCTTTCTTCCCCATATCTTCCATTCAGTTCAGCTTCACTGAAAGGAATCCTAAATATAAAAGAATACTTTCTAGCATCATTGTATTTCTAATTGGTTGGTTACTGGTACAGATATCCCAAGAACAAATAATTTCTTCATGAAAGAGAAAAGAATCTAAGGCATGTTTCCCTATCAGCAGTCTAAGGTTTGTGGGCAGATTCTGAGCTCCCGACTCCCAAATCTCTAATCTCAACTAGAGCTGAGAGCCAGGAGTTGCTGCTTCTCAGAGTTAAGTTTTTGTTTTTGTAAGAGACAAAGACATTCAGTCCCTACTGAGGTCTGAGTTTAGCAGAAGAACAGAAATGCACTACTGCTATGCATGACTGATTTAGAAAAGAAAATTTTGTAGGTTTCCTTCCCCCGCTTAAAAATTGCTAGCAGCTAATTCAATTCTCATGAAGTCCACACAATTGTAAACTCTCTTCACCATTTGTAAACTGTGACATGTATTCCAAAATAAACTTTGTTCTTATATTTGGCATTTTTAGCTTACTGTGGTTGACAGCCACTTGGCTCAAAACTGTTACTTAAAGATCTTTCTGYAGAAGCTTTTAAAGCAGTTTCTAGCCTGATTTAATAAAAATTTAATTAAAATACAGTTTTGAAAACTAAAACATATATTTTATCTCTGCTAATAGGAAATTCTATTTAGGACATAACTGACTACGGAAAAGATCCTGCAATGTACCTTCTTTCTAAAAATACACTGAAATCTTTCAAGCTTGATAGTCCTCCTTGTCTGAGCCTGAACAGAAGCTGACAGTTATATATCATCATTCTCCACTGAGGTAGCCAAGGACCAGTGGAAGGAAGAACATTAAAAACAGGTATTTCCAAGAGGTATTAATGCCAGGACAGACTGGATAATACTTTTTGTAAAAATGGCAGTCAGGCTTACTGTCTGCATTGGAATTCTCCTCTGCAAGTTGGAGCATGCACTGTAAAGATCCCCAGTCTGTATTACTTCATTATTGTTAGGTAAAGCAGTTGCACCAGCCCAAGAAAATCTTTAGAAGAGTAGCTTGTGTTTATTAAGGTTTATTTTTCAGACTTCACATTTGCTGACAGCAGCAGCTGACTTAAATCGCTTAATTCATTGTAACGGGTCTGGCTGGGATGGAGTTATCTTTCTTTATAGCAGCCTGTATGGTGCTGTATTTTGGATCTGTGGCTAAAACAGTGGTGATTACACACCAGTGTCTGGCTATGGCTAAACAGTGGTTGCACCAGCATTAAGCTTTCTCTTTTCCCCACTCCCTCCGACCTGCAGCAAGTAGACTGAGGATGGACAAGAAGCTGGGAGGTGACACAACCAGGACAGCTGACCCAACTGACCAAAGGGATATTCCATACCATATAACAACACACTCAACAATAAAAAATGGGGGAGAGGAAGAAGGTGAAGATTTTTTGGCTTCCAAGGTGGCTGCTGGAGACTGGCTGGGCATCGGTCTGCTTGTGGGAAGTGGCGTGTGACTGCCTTTGCACCACTTGGTTTTTTCCTCTTTCCTCCACTTATTAAGCTGTCTTTATCTGAACCCATGAATTTTCACACTTTTGTTTTTCCTATCCTCTCTGCTTCTGGTGGGAGTTGAGCGGGGAGTGAGCGAGTGGCTGCATGGATGCTTTGCTGCTGGCCAGGGTCAACCCACAACATTCATACTCTCCCACCATATAGATGGGCCCATAACAGGGCTGAAACTTAATGATTTTCAAAAAAAAATAATCAAATAGGAACACAAACATAAAGCATTTCTAGGCACCAAAGAAACACGAGTAACTGTAAACAACATAAGTAGCTGTCACAGTAATGTCTCAAGCTTAGTAAAGGGGGTTGCCCTGTATGTCCTAATCTTCTGAAAATCCAAATTTGCATGATGATATGCTATAACCATTGTCCAGGAAAAAARGCAGTGACAAGCGTTTTTCTCTTCTAACTCTTCTTTCCCAAGGAAATGTGAGATTCACATTTACCTCATTTTACAATCAGTATAAACACGCTAGTTATTAATAGTTCATGTTTTGCAGTAACATTCACATACAGCTCTAAACCAGGTGAACATGATGATTTGTATCAGCTATTTTAGATTACAAAAGCTCARGATATGCCTATTACAAGCAACACTTTCTAACTCCTCCCTTGAGAAGGAAGACATACTTGACCTTACAGAGCCGTGTTGACAACAGATTTCTAGTATTGCCTGCTTGCATTCCAGCTCTCTGAAAAACCACAGAATTGTACTGTCTCCTGAAATCAGGCACGGAGAAATTCTCCTCTTGTCCCCCAGTACAGCAGRTAGTATGAGATAGGATGGTAACATTTTCAATACTTAAAAACTGCTTCTTAGCACTTCAGACAGAAATATGTGTGTGAAAATCAGTCACTGTAGAATTTCACTGATCTCTGTTTATATATTTGTGTTCCCCTCATAAAGGATAAGAGACCACTTGGCTGTTTTAGTATGTCATTCTCAGCTTGCCATCCTCAGCACTGCCCTCATAAGAATAAAGAATCAGGAGACAAAATTAAGCTTAGGCCTTTCTTTCTCATCATTTTCTGTTTCACAATCCAGTGCACTAAAGGTAAACTTCACTGATGTTTGAATCCTTCAGGATTCAATTAGAACCCACGTAACATTTTTGTGCCTATCTTAAGACTAGGCATTGTTAGGAGGCAAAGACCTATAAAAAAATAGACACATTTATTCCAGTGATTTCTTAGACTTCCAGCAAAACATTCCACTTGCAGAAAGATTAACTTTCTTGAAAATTCCATTTTACTACACAATCCCATTTACTCCTGCTAGTCATAAACAAATTAAATAACAGCCATGGACATTTTGACAGCGCTGAAGAATTTGTAGGCAATTTTAATGATGGAAAACCTACCTCATCACACTTCTCAGAGTTCCGAATTGATCTTTGGCAGTGAGGCTGATAATTTGATTGTTCTGTAATGTACAAATGCATAATTTCAAAACCAGAAATCATTTTACAGAGAAACTAATTAAATGCAAATGAAGTCCTTGTACAAGATGTTAATACATAAAGTGATATATACAACTATAACTTAATAAGAATAATAAAGAATACAGCTCATCTAAATATCCAATTAAAAGATTATTTTCACATCAAAACATCCATAGTGGTATGATATAGTCCACTGCATCATTAATCAGAAATATAAGATATTAAATAAGTCTTCCCTTCTTCCCTGCCATCTTTCTATTCCCTCATAATTTTAGGTTCAAACAATCTTTTAAATTTGCTGTGCTCAGTGGCAGTCCTATTAAAACAGAATTAAGACACTGTCTATCACATAGGTAGACTGCACAAAGAAATGGAATATTGGATGGTGGGTTATAAACCTTATTTTAACGTTTCACTTCAAATTACCAGTGGACAAACTAACGTTCATTTTACTTTGTCTCTTATAAAGTCCATATTTTCCCTGAAAAATATGCATTCTTTCATGCATTTAAATATTTCTGAATAGTTCAGTATTACTAAGCCAACTTAAAGAAGTTTGCTGCCCGGGACAAATGGAAAAATATATTGCCTCCAAGATAAATACAATGATGTGCACTGTGAAAGTAATGACTGACTTACAAAGCAAATCTTCCATACATTTCAGCTATCATGTCTTTACAATGTTACAATGCTCCCATATAATAGCATTATGCATGAAGTATGGCAAATAAGAAACAGTATACGTAACTTAATTACCAGAGGTCCTAACTACTTTTAGGAAATGGAACTTCGATATCACTCCACATAGTACTTCCAAACAGGTAAAAGGTACATGCTGTCCAATTTCTGCCAGGGCGCCGCAGGGGTCTGCAGCTCCCTCAGGGCTGGGAGCGGCACGGGGCTGCCCGTGGAAGGGCAGGGCTGGGCCTCGTGTCTAGGGCCTCTCGCACCGCCCCAGCCAGGAGGCAGCAGGTACCTGCCTGGGGACAGACCGAGGCTGGGCCAGGACGTCAGCCCGCAGGTCAGGGCCCTGCTCAGGGGCCGCGGCTGAGCACAGGCGGGGCTGCCGCGCCGTGGGGCCGTTGCTCCGGTGGGGCCCGAGCAAGCGCGGACCCTCCGGGCAGGCCGTGGCCCGGTAAGGGCGGCAGCCAGACCCCGCCGGGGGACGCGGACAGGCCCAGCCGGCTGCGCAGGGTGGTTTGTAGCYGCGCCTTAGGTGGAGGTTCCGCTAGGACGCGGGGACATAGCACTGGGCGTTGCCTAGGCCTTGGGTGGATTTAGTCCAAAAGTTAACGTGGTCTCCACAACCTGTCCTACGCCTACGCTGACCGTCCTACGCTATCTTCCATGGGAACTCCAGCATTGCCCAGAGTTTGAGTAGTAAATCTTCTGGTGTGCCATTTTTTTAATCATGCCTGGTACTACATGTAATTTTATTGGCTTCTTTTTGTTATCAGTCTTYTGACTGTTACTAGGGCTTTTTTTTTTTTTCCTGTTTTTTATTCTCTCAGTGATCCAACATCCCATTTAAGGCATTAAATGTGTCTAATTAATTCCCTGATTCTTGTTTCACGATGAAGGGCAAGGGAAATTCATTCTGACAGGAAAGATTTGTAATAATCTTAGTACTCAAATAATCAAATCAGGCAAAAGTCTAATAAAGGCAGTATGATTACCCTCAAGTGTAATCTGTAATCAAGTGTAATCCTGATCTAACTGATCAGGAAAAAAAAAATTAAAAAACATCCCTGAATCAAGAAACAGTAAATGTTACAGACCAGAGACAAGAGTGAGCAATTCCCTGGCACATTTCTTTGACTGTTTCAAGATGCAAAAGCTAGCCAAGGTTCTTCTGGATGAGTTTAGACAGGATCAATCAACATACATTGTCTTCTGTTTTTTTTCTGATTAATTGCGGTAAGTGTCACATGCTTATTTAAGCAGAATCATCTGTATGGAGTTAATCTGTTTTATTGATTAGCACAAAGCAGTTGTTCAGCTGATTCTCATTTGATACAACATGATGATCCGGTATCCAGAAATACTATACAAGGAGAAGAACATCCCTTTATATTTTCTATACCTTTTTTAAATGGTAATTCACACATTTTGTAAGGATTTCTATATTGAACTAATTGTTATAGACTGCAAAAATCATTCATTTACTTCAAATTTGCATGGGTACCTATTGTAAAAAGTGTTTTATTATTATAGCTTAGCCTCACACTTACTACAAAAGTAAGTTCTAGCAAACCACTTACACTAATTTGACAAAGATGTGGCATCTACTTTAACGACAATTATTCAACAGTTAATTTTACTATAACTTTAAAGACAGAGTATTTGTACATGTATTTCAAACTGCTTACTATTCAACTTAATTATGTGAACCAGAGTGTTTAGGCCTAAATTTTCCTTGCTTGGAATTCTACAAAGATTTAGAAATATACTAATAGATCAACTAAGTACAAGAAAAGATTTATTGGCTACTCTGGCATAGGTAACATAACAAATAGAAAGGAGTAACTGTAAATTTTTATAGACTATTGGATATATCTGTAATTACAACACCAGGTCTTAATTGCTACTGTACTGAAAAGTAGCTTAGGTACATAATTAATCCTGCTGAATATATTGAGAAAGGCTGTGAAAAGACACGTGATTACTTAAAGTAAGACAGGGAATTTGCTAAGAAACGCCAAGAAACCATCAGTGGATTCTGGCTCCTGGAAAAACAACATGTAGATTACAAGCCACTATTAATTAATTAACTTACATATTTATCAAGAAATACTAACTGTATTACTAGGTAATAATGGTTCCTATACCAATAAGGTAGAAGAAAAGATACACTTTGAAGCTGCTGGTGCAGAGCACGTGAAACCAAAACCAGAGCAAGTGAGCATCATTGCGACATCTCAAAAGTGTGTGAAAAATGGGAGATGGTTAAATGTAGCATCTTTACAACAAATGAACCTTAAAAATCAAAGGTGTGGCAGATGTAGGAAAAATACAGATATTTAAAAGCAAGACTTCGTTCTTTGTGACTGATTCATTCATGTCATAATGCTTCCTTCAGTCATATTAAATACTGAATGATGTTGACAAAGATGTTTTAAGATATTAAAACTGAACTTCACTTTAGATCCTGGAAATAAATAAATTACAGAACCGTTTAAGATACTTTTTGCTGGTTATTTCACAGGCCTCTTCTTGTTAATATTCTAACTTTCTAGATAATCATCTTATTTAGATTTGCTTGTACAGCTAACTGGCTCCATGCATGTCTTCAGTGGGGAATTAGGCTGTTAGTTTAACACCCAGGACTCTTCCCTAATCCTGTTGATGTATGCCCAGTAATTAACAATCTGCGATTGTTGGATGTCCAAATACATTGCACCAAAAATGATCATATGTATGTTGTGGGCTTAGAGGACAAAATGAAAAAGGATTTTTTATCAATAGTTACATTTTTTGTACATCTTATGAGTTAATAGGGTTCAGTTAACATTGCCAAGTTGTGCGCTTCTTGCACATGTCTCTGGGGCATTGCAAAGTTGAGAAGAAAGCTTAATGAATGGTTGAACAGTTATACTGGTACCCTAGTAATTAGAGAACAGGTAATTAATGTGCATCTGTGGTAGACTCTGGGGTACTGTCAATGACCCTGCAGTGTGGTAGAAAAAGGAAATTATGAGCTTGGCAAGGGAATACAGCTTTTCCTATTTTCTTAAATTTTAGATCTACATCTGTGTTTAATTAGAAGAAGAAATAAATTACCATTAACACCATTAGGCAATGAGCTATGATTGGTTAAGGTCCACATGGACTGTGAAACTGATGAAAACTCAGGAGATCAGATAAGATTTTGGGGGATTTTTTTAAATGTCTGAAGGACTTTTCACAGAAGGTATCAGACATTTAGAAAAGAAAAAGATTACAGGCTGGTAAGAAGATTAGTGAAAAATATCTGTATTTTTGTACAACTTTTACTGTTACCATTATTTATTTTTTTTTAAATTAGAGTGCCAGTGCCCAGGTGCTGGCAGCCGGGCGGCCTCTGCGAGGAGGGGCCAGGGCTGCCCTGTGCCAGACACAGCCGGTTCCAGCCGGTTCCACTGAGCCCTCCACAGGGAACAGCTGAGCCCTCTCAGCCAAACTAGCGGTGCCTCTGGGAAAGTGCATTAAGAAAGAGCAGAAAACAGGAGAGAAACGGTAGAGGGAATGCTAAGGTCAGAAGAAGAAGAAGAGGAAGGGGGATCTTCTATGGCACCAGAGCAGGTATTTCCTGTGGCCTGTGAAGCCCCCATGCTGGAGCGGAGGAAAAGTGTGAGGAGAAAGGAGTGGCAGAGATGAGCTGTTATGGACTGACTGCAACTCCCTCTCCCTGTGCTGCTTGAGGGATGGGATGGGGGAGGCAGGCAGGCAGAGGAGTTGGGAGTGAAGTTGAGCTTGGGAAAGGGGGTGGGAATGGCTTAATGGGAGGCTTTAATGTTTGCCTTTTTGTTTCTTTCTACCTCAATTAATAATTACATTTTTATTTTGACTGGCAATCACTTAAGTCAATTTTCCCCAAGTAGAGGCTGTTTTGCCCATRATGGTAATTGATAAGCAATCTCCCTGTCTTATCTCTACCCACAAACTTTCTTCCTCTTTTCTCCCCCTGTCCCGCTGAAGGGGAAAAGGGAGCAAGCAGCTGAGTGGGAGTTTGGCCGAGGGCTAACCCAGCACAAGATGTTATAATTTTAAATCTGGTGAGGTAAGATCTGTTCACAACAGCTACAATTTAGTTTTATTTAACTTTAGAAGAAATATAAAAAGCATCTTCTTCATGAAACATTTAGTTTGTACAGGCCTTGCACAAATTAATAATACTGAAGAATGCTTATTGAAAGATAGCCCTCACAGATGTTACAGATGACTAGGTAAGCTGATGCACTAGTTTCTAGAGGGATTCAGATGAAAATTGCTTTTACCTCCTGAAGCAAAATAACATTCCATATTTCACATGATAATAAAATGTATCCTCAGGGTAAATAAGTTGTGTCTACTTCTAAAACAAAACACAATTCAATTAGTATGCAAAAGTGAAGTACTATTTTATGGGAGCAAGTAACTCTCCTGAGCTTACTGTTTTAGCAGGTTCTAATACCTTTTGTAACAGTACACTAGTTGCAAATTAACTCTGGTTGGCCATAACCAACCAGATTTATAAGATTCATCAAAATGTTAAGCATCATCTAATAGTTAAATCACAAGGTGTTCTGAGACATGTGGTTTTAGTTAATTGAGAAATGCCCTTTACTACAGCTAAGCTTTTGAATATCTGAAACTTTCAGCTTGCTTGCAAAACATATAGGTATATACATTGAACAGTTAGTTTAGCTGGGTGTGTAATTAAAATGTACCTAATAGCAAAAAAAAAAAAAAAAAAAAATTCTTATCTCAGACATTCAAAGTTTAAAGCATCTAAATACAAGTTCAGTTACATTTATTACAGAAATACTGTGAAATACAGGTCAAGAATACTTAAGGAAAGCTGTCATAGATGAATTTAAAAGCAGCTTTACCTTGCAAGAGCAATCCAGATGGAGCAATACCCTAACTAAATTTGAGTATTCCTTATTTTTTCTTTTGCTTTTATTTTTTAGTTGACTAAATATAAAATTGTCAATTTAGGTATATTTCCAGTAAATGTGAAACAAGTCATACGTACAAGCTGGATAGCTATATTCCAAATTGCCTAAACATAAGTCAATTTTGTACCAGAAGGCATGGGGTTTTTTTCCCCAGAGTAGTGCTGTTCCCAAACTAACGTGTTCTGCCTCTCTGGCAAACAGCAAGTAGAGAAAAGCTGCTTGTGTCTGCCCATATCTGTAATAGATACTTCTCATACTCTAATATTCCACGGCACTGCAAGGCATTAAGGTATTTTAATTATTATGTAAATAGGATAWGTTTACTGTACAAATGGGATATATAGAGCTGAAGAACTGCTATGGTTAGCTTTTTAACCAAAACCTGGTATACGTCTAGAGCTGGTAAAACCCATACTCTGAAAAAGATAAATTGTGCAGGTAGGCCATGTAGCAGGCCAGGGGTAGAGGGAGATCTGTAGCAACGTCAACAGTGAGTTACACAAAGCACTGTGGATCTCTATGAAGTAGATTGAGGTTTTTCTTTTTTTTTTTTTCCTAATCTTTCAAAAGCTTTACAATTTCCCTTTCTTTACATCTTATAAAATGAGTCAGAGATGAGAGAAAAGAGATTCCTAGTTCATTTTACCTATGTCCATGATATCACATAAAGCCCCAGTATCTTCAATAGCAGTGGAGTGGAATATTTCTAAAATAATTATCCTTATAAATATAAACTTATATAGCAGTGATAAGTGGACATAAGTGGATCCCTGAGTCTGCCTACATTAAACATCCTGTTAATAGGAATGAGAACTGTCCACCTCAGTTCTAATGTTTCAGATTTACTATAGACTTTAGAAGAGTAAGTAAAAAAAGAAAAAAGGAAAACTTAAATCTGAATTAATTTAGAGGGAGGTAGTGGCACACAACTTATCTTCAAGAAGTTTGTTTAGATTTAAGTTGCCATTGGGGAAAAAAAATAGAATTGTTTACATCATAAGCAAAATTAAGAGATGAGCTAAACATACTAAACCACAACACCCCAAAAAGCCAACACTGATCTCTGACCTCATAGACAAGTGGCTATATCCGGTACAGGATTTGAGAGTCTTCAAAGCAATATTTAGTAGATGCTGAAATTAATGTCTAGTCATGGTGTTGCAGTCACAAACCTGAAGTTGTCTAAGGCTTTCTGAAAACCACAGGGAAATTTTTGGTATGTCGGAAAGCTGATACACAACATATACCTTATAAGCAGGAGAACCCACACAAGTTGGTGTGCACACAACACCAAGTTGGGCGGCAATGTTGATCTGCCTGAGGGTAGGAAGGCTTTGCAGAGGGATCTGGACAGGCTGGATCGATGGGCCGAGGCCAATTGTATGAGGTTCAACAAGGCCAAGTGCCGGGTCCTACACTTGGGTCACAACAACCCCAGGCAAYGCTACAGGCTTGGGAAAGAGTGGCTGGAAAGCTGCCCAGCAGAAAAGGACCTGGGGGTGCTGGTCAACGGCCGGCTGAACATGAGCTGGCAGTGTGCCCAGGTGGCCAAGAAGGCCAACAGAATCCTGGCCTGTATCAGGAATAGTGTGGCCAGTAGGCAGAGGGAGGTCATCGTGCCCCTGTACTCAGCCCTGGTGAGGCCGCACCTCGCATACTGTGTTCAGTTTTGGGCCCCTCACTACAAGAAGGACATTGAGGTGCTGGAGCGTGTCCAGAGAAGGGCGACGAGGCTGGTGAAGGGTCTGGAGAACAGGTCTTAGGAGGAGCGGCTGAGGGAGCTGGGGTTGTTTAGCCTGGAGAAGAGGAGGCTGAGGGGAGACCTTATTGCTCTCTACAACTATCTGAAAGGAGGCTGTAGAGAGGTGGGTGTTGGTCTCTTCTCCCAAGTAACTAGCGATAGGACGAGAGGAAATGGCCTCAAGTTGCGCCAGGGGAGGTTTAGATTGGATATTAGGAAAAATTTCTTCACTGAAAGAGTAGTCAGGCATTGAAACAGGCTTCCCAGGGAAGTGGTGGAGTCACCAACATTGGAGGCGTTCAAAAAACGTGTGGATGTGGTACTTCAGGACATGGTTTAGTGGGCATGGGTGCTGGGTTGACGGTTGGACTTGATGATTTTAAAGGTCTTTTCCAACCTTAATGATTCTATGATTCTATGATTCTAAGTGGTTCTACTTACTTGAAATTCTCCTAAAAATCTTCTCTTGAGTGCTAAAGCTCATATATACCAGCGTACAGCTTTTGTTTTATATTTTTGTATAATTCAGTCACAGATKATGGTGTTGGTTCTGTGAGGTAGCTGAAATAAATCTCTTGTTTACCTAGCAAAGAAGACTGTATACAAAACACTATTTTCCCAGCAGTATTTCATAAAGAGCATATTCACAAACACATTTCCTGAAGGATTTCTGCCTTACATGGAAAACATTCTCTGAGTATTTCTGCAGAACTGAGTGACTCTGACTTGATTTCTAGATCCCAGTCTGGTCTAACCAAGTGAAAGGGAGAGACCTACAAAGACAAGGCATTGGAATCAATTGGAGTTAGTGGATCTGGCCACTGCTGATTAGCTGGTCAGACAATACCATGTGCTAAAGTATTTTCTAGTGAGATGGTGAGGTACCAAACAATATGATCCACCAGCCCTCAGTAATTACTGATCAGAGGTAGGTAACAATGTAGACATAGAAGTCTAGTCAAGAGCCTATTTTTTTTCTTTTTTAATTGAGCTATCTTAAATTTTTTCTCAGTATCTAGATAGCAATAGGATCTTCCAAAAGATGTTGCTCAAACAATATCTTGGGCATTTGTCTTTTGGACGCTTACATGATACCTGCTTAGAAGAGTCAGTGTTTATGTGAATCCATGAGTTCAAACACACTATTTGAGTGAAACGGTAGCAGCGTACACTCAGAATGCTACTTCTACTGTTCCTTTAATTTTTTTTCTAGTATTCCTTAAAAGTATTTAATTAAATTGTGGTTTGGGATTAAATCCTAAAGAGTAAAATATTTCTTTCAGTTTATCACAGCTTCATTTGGAAGGTGAATCTAAACAATACTTCATTTTACAATAAATATAATTATTTTTTGTTCTTCAATTTATAACCACTGCCTTTTAAAAAATATTTATTTTTATTCTTTTCACATTCAAAAATACTTTAAAAAATAACTTTCTGTCTTCAAAGCTGTATCAAGGTAAGACAAAATTCTCAGTGTATGTTCTCCAGGAAACAGACTGATTCAGGAATCAAATAACTTTTCTCAGAACCTGTGAAAATATCAGAAAACTGGAAAAACTGTGTGGAAAAATAAACGAAGAAATAAACATTTAGACTTTAGAGTTTACTGAAGATACTGGTTAAAAATACTAATAAAAAAGTAGAGATCAGAATTCTACAAATTGATTTGTATTAGGTTTTTTTATTTTTCTTTAAGTAGTATTTCTTTAGGAGGTACTCAGGTGCTGTAGGAGGGGACTGTAGACAGGCATTATTTAGTTGCTCATATTTCTATCAAACAGTACAGAGTAAGCATTACACTGATCTTACATGTACTGGATAACACAGTAAATTTTATTCATACCTTAAGCACTCTAGTTAAATTCACTTGACACATTAACTTAATGGTGTAGATTAAAATTCATATTAATAAAATAGTACCAAGCAAATTCAGTTTCAAATTACCTCTAAACTAGCCTTTACAAATTCATTAAGGTCTCACTTCCCTTAGGAAAAAAGTTAAATGGGGGAGGCAGGGGGGAAGAAATAAGAAAAGCATTAATGAAACAAGTACTACAGTGACATGTTCAGATCAGGTGGTCTTGAAATTCTGCTGTAAATAAAAGGAACATTTTATTTTAATGCAAAGCATACTGAAATTCTGACTTGCTGGGCAAAAATTACTTTGAAAAATGTTATGTTACATGATAGTTGAAAGCATAAAGCAGAAGAAAGAGAAATCAGWACTTTATTTCTTGTTTAAATTATGAAGAAACAAAGGGATCAACATCACACTTAGACTAGCCTATAAAAAAGAAATATTATTAAAATATATTTTAATATTTATTGAGGCACCTGCTCAGAATGCTTGAATTTCTAACTCTGAATGAACAGCTGTAGAAGTCAATGTTGCTGGGCCTGCAAAGTCACAAAATGAAGTTGCAAAACATCCAGGAAGTATCCTTGCAAATTATCCCAAGGCTGCTTTTTTTCCCCCAGGAAATAGAATCACAAGAAACAGATCAGAAAAAAGTAAACAAGGTATTACCGAGATTTTTAATACCTGAAGCAGAGAGAACTCTCCTGATTAAAAGACTGAGCAAAGATGTTTTATGAAAGCAGTCAGGAGAGCTCTTCATTCTAAGCTTTTACTTGTAAAAGAGTTCTGTTGAATTATTATTAAAAAAAAAAAAAAAATTACACATCTGGAGTGTGAGGGGATGCAAATGTGATATTGAATCTTTAGGTCTGAACCACAGAGTGAGGGAAAGAATATTTTGCCTTGCGAAGAAAATTGGTGAAAATTGAAGAATAAAAATTATAATTTTGGTACTCCAAAAAGTGATAATGTCTTCAGGGTGTGTCCATACTGATTTGATTCCTCTGTCTGGCTTGAGCATGTTTATCTCGTAGCTGATTCACACTACTGGCCTTGGCTTACAGAAGTTCATTCCAGCAAAAATTGTTTCAAGCATATCATGTCTCGCATGCATGCGCTTTCACCAATAGCTGTGCTTCCTTGAATTCAGTCTGCACTTTGTCTGCACTACGCAAATTCCCACTTATTCCTGGTCCTAGTCCAATAATTTTGTTGACCACCTATGGACTAAATTGCTCTTCATGAGGTTAAAAAGGGGCACAAGGCCAAACTAAGGTCATATATATCTTCAGCATGACACATAGAGGAGTAGCTATGTGAGCAAAGAGGAGATTCATCTAATAGCTGTTTTCTGAGTAGGCAGCCCAGCGGTGACTAGTAAGCTAAGATATTCCAAGAAGTTCTGTCATGAGGTATATGGCCTACTCTTCTTCTCCTGGCAGGTTGAAAGCACATTTCCAGTAATGGGAAATATTAAGAACATCTTTAAAATGTGTATAACAGAGCCAGAAACTCCTGTTTTGCCTGTTGGCGTCACTAGCTACTTAGTAGTCAGCCAGCAGTGCTCATTTGCATTGTCATAGAAGTCCATTTCAACCATTTTCCAGAAGCCATTTTTGTACATATGTTTACTAGGATAGCTGCCATCCCCAGTCAGTCCCTCAGTTTAAAGCCTGAAGATGTCYTAGCATGCTGACCACACAGACTGAAGTTTGGTCATGATGGGCAGATTGAAATGTGATTCAGGAGCATCTCAGAAACACTCTATCCATTTTTCACCACCGTGTCTATGTTAGATAGGGATAATTTTACAGATAGGAAGTAATGGCTCAGTATTAATGTTAAAAGCTCCGACAGAAGTATTTCAGTTAAGTGTATTTTTAAATACAAGTGCTATTAAATGTTTGTTGCTATTATCAAGCTGTTATACAGTCACCAGAGCCAACATAACGGACATGCAAGATGGAAACAGGATCTGGGAAGCTRATAGAAAATTGAGTACAATAGAAGAAGAGAATGTGTGATTGCATGGAAAGTAGGATTGCTGGAAAGTAAAAGACTGTGGGAGGAACAGATGGGTCCAGGAACAGATGGGTGCAGGAACAGAATCTGCTCACGTTTTTTTTTTATCACAAAATTACACAAGGAAGTTTATGCCTGTTCTTTTTTTGTTGATGCTAGTTTTCAATTTGTAAATTAGCAAGTTAGATTTGCAATAAAATTCAGCAAGTGCATTTTTCAAAAGGTGTTACTTAATATTCTAAAAATGTTGTTTGTTTATTGTTTACTTTCTTACAGCTTTGCAAAAGTCCTGCCCATAGTTGTGATGGTAAATCATAGAATAACGTCTGGCTCTCTCCTTCTTTCACAGTGGTCTGTAGAACTGGTCTAAAGAGAGGGCACACTAAAGACTATCAGAGATGAGAGGACTTATTTGTAGTTGTGATGAGACAGGTTGACCTCATCTAGGCTTCCTGACACCAGTTTCTTCTTCTGCTTCTCCAGTTATAGGTAACTATCTTGATTTGCATAACTGGTATAGGCTAAGAGGCACTAACAACTCCCTTTTTTTCTCCTAGCTTCCCCTTTCCTGCTATTGGATCAGATAAAAGGAATGCTACCACGGATGGAGCTGCAGGGATATAAAACAGGATAGTAATACATGCACAAGAGTGGCTGTGACTTTGATATTGGCATCCAGCCTCTGTGTTGCTGTGCCACAGGAAGGGAACCTGGGGGAAGTGCATGAGAGTGAGGAGGCACTCTCAAACACTTCCCCCATAAATCTTCAGTGTAGGGTTCTACCAGTTCAGAAGATTGAGATGGTTGTTGTACAGCAGTATTTGAGTTAAAACACATTCAGGGTTGATGCCATGTTAACGGATATTAGGTGAGAAACAAGTCATTTGCTAGCTGAAATTTACAGGATTAATGACACTTCTATATTATGCTGCCAAGAGAAGTTAGTTTAAATATATATGAACATACACTTCCATACAAATGCAATAGCATGCCATTCATAAAAAGAATGAAAACAAAGTATGCAAATAATGCTGTGTAAAAGCCTGGTGTTATATCAGTTGTGCATTTAGATTCTTAAAATTCTTTGTCCAGCAGTGCATTTCACATTTTAAAAAGCTCATGAATAAATAAACCAACAAACAGGATTAATGTCTTTGAATATGCAAGATTCCTGAGAAAATATCTGACACAATGAATTCTTCTCAATATATAAATTTTGTAATAGATTATTTTTAGAAACCTAAGTTATATTTTCCTCCTCACATGTGCCCTCTATATTGTGTGTATCTCTTTGTTGCACATTATTCCTATAATTTTATTTTCTTCCAAAGATATAATAAACTGTCAATAGATTTACCAACAGGTTTACTGTATATTGGCCTTTCTTATAAGAAAGATACTGACTATTAAAGAAATGAAAACACAGTTGCAGAGTCATTTCAGAGGAACTTCACTGCCACAGTAAATTTGTTCTCATTGCCTGCAAACTTATTTCATCTGTGCAAAGGTGTTGTGCACATTTGAAGTAATAAGTGTAATCTTTGGAGAACTTTGAGTGTGGTGAAGAGTAAAATAATAAGAATTAGCTGATTCTCTGGAGTGAATCTTCAGTACCACAAGAAGAAAAGGACTGATAGTGTGAAAAAAAACCCTATGCAAATATCTCCCTAAAGATATTACATATTGATTTCAAAACAACAAAACCAGCTTCCTTTGGTTAAATTAAATGAAAATAAATGTAGTTTCTTAAACTATCTTTTTTAGCAATAAGTTGAAACTTATACGCATGAAGAAAGAGCAAAACTGAAGAAAAAAGAAAAGGAAGGAATGAGAAAAAGAGAGAAGGAGACAATGTAATTAATGAATAACCATTTTGTTAATTAAATGTTATTATGGATTGCTTCAGACCCGGAAATAATAGTTCGCAAACTAAGCATTTTACCAGCATACTCTCTGTCATCTTGTACATTTGTTTACTCGGATGGTTTTTATCACASGATGGTTTTCCTCTGAGATCATCATGTTACAGATTTTCTGCATATGTGACGTTTAATTGTATATACAGCTCTGAATGACATCATACTATTAAATCAGAAGATGTAGACAAAATTCAGACATGTTTGCAATTGCTGCAGTTGCAATTATTGTAGCACTACTCACGTATTAGTGTCCCTGATTACAAATTGTTTTGCCACAGAATGTGACAGGTCTTACGAGGGCAATGTTGTGATAAGCTTTATGGGCAGTAGCTTCCCATAAATGAAGACAAGAAACAACAGAAGATTTAAGATAAATGCAAAAGTTTAATATGTGAACCCTTCAAGCCTTATCAGTCCAATTAGTACAATCCAGTTAGATCCAGTAAAGAAAACTGCATCTTCTCTGAGTTTTGGAAACAGAAAAGAATAAGCTATTTTTGTTCTGTCATTTGTAAAAAAGWTAAATCTTTGTGGAAGGCACATGCTCATATCAGATTCTACAATGAAGACCACAGTATAAAAAGAAACAATTTGATGCCTGAGATGGAATATTAATAAAATTGATTTTGACAGTAAATCAAAGCAGATGCAAACATGTAAAGCATTATGAAACAAAGTTTTGCCTACAAGCAAAATATGTAATTCTAATTACCCTCATGCTTCTAAAAGCCTGGTTTACAAAGTAATTGCACTGATTTCAACATTCTTTTACCAGAATAATACCATCATAAATGAGGAGGATTTGACCTATGCTTATGGTGAACTTACTGCACTAGAACGTGGAAAGTAATGGAAATCTTGAGGTTAAAATGTGCAGCATAGATAGAGATATAAAGAGGGAATTGAGCAGAATGCAGAATGACTTTTGAAGAAATAGAATAACCTTTAACATAACATTTTATAAAAGAGAGCGCCATTTTCTAATTGTTTGTTACTTATATGAAATTAGATTTCATTTAATCATTGGTAGGTTTTCTGTTTTCATTATGTCAATCAAGATACTCAATCAGATCTCTTCTTTCCTTTCCTGCCAAACAGAAGGAAATCAGATGCCAGGAAAAACAAACTTCTTTAAGCAACCAACTAGTGATAGACTTTCCCATTCATTGTTTCCAYTTATTTAAAATTTATACGGTTAATACACTACACACATGGTGTGCAATGAGGGTGAAGAGGAACAGAAACAGGGATGTGATTCTGTATAGTATAGTTAATCATCTGTAATGTAACAGAGCTGTTAAACATATAAGTCTTCCACTGCAATGTTTCAATTTTCCTTCTCTTTCTCTGTGAATGCTTTCAACTTCAGCTAACATTTTCAGATGGCAGTTAAAAGCAGTCCAGTCACACAAGACTTGCACGTGGTCACCATTGTCCCATTGCAGTCAAAACTAGGAAGGCTCACAAGAAATTTCGGCTCAGTTCCCCTAGATAATGCTATGCTTCCTAACAACAAAGTAATTACTACATATATTCACGTGAACAGCTTGCTCTGCATAAAACACTATATGCTACCAATCATTTCTCTCCCCAGTCTCTGAAGTATTACACAACTAAATAAGAATAAAAATGTATGTCAATAATTTGATCAAGACCTAATTATTTTCTTACTGAGCAAAATAGAAGGGATATATGACAGTTTTTATATGCTACAAAATAATAATAAAGCAAATTTGGAGACAAACCAACAAAGTTGGAGCCAGGAAGAACTTTTGCAAAACTTTTGAAAACTTCTTTGGTTTTATGGTATTGGTGGTCTTTACCACCTTAACCACTGTGGGGAATTTTTGTGAATGTTCTGAAAACTGAAACTGTTTGACAGGTATAGCAAGTTTTGTTTGGGTTTTGTTTTGTTTGKTTTTTTTTAATTAAGGAGTGCTAAGTGAGATTATATTTTAAAGTGGTCACCTATTCTTGTACATGTCAAGTCACAATGGAAAGCTAGTCATTAGATTGAAATGCTCTAGCATCTAATCTCCAACAATGAACAATATGTATTTTAAAAAAACTATAAAATCTCTGAAATAGATCATTTGCATAATATGCCAACAAGGCAATTTACTTCTAATACCAGACAGTTTGTATCTGGATACTATCTTCATAGATCATTATACACCTTAAAAATCTTCCCTACTTATCCATAAAAAATTATCTTAGTATTCTCAAACTGGGATAAAAAATGGATTTCAAACACTAAAAAGTTCTGTGAGCTATACCAAAAAAAAATGAATAAAATGGTTCCAAAAATCTTCCATGTTATCAATGCTTGTGGACAATAAACTTCTCTCCTTAAGGACACAGGCTCTCCCCAGTGAACCATGCAAACAGACCTTGGACATCTAGATCATCTATTCTGTTTCATATTGGTAAAAAATTAAGTGTATAAAATCTTATTGTTCTAGGCTGTGCTGTGGTGCACAGTATAAATACCAGATGCTTCATAGCACCAACAGCAAAATCTGTTTTTTTTTCATTCAGTTCCTTGTTCTCTTTCCTTCTCCACCTCACTCCCCCCAGTGGAGTTTATTCTTGCATCTAGTTCAGGGCAATGGAATATATATAAATATATGTATATGTATATAATATATATTTTTAATTTAATCTTTGATGTGGCAGAGTTGCCACAGAACAAGAGAAAATTATGTTTTATTGAAGATTTGATGTTTAAAAGATGCCTGACAGATTATTTTTATTAATATTTCACAGTCTACATGCTCAAGAGTTACTCTTCTTTCTACAGATGATTGTTTGATGTCTTACAAAGTGTTCTTTGTTTATGTATTATTTTATAATTTTTGAATTATTTTTATTAGGTGTCTGAATTTTCTTACGATTGTTTTTTTCTTATAGAGTTGATTAAATAAGAATAAGAAATTTTTCATGTACCATTTTTACTCTTCCCCATACATGAAGCTGCTCCATAAGTCAATTTTGTTAAATCAGACCACACAATCTAAATTAATACCTACTATTGAACAAACTGAAGGCATTGTACTCTTTTAGGTTCTTCAGTGTGATATTCTTCTTGTCTACTGCATTATTTTAGAAATGTTACTTGGAGCTCATTCAGTTCTGTCCTGGTTCCAGCTGGGACAGAGTTAACTCTCTTCCCAGTAGTGGGAGGGGGTGCTGTGTTTGGGTTTGGTAATGAAAGGAATGTTGATGGCCCATTGATGCTTTGGTTGTTGCTGGGTGGTGCTTGCACCAAGGACTTTTCAGCCTCCCATGCTCTGCCAGGTGCAGGGGGAGCTGGGGGGGAGCATAGCCAGGGCGGTTGACCCAGTTGGCCAATGGGGTATTCTATACCATGTGACATCATGCTCAGTATAAAAACCGGGGGGTTCTGGGGGTTCATTTCGCGCCATTGGTTTGGAACATGTAGGGGTGAGCAGTTGCATTGTGCATCGCCGGTTTTGTATATTCTGTTATTGTTGTTGTTATCGTTGTTGTTATCACTGTTCTACTTTGTTTTATTTCTATTATTAAACTGTTTTTATCTCAACCCACGGGTTTTCCTTCGTGTGCCCTCCCAATCCTCTCCCCCATCCTACCGGAGTGGGGGGGTGAGCGAGCGGCTGCGTGGTGTTTAGTTGCTGGCTGGGGTTAAACCACGACAAGTTCTTATATCTACATATTTTTATTCTATGTGAATTCCAGTTGTATATATGGACTTTGCACCTTGATCCTATTTAAAGGAAAGCTTCGTCTGACGCAAAGCAAAAATAAGTCTTCAATTCTATTCTTGTAGTCATTCTTGAATTTGTTCTATCTCTTCTTTTGTTCTTAGAAAGAATGAAAATGTCCTTAAACTTTGCATTATTTTCTGTCTAGATAGATTAAGTATCACACAATTTCCATCCTAACTGAGCACTGTATTTCACTGCATCAAAAGATGCAGTTCAAGGCAATAGACTAAGGAAGTTTTCAAAGAAGTCTAGCTAAGACTTCAGGTTTTCTAAAACCAAATAAAGAAAACATGATTTTTGTGTTACAGTTTGCATTAAACAAAATTTACATATAAACAAAATTGCAAAAAAGAATCACAATCTCCACAAAACTTTCTCACTACAGTCTAGAACTGAACAGAAATACAATGACATCTCCTAAAATTATTTTCCACAAAATGATTTTACATCCTCTATGGTTAGGCGCATTCATATAACATGCCTATTGCTGCACAGCTACAGACACACAAGTCTATTTTTTTCCTGTCTGGCTGATATTAAGTTAAAATTAGCATATAATCTATCTGAAGAAGTAACCTTTTCTGTCTAGGACATCAAGTTATTGGATCAAGTATGCTCATTAAAGAAGCTGGATTCTCCCCAAGTGCTTTTTGTGGAGAACAGTCTTTGGCCACAAAAGAACCTACTTAAGTTTAGCATGCAGTCAGTGGTACATCAATTTCAAATACTGTTCATTCGTCGTTACACATGGTTATTGGAGAGACGTTCATACTTTGACTGAAAGCAGCATGTGATGTTAGAATAGATGATAACAATAATGGGTAAAGTAGGTTTTGTGTGGTTATCCTTTTTCAAGAAGTTTTACTCTAARCGCTGCTAGAATTCTACATGCTTTTGAAGGAATTCTAGTTAGTTTTATTAGTTAATACCAGCAGATTTTATGCAACCATAAATAATATGTCTGTTAAAATTAAAGACACTCAGTAAACGATAATAAATATTTGAAATTGCTATAATATAACATAACATAATATAATATAAACAGGGAAACTATTATGATAATGCAATTTGATAACACTACTTCCATACAGGATTTAATTTTTTTTTAAATGATAAATGATTATTTAGTATAACTTTTAACAACCTGATGCTTAGAAGCTATTTAAAGTACATGAAATGAAAGTATCTAATAGAGGACAAAGGAAAAATAGGGTGGGAAAAACCTGCTTAATCTTAATCTTTGAATACATTGCCTGACATATTCCTTTTCTTCCTCCCCACCATTATTTATTTTGTACATCCACAAAACGCCAACTTGAGGGAACTCATGCAATTTTTCAGATGCACCTGCTTTCTGACCTTTTAATGCCAGTGCTGCATTTAGCAGAAGAATGCTCTAAAGAGTTTTAAATACTGAAAGTCTTTCAGACAAAACATAGCTCCTGAAAACAACATCTAAAATACTTTACTTACTTGGGTCCAGATCCTCACATCATGTAAACAAGGATAATTGAGAATGAATGTTTATAGCTTTCAGCTGCTATCCGAAATATGAAATAATTAGATTGATAGCTATAACATTGTAAGTGTGTGTGCACATGCTAACTATAGTATTGTACATCTTGGAGTAATTGCATGAATATTTATGTTACAAGGCAGAGTCCATAGTAGCGTAGTTACACACATAGTTAACTTGAAACACTGGGAACTCCTTGAGTATTTTTCAAAATTAGCAACAATTACCATAAAGTTCTACAGAGCAATTCAGTCCTGCTTTGTCATTTAAAATGTTATACTGACCCACATGTATACACTTGTCTCATAAAATGCCATTAAATTATTAACTAAATTATTAAAACACTTAGAAAGTAGGTAAAAGCAACTGATATAATATCCTTTCAATCTGTTTCAGGCTCCCTGAGCCCCATTGTAAAGTTCTGAAATTGAAAATTACTCCATTCCAGGAATTTCAGTAATTAAAGCAGAACCATGTATTACCTTTTTTTTTTCCTTTTCTGATTTTTGTTGATTTTATAGCATACATGACATTGGTGGAGATAAAATTGGAAAAGCTTCAGGAAATTTACTGCAGTACAGAAAGCCTAAAGAAAGTACTTTGGCCCCAAAACCTTATTATCTCTCTATATCTATCTATCGATAGTATCCCAACATTACGGTAATAGATTATGACAAGCCAGAACAGCTACCTAAGAATTACTTTTTCCCACAGTGGATTTTGGTACATTAAGAACATCGAACAGATTTTTGTTGGTCTGCATTCTCTGCAGTTATTCATACTGAGCATGATAGCTTTCATATCACCCATGCTAGCATGTGTTAAGCAGGTGTGAATCCTGTAATCTATTGACACGTAACACTGTGTTTCTGTAAATGATAGCAAAACTGATAGAGAGAAGAAAGTTGACCCCAGTTTTTATGTTCATTTGACAAAAATACCTGGCCTTCCTAACATAGAATAATTCATTTTTTACTATCACGTTTAGCAAAGAGAGACCTGAAAACTGCTTTGTTTTGTTCAGAAAAGTCTACACAAAAACTTTCTTGACAGGTTCCTTCAGAAGCAATCTATTTTTAGCTAGGTAGAAAAGAAGATTTAAGCTTGCCTTTTTTTTCTTTTTTTCTTATTTTTCTTATTTTTTTTTAACTGCATGAATAGAATCTTGTTTGAAATTTCTCCTTCTCTACCTTCTTACCAGTAGATACCACAACTAGTACTTCAGAGGGGGCACATAGGTCTCAGCTGAGTAAAGATCATCTTCTTTGCCTCAGTGGCAGAACTGGCAAAAGAAGAGGATCTGCAGGGAGTGAAAATTCATTCTGGTAGCTGGAATAAAATGTTTGTTGTCACTAAGCCAGAAATCATGCTGATTTCAGTATTATTTGTGGTTTGATACAATAGACTTAGCTTGATTTTTGGAAGGCTATATTTCTTCCAAATGAGAAAGGCATGATTATATTGTAGAAATCTGTCCAGGCTATAAAGTAAAACTTTATACCACAGCATAATATCTTAAACCCTRCATGAATCATGTTACTGGAAAAAAAGTTCAGAAATGGTTACTTTACTTTTTTTAACTGTAAGTTATAGTAAGATTTTTCATTATTTTCTCTTAGAATATCCAGGGTTATTATCTCTGAGTCCCATTCTCCTCACTCAAAAGAGAAAATTACTAATTAATGAACACCACAGTTTAAAATAAGAATGTAAAAAAAAATTTCATTATTGAACCATAAGTCCTATGAAACATGACACACAGATGTGACAACAACATTGAGTGTATGCTTTGGCTTCAGTTTAAAGGAATACACTCACCACATTTTTTTTTTTTTAAATGTCAATCCAGTTTCTATAGTGCCATCACAAGAACAAGGGTTATCTTCTGTTTCAAGACCTAAGGAGATGGTGGTAGTTCTTAAGTTTCCGTGAGATAAAACATAAATAATTGTTAGAGTTAAAGAAGTTTTTAAAAATCCACAGCCCTGACCTAAAAATATGGTATGAAAATGTCAAATCATCAAAATGCAATGATAGGAATGAATAAACATGATTTTGGTCCATCAAAACAGTTTTGCTTTGACATTTTAAGTTGTGGGGGTTTTCTTCTTTCTTCTCACTATGATAGGTTCCTAAGAATTTATGACAAAGTTATTTTGAAAAAAAAAGTTCCAATTGTTTTTGAAATATCAGAATATTCATTTTCACATAAGTTTAAAAAAAATTAGGAACTATCACTTGAATTCATGAATTTCCCAATTAGAAAAATTAAGTTAATCAGTAGATCTTCAGACAGTGACTTTGTTATTCTTATATGTCCTTACATTGCTTTATGCATAATGTATTTCCCTCATATTTTCTTTAACATCTATAATGACTATTTTTTTCCTACTGGCCATTATGTATAAGGAACCAAGTTCAGTTATAAATGATGTTGAATAGATGCTCTTTTCTCCCTCTATCATTGTTTTACAATGCTAAATATGACATGATGGAGGAATATAGTGTACAATGTAGTGCCTGAACATCATACAGTAATTTTATAATCTAGGTAAAATTTTCAGAAATATTTGAGACTTTAAAGAAAGCGAAATTTTGCTTCCTAATTCATGGAAAACACCTTCAAAATTGTGCTTACTGTACATACTTAGGGTAGCACGGCTAAATATGTGTCATATTTTAATTTGATAAACTCCAGTCTTCCTCTTCAAAATATTTATTTCCTGTTCTATTCTGATGTAATATTACTGTCTGACGTCGGGGTTTTTTTGCTATTATTACATATCAAATTCCTTTATGCAGAAACAAAGCTTTCACGATACCTTAAAGTAGAGCTAGTCAGAAAGATGATGGTTGGCTGATACTGGATGTTTTATAAAATATATCAATTTCATCTCACTTCTAAAGAGATATTGCTGCTGTTTCCTGTTGGGTATCTTGAACTGTCGGGATCTGCAACTAGAGATTTTCTTCTCATTTTCTCTGTTTTTTTGGTTTTTTGAACTTTATTTCTAAGTTGTTATACTGGAGGCAGGAGAAAGACGTTCTGTGTAATTCTATTTTTTTATCCAAAATATAAGTCAATGGCTTCATTTTCCAATTTTCCCAAGGAAGAAATTTCATGTCAAGTTCAAAACCTTGCTGCAGGTAGTTTTAGCAGATTATTAAATTTAAATAWCCATCCCTGATTTTTTTGATAGTAAATATGGAAAAGTAAATTAATGTTGCAGTTATTTTGCTCAGACATCAGATTATAAAAGAAGGTTTTGTTTCACACTTTATTTCAGTTTAAATACTTTTTTTTTTAATGACATGTTCTGTATTGTTTMGATGATCATGTTCAACACAGTTGTGCACATTTTAAAAACCAAAGGAAATCAAAGAATAAGAAAAGAATTACGTATTGGAAAATAGATTACCTTCTTTATTTTTTCTTTTTAAATTTAACTTTAAAGCAGATTTTTCCTTGCCTTTTAAAATGAGGATGTTCAGTCAGTTCCTCTCTATCTGTTCTAAACAATGTTTCAGTGTTTATTTTGTAGACCAAACTTCTTTCTGTTGACTTTTACAGATTATTAATATGGTCCCTTGCCACTGTACTACTAAAAATTCTAAATAATTATTTTAGTACAGTGTGGCTCATTGGCCGCTGCCAAGTAATACACAAAAGTGTCAGGATAAAATAAGAGTGTGATTTATATATGCTAATCTAGCATAATTTTAATTAATTCTTTGTTCAATCTGATTTTCAGGGATTCTGAGAGCTACATCTCTCAATGACTTCAAAAGAAGTTCTCAGTACTTAGTATTTCAGCAAAATAAGTCCATGCTTCCTACATTGTTATTTGTTTCGGACACATCATACTCCTTAGGGATAAGTTCTGCTGCTTTTCCAGTTTTCTTGACATCTAAAGTCAGAAATTGTTTCTGGCTGCAAACAGATGGTGTTTTTTCTCCTGTGCAATGTCCTTAACTAAAAGGCACAGAGTGAATGTGCTGCAGTTAACTCTTACTTCAGATGTCACTGCTCTCCACAGCCTACACTAATTCTACCCAATTTCTCCTTCCAGAGAAAATTATATTCAGTTGCTATAACCTTTAAGTAAAAAGAATTTGGCAGTACATTTAGCTTCATTGTGGCATGCACATTATTTCTCATTGTTAATGTCTGAAGGAAATTAATGTCAGAAACTTGGCCCCAAAAATATTCTGTTGCTTTGTCAGTATCTATCCAGGTATGTGTTTTTTCTTTTTGCCAAGGGAATAGTAATCCACTTTGAATAAAAAGTGGTGTGTTAATTCAAAAGAGCCAGCAAAACATTGATTTTTGCTTCCAACTCTAAGATTAGTGATTGGATCATGTACAATTTCAAGATCAGTTTGCCAGTTTTTTCCATTTTATATACGAGGCAGAAATGTCACACAACCTAAACTAAGTAAGGCAGGATAAGTACTCTAATACAAATGGTTTTGAGATAATTCTGCAGTATTTCATCAGAAAAAGATGAAAGGACACATTTGGTCAGTTTGTGGAAAATTTGCTGAAAGGTCATGAAGAATAACAACTTCTTAAGTTAAGGACTGCTATATATACTTAAACACAAATATGCTCAGTGTTACTAAACAATGACTTTTAAATTTCACACAACCTAAAAGCATTTGTGTGCAATTTTTATTGCTTGTAAAAGACTTAATGAATCTGTGCGATTAAAGGTTCTTCACACATCTGTAGTAAGTGGGCATCTGTAGCATGATTGTTCCTTGGCAGAGAAAGCTTTATATCATCAGTGCTAGTTTTAAAGAACATCCCTGTCCTTCTCTTTTGACCCCACTTGAAAAGAAATGTGTTGTTTTACTAGCAAATAGTTTTATTTTTTCAAAGTTTTGTCATGAAAGAGAACTATTATGAACCCAATTATATATCACTGGAAAAACAGATCATCTGTTGGACACATAAGCCCTTCTCTCAATCTAGATCAGGAGCAATAAACTTCAAGCTGATTATAGATTGGAAACTATTTTTTTTTAACAATATGTAATTATATAGATTAAGTAAAAGGAGTTTGACTATATTACTATATAAATAGCTGAGTTTTGTAAAAGTTGATTTTTAGATGTAAGAAGGTTAGGGCAAAAAGGCTTATGATTACAAGTACATGAATTTTTAGTCTGGGTTGCAATGAGTTTGGAAGCCCAGATTATGCTGGAAAAACTGATTATTTCTGTGAAAAAGGAATCTTACTTTATTATTCAGTATTGACTTTAAGAACTTTATCAGTGTGATATTTACACCAAAGCAGAGTGCTAAATAGATTGAGAAGTAAGAAATTAAAACTATTTGAAATACTGCTATAAAATGTAGCTGTTTAAAGGTTTCCTGATGAATGTCCATTTGTTAAGGAACTGTATATCCAAGAAAAAAAAATTGCAGAAAGGACCTCTTTTGAAACACTATCAATGGTTATGGAAAAAAGAACCATCTGTAGAAAAAAGTGAGTATAAACTAAACCTCTTATTTTTTAGTTAATATTTTTTTTGAAAAAGTCTGACAAGTTTTATTTTGATCAGTGTTTGCAAATATCACAAGCATTTCATAGATATCTTAGTGAACAGGCTTTAAAGCCTGCAGGATTATGTGCCAGCATAAAAATAGCACACTTGAAGTGTGCTTGGAGGCCTTAAGATTTACATAATCAATGGCAACTTCCCTTTCAAAGGAAGAAATTGAAATTTTTAGATTTCATTCCAAGATGGAATGAAATAAAAATCTTCCACAAAATTGAAATAATTTTATTTTTGCAGTAATATTTGTGTATAATTACACCTAGATTCATCAGGGGAAAAAAAAAAAAAAAAACAAAAAACAAAAAACAAACAAACAAACAAACAAACAAAAACACCAACTAATATAGATATACACAGAAATATCTTTTTTCTTGTCCTCTGCAGAAGTATGAATATACTTGCACAGAGTATTACTGTCTGATTTGCATCATGATTTCCTCTGCTACCTATACAGAGCTAGAAATCTTTAGGTAGGCATTTTCCTTTAACTTAAGATCAACAATTACATTTTTTTAAAATGTTTTATGTGGCATAGGTCAAACCATAAAGTTGTCTTTGTCAGTCATATAATAGTTTATTTTAGGACAGCAGAATCAGCACATTTATTCTCTAGACATAGGCAAGACTGAAAAAGGACTAAGATGACAGCATCTTAAGGGATTTCTTCTATATATTTTATGGTATTGGAAAGGAGATGGCTTTTTGCATTTTAAAAGGAAAAGCTAGCAATATGCATGTGGAATCTTTGTTTTTACAAGCATAGCTGTCACAACAAAGTATAGAGGGTTTTTTTCTTTCATCTTTCTGATTTAGGGTTAGCATTTTTGGCTGAGAAACTTTTAAAATTAGTGCTTTTTTTATTGCTGCTCTTCTAAACCAAAGTTCAAAGAACAGCGGCATATCTCATTGCATTTTAGATAGTTATGTAATAGTTAGAGGAATATTAATGACTGAAATTATACGATGTTTTCATATTGTAATTCTAGAGGATTCACATTAGTCTTTATTATTTTTGTTTCTTCCAAAGTCAAACTCACAGGGAGCTTCATTTAGGAAACTATGCTTTCAGAAGTATGTAAAACTCATTTCCAACATAATAGATACCCAAGCAGAACAATCTTTAATGCAACTATTTGCCTTTACTCCGTATCAGGGCCGACATCTGTCCCACTTATGATCTAGAACTATACTAGCTGTGAGAAATATCAAACCAACTGGATCCATGTAACTACAGATTCATCTCCTGGGCTCACTCCTACTTTAATAACAACCTAGAATAGATCAGCCCAGGAGGTGAATGAGCACTTCTGCATGACTGATTGCTCATATTTAAGAGTTTAAACCCTATAAGCATCAATAGTATAGAGGTTATGCATTGAGCCTCAGAGCCAATCAGTTTTATTTTGTGCCTTTTCCTACAATGTTGAACAAAACAGATACATTATTCAGCAGACTGGAAAACAAACTTCATGAAGGAATGAAAAAAAGTAACAAAACTTTTTAGGATTTTCTGAAGCAGTTTCAAATCCTCTGAAGTTAATGAGAGCTTTCTCCACTGACTTTAATAATTCTTTTCATTCAGTTCAGGGTGTATTTTCATAATAGACTACTAATGGACTCCTTAATTGAATAGTTAAAAAAGAAAAAAAAGAACTAAAGACTGAAAGCCAAGGTTTTTATAGATTCTAAGTGTAAAAAGAAGCATCCTTATTAAAGGGATGATTAACCTTTGGTGTGAATAATCAAAGTGGATTCTCTTTCTACCAGCGTAGCCTGGGTGACAGATTTTAACTACATGTTATTTTGAAACTGTCTACGTGTGGAAGTTAATGAGGAGAAGGAATTTATTTATTTATTTTACTGTTGCCATTCTTACAGTGGCKCTCTCTATAGCCTCCTGTTTGGCAAAGAAAACATCCTACTAAAGAAAACTTTAATGCATTGTGTCTTAATACAGTTCCAAAGTATAATAAAATCCATCTCGCAGCAGCACTCCTACAGCAGATCAGAAGTGTTCTTCTGGAGAGTTAATGAGAGGAGTTAGTGGCCTATCATTTCACATTCTAGCTCATCCAGTGGACAAGTCCCTAATCAAACACAGCTTTTTTTTTTCTTTTATGTATGGATAACTTAGATTATTCCAGCCTGTGTTAAACAGAAAATGAGACAAATAATAGCTTCTAATTTTGAGCTCCCTGAATATATGCAATTCTTGGCAAAGAAACTAAATCAGTATTGTTCATTACCACTGATATTTTCCTGTGTCTTACTGAATTCCAGCAGTATGCCTTGTTAATGCTGTTGCTGGAAATACAGATTAAGCAGTGCACTTTGCAAGGCATTATAAAGAAAATGCTGTTTGTTAACATTATTTATGCATTTATTAACAAGTGATTCTTTAGGTAGTGACAACACATTGTAGCCACTCTCTTCATTACAGTATTGGTATGAGTTGTGCTGTCTACTGATACTGGGGAGCAAGGTTTATTGGCAGGGGGAGGTGTTGGGTATTTTGGTTTGCTTTGGTTGGTTTGGTTTTATTGTAGCCCCTCTAATACAGACGATTCTGCTACTCTGACACCTCTAGTCTGTGTTTTTGCATGATGTAGCTAACTCTTTTAACTAATTTACTTCTGTCTGATGTGGCCAGGGATTCTGCAGCTTTTAAACAGATACTCAGGAACTTCTGATTGGTTGAGAACATTCATCTGCAATGAATCCTTTAAAAACATACTGATACTATCTTGTAACTGCAAAATATCTTCATACCAAACTAGTAACTAATTTAACCCTCATAATAGATCTGATCACTTATGTGTTTCATAAAACTCAGCTGCCTGAAGCCCTCTTTGTAAAAAAATCTTGGGTTCCTAGGCTTTTTTCCTTGAAAATCTAATTAACAGTATTCTTTTAAATAAGAAGATTACTTTCTGTGAGCAATTAACTGAAATTCAGTCTGCTTTAAACTTTTCAATATAGCAATGAATATTTATAAACTTAATAGAACTTCACCCTGGTAGGCAATCCCTTTAATCTTATTTGAAGCAGCGTGGGGCCCAAGTCTCACTGGATTAACATTATATTTTCTTTTGGCGCATACACACAAAAAATAATTTCCTTGAAATGAAATATTTGACCAACTGATATCCAAACCTATGACAGTTCAAAGTCTGTTTCTGTAAAACTAGAGTGTATATATCCATACTATCTGTGGCTCCATGCTGTGATTCAACAATGATCTCTCAAGTTCATATGCACTTTTCTGCACCATTAGCACCTGCTGGCTTGAAAATATCAATCATAGAATAAAAGGTACAGTAACTTTGGTCTTAAAAAGTAAGCCAAATAGGATAAAGATCTGCTACAGAGGAAAAAATTAAAAAGAATTAAAAGAGAAAAGCAGACATCCAGGAAGCAAAGAAGCAAGCTGGAACAGAACCAAAGAAATATTTTCAGTACTGWATTTCCTGTCTAATTTTGCTTTATCTCCTCCATGTGAAAAGTCATTATTATGAAATTGCTTTTGAAGTAAAATCTGGTTTACATTCTCAAAACAAATGGATAGTGCAAACAATTTTCTAGTAATTTCTATGTTATTGCCACATATGCAAAATGCATAAGAGTTGTTTTTATTGCTTCTTTTTTGCTTTTCCTCTCATGAACTCTTCCATCTCATTTGTGCTTGAAGAACTGTCTTGACTAATTTTACTGTTTTCGATATGTTTACTAGATGAACTCCTTTTGTTATACTTCTCCTCTGTGTTTCTCACTTGTCTGAGCCTATTCCTCAATATTTTCTTTTCATATGTCCTTTTATTCTGCAGTATTTGTTTTGTGCTTTCACTGAGACTAAAGACATCCTTGTGAAAAATGTGTTCTTTTTAATGAACTCTTGTTTTTGCAGGTGATTTGACAGTAGCTGCCTGTCAAAAAGATAGGTGGGCTGCAACTTGATCATCTAGTGTAAAAAAAAGAAAAAAGTAGGATCCAGATCTTCAGGATCGTATCATAGTTACTTTTTGTGTAAGAGGTGATTTTGATGCAAAGGACTTTTCAAGAATAACACAGAGCAAACATACAGCACTCATTTATCTCTGTGATAAGGGGCTGCTTTAGGTGATGCACATTCCTAATGGATTTGCACATATTCTGCACGTCTGATGCATACAGAATATGTCAGACTTGGTGCACAATCTGACCCTGTTTCAGAGCTACAGCAGAATCAGTTATCATCTCRCAACCAGTTTGAAACTGAAGAAAACTCAAATGGGTAATGAGGTGACACAGCCTTGGCCAAAACCTTGCAAACTCAGACCACATGGGGCAGAGTATTGCACAAAAATGTAGTTGATTTAAACAGGCTAACCAGATTAGAAAAGGATGGATACAAAACCAATAATGATTCTAATAAAAGTAGAAAGAGCATGTAGAACTTACACTCTATGGGTTCTTATAAAACGCTTGTCATGAAAAGTAGACACCACTTGTCCTCAGTTAGGGACATATATGTGTAACACCATAGTGCTGTACACAACTGTATACACTATATTGGCAATCACCAAAGATGATACCTGCTTTTATCCTTCCATTAAACTGCAGTTGTCAAATGGAAGCCAAGCTGTTCTTTTGTTTTGGAGTTCTAGGGGATTTTGTGATGAGCTCCTGTCAAGGGTATATATCCTTTTTCAGGTAGTACTGTGCAACTATAAAAGTTGCAGTTCACAAAGGAAAACAAATTAACTGAAACATAGGACTTTAGACCTGTTCTATTGAAAAGCCACGTTCTCTTCTGAAAAGCCCAAATTCAATAGGGTTTCAGTAATCTCTTAAAGAATTCTTGCAGGGGGAATCACAGTTACTACCTTTGCAACTGTCAAATAGTAGTCAATACTAAAGCCATAATATACAAATTCTCCATTATGCAACCAATATTCAATCTGAATTTGCAAAACAACTTTGTGAAACACAGACTCAGAGAAGGATTTTTGCTTCATGATACAGTCAGCATATGGAATACAAAATGCCCACCTCATCTCTGGATGTAGCTCAGTAGATATGTTCAAGAAAATGTACAAGGACAGAAAAGCTGATGTTAATTGTGTACAGCTTCTGTAATGTTGCATATGACCTCGTTTCTTCCAGTATCTCTACAAATTGTGTAGAGACTGTTTGGTTTTTAGGTTTCTTTTTTTTCATTCCTCTTTCATCCTTTCCTCTTGCTGCAGGTCACAAGAAGGGAGAAAAGAAATAATGTATGGGAACATCATACGTTACATGAGATGTCATTTGTGGCCTCTGCGTTACAAACAGATCTCTCCAACACAGAGGCCTTGGTTGCCTGGTTGCCATCAGGAATGTATGGGTTCCAATTTGGTGATGAAGGTGGTAGGAAGTGGAAAAAGAAATGAATATATCTAATTAGATTATAAGCATAAATGGATTTGTGACATCGTGTGAGATATAAATGTAGGATTTGTATCATTATTTCCACGGCAACACCAAGCAACATTTATACCAGCACCTACTTTTTAGATAAATCACAGTTAAATTTGAAAACGTTATTTTTCCTGACAAAAATAAAGTATTTAAGGTAAAATATTATAATCTATCAGATTTTTTTCTCAGATACACAAATAAAAAAAATTGTTAGCTAACTTCATTATACTAGCAAAACACAAATTTCTCTAATGTTTAGGGGATTTCTGTTATTGTTAACATGAAGAGCTATCAGTTCTCAAATTTTGGCAAATAAAGGAGGAACTTTCCATCATATCAGACTTTTATTCCCACGTGTCATTTTTTTCTTGGAAATGACATCTCTCTTCTAAATGAAAAAAAAATTGAAAATATTTACTTGATACATGTTTATTTTACAACTATTTTTAAATGTATTATTTTTCCATCCTTGGTCCTGAGTAGAACCAATAGCTGTCACACAGAGTACCTGAAAAGACTTTTGGCACAAAGGTCATTGAGCTTCAGGATCTTTAAATGCAACATTTCAGGTTTAAGAAATAGGATTTTGCTAACAAAATAAAAATTCATAGGAAAAAAACTAACCAGTGCTACCAGCTGCAGTTACTTTCAGATGATTTGCAGACTATGTCTTGAAGCATACTGTTCCTGGTATGTTATCTTAACATGCGATCAGAACTTTGCCAAAAGTGTAACTGACATTAATTCCATACTACATGTCACCCAAACCTAAACTGAATTTCAGAAGAAAAAGTTGAGGTTTTTATTCTTTTATCTCACAGTTGTCTCCAGGCCAAGTTTCAAAAACTTGCTCTAAGTAGTGAAGGTATAAAGCTTTTCATAATTTAAAAAGAAGTGCTTTAAAAAATTAAAAGGCAGACTTTCTAAGATGTGTTATTCCCACAAGCCAGCATAAAGTTGCTCTGCTGTCCTCTAGGTCTAGGGTAGTTCCATTTGCAGCCCTAATGAAGAGGGGAATAAGAATTATCCTTCAATCTTCATAATATCCGTAAAGTTCAGAGCTTCACTCTTAATGAGCAAATGACAAGAACTGATAATTAGAGTGGTCTCAAACACTCTCAAAGAGATGTTGAGAAAAAGCTTCCTTTAGGAAAGTTTAACTGCTTTCCATTTTGTAGATAAGCCTGATTACAAAGTGATAATTTCTGGCTTGAGTAAGAATATATACATACATTCTTCTTTCAGATAAAAAGTAGGGAAAAGAAAATAGCCATAGTTTGATGAAATTACTCCTAATTTACCATGATCACAATCAAACTTTTTGATTCTAGCCCTAAAATTGTTGCTTTCCTAAGAAAGCAAATCTCCTGTTAAATCAAATCTCCTATTACATTTCCTGATAAAGCAAAGCTCTATGCCTGGTTATTGTGTTCTGTTGTTTTCTTTCCTTTATCCCATACCTTCACGTGTACTAGCTAACACTTAAAATCTAGGTAAATTGGTAATACAATATCTTCCACTACTAATTCCAATGTTTTCTACATGCTCACATACTTTATATGTCCTATTCAAATCATTTTTTGTTGCTTTCAAGGACAAAGAGGATAAATGTTATTTTTTAGTATCCTCTAATGTAATACTTCTATTACTGAATTGTTTTAAATTGATTGCATAGACAAAGTCCCTTGAGATCTGCATTTTTTTTCATCTTTAATCCAAGTCTGTTGTTATCTTCAGTAGTCCTTGTCCAATTCCAGTCATAATTCTGACAAGACTATTACTTTGACTGATGTTTGATTTTGATAGCAACCCAGTGTGTCATTTTATTACCAAAAATCTGCACGTTTTATTTCCTATCATTTCTCTAGTGATGTTCACTAACTTATTTCAGATGCCACAGTGTTTTAAAACTGCCCAGAGGGATGACTGTCCTTATTTTCAATTGTCTTTTAAAAGGAAAAAGAATTCAATATGGGATAACTCTGTTTGCTGAATGCATTTCTTTTTTATTTTTTTCCTTATGTAGTAGAACAAACAAATGTATCATTTTAAGATAATTCTGAGAGTCTTATAATTGCAGCACTTAGATTCTAAAGACATAATTCATCATTATTCTGCTTGCAGTTGCCAAGGTGCTTCAGTCAAACTTTTTTTTTAAACTTTATTTATGAAGTATATTTTAATTTTCATTGTTGGTCCATGAATAACACAAAATACACAATTTCATCTTTTTATGTACACCATTATATAAAAAATTATTGGATTTTCTTCTGATAGCTATAGTACCTATTGTATTAAGAATGCACTTCTTAATTAAGAATATTTTCTTAATACTAATAGTTCTCTGAAATTCTTATTTAAGTTAGAAACATTGTTGTTATGATGCTCTATAAGAAAACTTTCATAAAGTTTGTGTTTAAAAACCTAAAACTTTCTTTTTTTTCCTCCTTATTTGCTAAACTATAAATATTCATTGCTTCTCTAGGTGTCCTGGGCAAAAGTTCAGAGAGAAAAAAAGAGTATATCAAGAACAGAACAGAAATTCAGAAAATCTGAATCCAATTTGTGCATGATCAAAAAGTCCTACAACGGCAAGCCACTTAATTGCTCTTTAAAACAGAAACAAAACCTCTCTCTCTTGTCTGACTGTGAAGTATAGGACAAAAAGTCTGTCTCTTGTTCTGTGTATACAGCATTTACTCATAATTTGGGATTATTGTAWAAAATAAGATATTATCTTGACAATCTTTACAGGAAATAATAAGCAAAACCAGATATTGTTGTTCCATAATAGCACTTCCATGTGTCTTCTGATTTCTACTTTTTAAGCATTTTTACAATGTGTTGATATTTAAATACTGGGGTTTTTTTCTTTTTAAGGGACAACTAATGGCCTATTTATGCATTTATGGTCTTTTTTGCAGTGGCCTTAAGGAAATTATACTGGAAAGCACTGGTTGAGGGTTCCTGTCAAAGGAATGCAAAGAAAGGTAACTCCCATAAATAGTTTGAGGATGTAAGTGCTATAATGAAGATCTTCAACACAGGAAGAAGAGTTGAAACCTCAGTTACATTACCTAATTACGAGCCCTCTAGTACTATAGATCCCTCCCTTGTTAAAAGGAGAATTTAAAACTCCAGCAGGCTATACATGAAAGATATACATGATCTAACAGTTCTTAATTAAATTTTCCATTACTATTACAGTCAGTAATGAGCAGGAAAACTCTGTGACTCAGATGGGCCATCTGAGGTGTTTAATATGGAATTTACACATCATTAGCCTTTCTTCAGCTATTTAGATTTCCATCTACTTTGAACTTTTTATTGCATGTGCTTATAGCTTTTTTTTTATTTCAAACAGATTACCTCTTCCAGCTTTCTACACAACTATGTATTTTTACCTTGAGATTATTCTCCTATAAGTGAGTGAAAAGGAAAACAGTTATAATTTTAGTACAGCATTGCTTTTTTTACATTTAAAGTTGAATGACAGCACAGAAATTTGGAGTGGCACAATTATATATCAATTTCAAACTGATATTTTAATATTTTTCAAACTGTATTGTCTTTGCTAATGCCTTTGATATGCTAGCAGATACATTTCTACCTGAGAAGCATATTTAGGGGTGCAGGTTAGAATTCTATTACTCCTGGGCACAGATCCAAAAGGTAGCATAAGCTTTGCTTTCTTTAGTGCACTTACTACCATTTGCAATTCTGTAGTCCAGCATTTTTTGTGGATATCATAAGTCTTCTCACCCTTGAGTAAGTGAATTACAGAATCACAGATTTGCTGAGGTTGGAGGCACCTCTGGAGGTCATCTAGCAAAACACCCTGCTTAAAACAGGATCAGCTAGAGCAGGTTCCTCAGGATCATGTCCAGTTAGGTTTTGAATAACTCAAAGGATAGAGACTCCACAACTTCTCTATCAATCTGTTTCAGTGTTCAACTACCTTCACAGTATTTTCTGTCAGAATTTCCTGTCTTCCAATTTGTACCTATTGCCTCTTGTCAGGCCACTGGGTACCCCTGAGAAGAATCTGGCTTCGCCCTCTTTACTCCTCCCATCACGTATTTATACACATTGACAAGACTCCCCCTGAGCCTTCTCTTCTCCAGGCTGAACAATCTCAGATATCTGGGACAGAAGATTATCATGTGATCTCTGCATAAATATTTACCTCTATATTACTTTACAAAATTACAGAATTTACAGATGACTTTGTCTCTCTGGAAGCTGTAGTTATGAAAGGTTGCATGAGTAGAAGGCAAAACTGAGTTACACTTTTTGASTACAGAAGACAAGCAGAAATCAAAAGGAAAGAGTGAAAAATAATAAAATCCACAGCTAAAAAAATTACTGGAATTTTGGACACACTACATTAAAAATTAACTTCTAAGTATTTTTCATATTAATCTCCTAGCATTTGCAATTTACACATTATTGTCATAATTAAGAGTCCCAAAAGAAAGTATATATAACAGTAAGTATAAAGTGTTGGTAAGCTAGAGTTAAGGTAACACATAACTGTATAGATTTACAAATACTATTTTAAAAGCTCTCCATTATAAATAAGAACATTTAACTTGAAGAATTAACTTATTGAAAATCAGATCAGTCTTCCAAAATGCTTTAAAAAGTGCTAGGAATCATTTAGAAATGAATGCAGAAAACATCCTCATGCTCTTACACATTGCACCTTTAGCTCCTTGCAATTTCATTCACTCTGTTTCAAACAAGATATGGTAGAATTATAAATGCTATTAAGAAGAGAGACAATGATGATCAGACATATGCAGTGGTTTCCAAATGAAAAGAAAATTCTCACATTAAAAAGCCTAATTGACTAGCAGTTTCAAGAAACTTCAGGCAAACTGAGGGAGAGAAGATACAGACTCGTTAACAGTATGGAGTGAGCAAAGCAAGTATTCACTAGTTTTTGGAATGTGCTAGGGGAGCATCCATTGAAATTACACAGTGGGAGTTTTAAAACAGGAATTCTTTGCAAAATGCATAATGATAGTCCAGATAAAGTGCTGACTGCTAGAAGCCAAGAGGACACACTAGGTAAAAGATATCTTTGTACTTGTCCTGTTTCTGTTACTCTTTTCCTAAATACCTCTGTCTGTTCTGGCCTCTGTCAGAGATGGAAGAATGAGGAGAGAATCTCTGTTCAATGGCAATTCTTTTATAACTCTATATGTAAGCTACTCTGGGAAATAAAAATACTGCAGTGTTACAGATAAAAGCTCAATCCACTGAGGTAAAACGGCTGGTTTCTAGTTATGCATTACAGAGACCAAGTTTTCTGTCTTCATAAGATTTCTGAGTTTCCATCAAGAGTGTGGTCTGGTATTCCTAGACAATTAAAGGTATATACTGGGATTAGTAGTTTCATATTGGAAATCAATGAGGCATATCCATCTAAGACACTTGATGTTGTTTATACATTCTGCCCATCATTTCAACATTTAATTTTGAATAGCATGATGGTTTTGTACAGTGTATTCAATATCTTCAGTAGTAGTGAGGATGAAGACAAAAATGGTTAAGTTTGAGAAAAGCAATCAGTTTTATCTGAACCTGTCAAGTTTACAGTATTAGTCCTGAAGTGTCATGGATACAGGTTTTCTTTTGAGAAACATAGTTGAAGGGAGGGAGGGAAAAAAACCCTGAATCTGTCAAATTTATCTTTTAGGATGTATTTCATCATGACCAGTATAATGGTATCATGAAATGGAAAGAAATAACCGTGTTTAAGTATGAATTAACTATAAACCAAACATCAAAACTGGTTCTGTCAAAGATCAAATGGAGAATTAGGTGAAGATGTAGATCAGTTCTTGGATCCAGATCTATCTATACACTTTACAGTCTCAATGACGGTATAAATACCTTCCATTTCAGGAAGATACTGTTATAGTCCTTAATTATGTACATATATGAATAATTCACTTCATGTGGGAAGAACTGTTCATATTGACCAAGCAGATGAATAAATGTCTGTAAGAACTGGCCTAAGTAAGGAAAACGTGAGAGAAAACCACGCTGATAACGACATGGATATAGGTGAATTTAATGTATATATACTTTGCCTCTGACCTCTTTTATAGCCATCTCTGACGTCATAGTTGTATAGGAGAAAGTATGTGCCTAATGAGGAAATATTTTTTTCTTACATACATATTTGACCATGCTTTACTATGATTGATTTTGATGAATGTAATCCAACTGCCAGTATAATTACTTCGGCAGAATTTTCTAGTCAGGGATTTTTTCCCAATAGAATAGAGCAATCAGTTTTAAGTCTTTTTTCTTCTTCCATTTAGCTACAAGTCTAGAAAGGCAAATGCTTTTTTTGGCCCTTTTTATAAATTGGTGCATTATAATATGTATTTCAGCAGGGTATTAAGAGATTATTATTATGCTTTGTACCAGTGTCATTTTTACAATCAGGTTTTCTGACTCATTGAATAATTTTTGTTTTTCCTAGTAAGACCTTTATAATTATTCTCTGACTTTAGTCAGCATTCTTGCAAATCGACTTGTATCTTTCAATTGCAAAACCGTATTCTGTAATTTAGGAAGTATTTTAAAATTAACTTCTTGTGTCCAGTATTAGCTGCCATCATATCATCATTCTGTCTACTAAATATTTCCTTCAGACATATTACAAATGCAACATTKTACCTTTGGTGAAATGCTGCATATTTGCTATGCTGTTGAGAGTTATTTATCCAGCTAAAAGTGGTCTAATGGCCTCTGGTTACAGCTCTTTTTCACCTCAGGCTGTTTCATATTTATGTGATGCTGAGAATATGCCTTTCTTTTGTAACCTGTATAATACATTTAAAGTACTATGTGTCCTTCCTACTTCAAGAGCTAAAATAATCTGGGCAGTTTGCCTTGCAGTATGTTGCTCTGCCTTCAAGCTGATAACATGCACATTTACAGTGCAACTTCCTGAGACATTTAAAGTGGTTACTGTTATCCAGTGTCCTTGTCCTTCATGATTAAATTTTGAAAGTCACATTTGTTTCATCTTTTCTGATGAAAAGTGTTATCAGCAAAATGAGATTGGTACACAACTTAAACATCTCTTTCTAGTACCCCTACAGGGATGTGGAGGATGTCATTATGTGGATCCGAAATGTGCATTCTCTGCATTTTTTCCTGATGCTTGCACAGACTGCTTTTAATAGAAAATTGTCCTTTATAAATCCTGCCAGATTTCCAATTGCTAGGTAAAATGTAAGCTATTTGAATTAGTAACTCCAGTACTTTTTAATTAAGACATTTAATCCTTCTCTGTCAACAAATTATTTTCCTATACATGTTTCTTTTCTTGTATATGGTTCATTTATCACTTTATTTAGCACTTTGGTCTTTTTTCTCCTTTTCCTGCTATTTATGATTTTTATTGGACTGAAGAATGTTCCTGTTATGYTAATGCATTTTTTCCATTTCTGTTTTAGTTGCTCTCAGTAAAATCAACTGTTTCAATTTGTTATATTTGTATAAAATGGAATGAATACTAAAGTAGTATCTTCTTTGCAGCAAAAGTTGGTATCCAATTACTGTCATTTTCTTCAGCATGAATGTCAGATTTGTTGGGGTTGCTGTGATCTTGTTACTTTCTAATAATAAGTGAATTATTTTTAAAGTGACATRTAGATAAGCAGTTAACTGTGATGACCTTATTCATCACTAGCTGTAGATTATCTCAGGAAGAGTCACCTTGACTTCACTAAGACTTCATACAGTATAAGCTAAGTAGGCTTTAATGCATCACAATTTGGCAGTCATACTGGATTTGGCATTCTATACTGGAGCCAAATCAGCAACTGTTTTCTTTACCAGTCTGCAAAGCACAGCACAACAACAAAACCCTTATGGCATAAATTAGACCACCATTTACAATCATGTTATCTTTCATATTTTACCACACCTCAGCTGACACATAGAAACTGAATATATACATGATTCTAATCTGTTGTAATTCAAAGTAATTATTCAGAAATTACTTATGTGAACTCATTTTATGTTACATTTTGACAATTACTGACTGTTTATCAGTGTAAGTGCAATTACTACCAGGTGCCGTGGTACCTTATTAAAACAAGATTATTGCAACTAATTGTCTGATTATGCTTCTCCCCCTTTATTAGCTGCCTCCTTCTATAATTCAAAATTTTTGAGGGTTTGGGGTCCTTTTATGTTTATGATATCATATCATCTGTGTCCCCCAGCTAGGGATCAGATTGTTTTGAGATATGTATGTAGGTAACAATCTCCAGGCAAATGATTCAAGCTGTGAATGTTATCACACAACATAGGTCAGAAAGATACATTTCTTGTTATTACATTGTAATAAATGAATACCAGAGTATATCAAATACCCAGCCATAGCTTCAAGTCTTACACAGCTTTGGTGACTTGCATAAATCACTACTTGCTTTCTCTGATTTCTCTTAAAATTTGTCTTCYTGTATACTTTTTCTTCTTCTAGGAAATAGGTGTTTCTGACATTACCAGAAAAACTAACTGATCAGATTTCTCATGTTTTTCTCCCTTTTCCCATCAGTATAACATCATGCTTCTTCGTTTTTTAGGTTTCTCCCAAAAATTTCTCAATGCAGCTCTTCTTCTTATCTTCTTCCTTAGATTTTCTTTCCAACTGGAGCATGTTCCTTTAAAATAATATCATGCCTTGGTATCTCTAACTCTAAAAATGCCCCCAAACTAAAACAAAGCAAACAGAAGGCAAATACTATATTCTGAACTCATTTGATCTCCTTTCCTAAATCTCTATTTTACTGTGATGTGACTTTTAGGATTGGATTCCTTCCGCTAAACTCCTGTTCTCTTCAGCCTCTTAAAACCAAGCAGTTCATAACATTTTTTTTCTGATAAAATTCCTGATTTCTTTGTAAATCTTTCCAGCCTTGTCCAAAATGTACATGAAAAACAATTCACCCCTTCCTCGTTCGTGTAATTGTTAACATTCTTGAAAGATCAAACCTTCCCTCCATCTTTTCTTCTCTACAGCAATTTTGGCATAGATGATTATTAGGCCTTACATCAATTTCAGGTATTTTTACAGTGCAGGGTACAGCAAAGCAAGATCTTAAATACATCAGCCTCCTGGCATCATATACTGGAAGATTACTTATCCCATGTTTATCTCATTAAAAGGAAATAGCTTTCTCTGACAAAAATAAACTCAAAACAAAACAAAAAGATACTTATAACGTTTTAAGTGCACCAGATTCTCCTCAGGATTTACAGTTTTCACCCTGGTCAGCACTAGAGCCTTGCCTTCAGTATGAGGACACGACTGGAAATAAAGTATGCTGTATCTTCAGCAGACAAACAAAACCTCAAGTACAAAGCCATTTTGTCTAGTTCCCAGACAAAAGGAAGGATAGACTTGTTTTTCTAGTAATTCAGTTTTTCCAGAGCATTTCACAATGGGAACTATGGTGCACAGTTACGTAAATTACTGCTTTTTAAMAAAAGGTGATTGAATTGGGATTCATGTTAATGAAAAAATGAACAAATTTGTAGTTGCACATAGAAAGATACAGAAATATGCAATGTATCAGGTTCAAACTTAACTAGATTCAAAGGTTTCTCAGCTTTATTCTAGTGACATTGACTATTTTTAGTACTATTACTTAACCCTGTGTACATTGGAGAAACAGCATGAAAAAATGCAAAATTGCTTTTACAAAATCATCTCACTTGTGAAATATACATGCTTCTTGTGCAGTGTCCCAAAAGTGTCTACGTTAATCCTATAATACAAAAATGTCTAATTAGAACAAATTTGATAAGCAGTCAGTTATCTGCATTAAACATATGTGTCACCATTCTTTGTACAAGTAAACCTATTATTTCAAAATGAAATCAGAGCCATTAGATCAGAAAGGCTTACTGAAATAGAACTTTCTTCATTACTAAGCAAAATTGGGGATTTGTATTTCAGAAGGGAACACACATATCATTTCAAAGTAAATGACAGTAATAGACATAATTAGCACTATAAAGTGTTCAAGAGTCTTGAGGAAATTAGTATGTGTTGAGTTTGAATGGACTAGATTACTTCTTAGGTATTGCAAATAGGTATTAAGTATATTAGCGTTTTAAGCAGGCTTACAGAGAACTAGATAGTCTAAGAAGCAACACTCTGGAAAATGAATCTAAATAGATTATGAAACTCTTTAAGCGATTAGAGACTGCCTAAAATTAGGTTTCTTCCCTGGATCTTTCCTCAGTCATGAAACATTATTCATCGGTCATGGAAAGATCTGTAAAACAGGGCTCAGTGATATTATTGTTAAATGGATTTTTATATAGCACTCATTATGTGTGACAGAAACAGTTTAACAGTCTAAAAAAAGGGGCTTTATTCACCACTTTGCATTCTTCTTTGTGGCTGCTAGGTTTTGGGTATCCACACGTCTTAGTGATTTCCATGGACAGTAAGGAATAATGCTATTTCACCAAAACCTGTGTTGTCACAGTTCATGATCAGTGATTCAATATTTGTCCAGTTGATTTGTGGGAATATTAACCAGCTTAACCAGATACCTTGTATGTTTCCAATCTTTGTTTGAGTAACTACAGTATCTTTGGAGTAATATTAATATAAGGCTGTATAAAGTCAGATGATGAAGCTTGGAATTCAGCAAAACCTTACCTGCAATACTTTTTCAATGAGATATTTATAGAGAGGTAAACTAAGGCAAAGTAACGGTGACTAGGAATTTTCCCAGGTGCTAGTTTAGCCTTGACCAGTTACACTCCATACATGTGACAGATCTGTGTTTGATTTTTAGTCACTAAGAATGCTTCTAATTCGACTGAAGGAAAATGTGCACTACATGCTTTCCCCATTAGGATGAGAAAGGAACAAAGACGTATTGATGCTTTATTCACGCCTCTCTTACCCTTACCTCTCTTACCCAGGCAGCCCCCTACCTAAGTAGCATCGATGGAAGCATAATTGGTGAATGGCAGTCATGATAACGTTGACTTGCAAATACATTATCCTTCTTAATCACAGTTACCAAAATTGTATTTCCAGAAGTGTGGAATTAATATACAAATGAGACACGGGTTATTTGGTAGCGAAAAAAAAACCAAAACTGTCCTGTGTTTCAGTGACAGCAGTAACCTGTTTCAGAGACTGAACAAGGCTTGAAGTAACATAATCAGGCCTTCTTTAGCTAGGATGCTATCTGTAGGCGTTCAGCCATTTTGTCATGGGTTTTTCTGACAAGCAGTTTTGCTCAGACTGAAAAATATATTTTTTGACACAAAAAATAATTCATTTTCCTCCCTCACTTCTTTGTTCAATGAAGTTACTGTTTTCATTTCTGGGTTCTGCTATATTTTTGTGTGGATAATCTGAAAAAAAGTTCATTGCTTTACAGTAGCAGGGGAAAAAAAACTCCAAAGCTGAATGATTTCAGAGTGTGCTTTGGTGGAAACAACTAAACCCCAAATATCTGAAGGTATGTTTCAGTAAGCATGTATGCAGATCAGATTGGCATTTGGAAAAAAGATCCTAACCTTACCATTCCTTTTATATAACTTCTGTGCTGCATAAAAAAGTGAAAGTTTTTCTCTACAGTGAGTGAACAGTATGTTTGGAAAAGCCTAAGTGTTTAAAGCTTGTGGATGTCTTGGAACAGGTTTTATGGGGGTTTTGGTATAATTTTTTCAGAAGGTATTTTGGATTATATGAATGTACTTATTGCTGTGAATATTTACTTCCTCAGATATTTTATCCATACGCTTTGATTTCTTAGTTCTGCCTTATTGTAAATTTGCTTCCTGTTTTATTTCTAGTCATTTATAAACAAAATCAGTTACAACACACTATGTTTGCTGCTACATATTTTCATGATTGTTTACAGTATTTTGAGCAAGAATATTTGGTGAGAAATAGCCATACGCTTTCATTTTCACACATATTTTGCACACATTGCAAATATTTGCCAGTATGGATTTGCATTATCTCACTTTAAGGTTCTTGGTATAATTGTGCCACTTTTAGTTAATTTGTAATGCCTCCTTATTTAGTTATTTTGTTCATTAATTTTGCAGAATATAGTAACAGGATTTATGGCAAATGAGATTAGCTGTTCTGATTCCAATTTAGTTTGCTAGAAAACAAAGTATGCACAAATTACACACAGGCAAATTGTAGTTAGTGTTTAGTCCCCTAAGTTTATAGATATTGGCTTGTTCTTTTGGTAGCTCTAGACACACTGAAATGCAATGTGCTCTTTTATGAATTATGGGCTGTTCCCATTCTACAGAATTGCCCTACTTATTCCTTCTTTATTTTTAGTAGCAGCGTTTTTTGTCTGGGCTTACTTATCAGAAATAACCTAACTACATTGGATCCACACCTCTTATTTTCATAAGTTTCTTAAAAGCATAGGGCAATATCATCATATCTTCTACTTATGTAAGTGTATTCTTTAACAACAAAAATGTATGTAGCCCTCACCATATAATATTATAACTGACAGAAAATCAGTTTGTTTATTGAGACATTAAAACCATTTTCACATTTATCTTCAACTCAGTAGAGATGAACAGTGAAATATCAATAGAAAGAAAATCCTCAAAATGTTTTCCTTATAAAATGGTGAAAGTTTAATTTTGGATTTTTGATCGGGGGGGGGGGGGGGGAACATTTCCAAAGTAAATTTTATGAATCAAATGAACTGACCAACATTTTTCTGTTGAGATGCTCTTAAAACATAGGAGATTTCCTCTTATAATAAGTATAGTTTGGGCATCAGTGTTGCAATTCTCACATTTGGGTTAAGCTGGAATATCACATCACATTGCCTAAACTAACAGCAATAATTCCGACCAGTAGTCCCAAGGCTGAGGACATGCATCCTCTTCTGGGACTGTCTGTGCCAGTAAAAAGCTTCCTGCCCCTCTGACTGTCTCCAGCTACTAGTTACTATCTTTCTCCCACAGGTTACTTCTCCCTAATGTATTCTAAAAAGCTGTTCCACCATAATCTATCTCAGTCTAATTGAGATGCTAACAAAGAACTATTGTTTAAGCTAAACTAGATCATTTTGACTGAAGGTTAGGAAWCATTTGTCTCCTCCGAGTGCATGATTTGCACTTTATACTAGTAAGTTACATCCCACCTCTGCTTACTAGTTTAAAGTGCAAATGATCATTCTCAAGATCATCYACTTCTGACTACATGGATATTTTGACCCCTTTATCTATGGTGTTCTCCAATTTTGCTCGCTAAAATTTTCAGTAGAACTTCATACTTCTGTGCCTATTTAAAAAAATTGGATGAAATTGGTCCCCAGACTGATCACTGAGAAACTTTGTTACTAACAGCATAGTAACAGTCTTCAGGTTTGTTTCATTTTTCTCCCCCATTCACTTGCTTTTTCTCTGCTGGAGTTTTAACTGTGCATGCCTGGATACTTACTGGAAGGGTCACACAGCGGCAGTGCTTTCCCAGTCTTGACATATACTTGGTTTTTATTAATGAGCACTATGATTGTTTTGCAATGATTATTCTAATGAATAAATTAATCTGTTAATATGCCAGTCAACATTTACTTACATTTCATACAGAGTTCTTATGACAGACCAGCTTTTGCAATTAAACTAAGGTCAAAGACACAACTAGTGCATACTTGCTAACGCAACAGCAATACGCAAGTCCAAGCCCACAGAGAATCCTCTGAGGATCTAGGCTTTTGTTCCTAATTCAATCTTTAGCCAACAATTGAAAACTGTAGGATTAGAAAATGAATTTCAGAGCAATTACCTTGGAGAAACAGTTATAATCAAGAGAATGGAGCATAGAAATGTCTCAGAAGTGTCAGCGAGTTTTGCTCTTTCCACAATTTGACTGAGATGTATTAAATAATAATCTCTGCATATTGAGAGAAGAAAAATTTGAATAATACTCTTCTAAAATACAGTCATGTTAGAAATGAGCAGTCTTCACAAACCCCATGACTATGACAATTTTGGTGAACTAACATAAATGCAATAAAGCTTTACTGTTAATTTAAAAACTATTTCTTTTTATTCAGTGCTGATTAAAGAAGACTAAGAAATTTACATAAGTGTAGTGACTACTATTAAGATATCATCACTCGAAGAACCAACATTTATCAGCAATTACTCCTAGAATCTAATAATAACTACTAATAGCCAACAATCCTGCTGTGTGGTAACTTTATAAAGAGTAGCCATATAGTATCTGAGAACATATTCTTATTTTAGACTAATCTAGGTGTGCAGCAATTGATCTGACAGAATAATTTGTTTAAGAATATTTGTATCATTGGAAGATTATTATTTCTTAAATGTTCTCTGAGCCTCTGTGTGTTTGAGTATACTATGTAACTATGATACTCCAGAGCCAAATAAAATATTCTGTGTTTGAACATTGGTCTGACTGAATTATGTTTTCACAGGATTGGATTTGATTTAAATCTTAAATTGAGATTTGGACTGACTAGGMATGGACTTCCTCACTGGCACCATAAATAAATTCTTTACTTGCCCTTGCTCTAGCAATGATAATTCTTCACAATTACGAAAGGGAAACATAGATCTAATGCACAAATTGTGTGTTTTTTTATGCAGTAGGATTTTTGACTTATCTAGATAGAGCAACTTTCAAGATGTAACTGAAGGGATCCTTCAGAAAGCCCACTGTCAGTCGTCTTTCATGCCTCACTTACACAGGCTCAGCCTCCTTGAAACTGCCACTCAGTGGCTACCTAACCTCATACCAACTTATGCCCAATRTATCCCTGTATTTCTAATGAAAAGTCTTCATCCATAGGTTTACTGGGGACCTTACTAATCCAGTAGTCCTTCAAGTGAGAATTCCCTAGCCACATGAAATCTGTGTTTCTTTTCATGTTATTTTATTAATGGACTCCAAAAATCATGAAAAAGCAAATTGCGTATTTGATCCACCCACTAATAAGACTGTTCCATTTTTAACAGCTATTTACTATTCAGCAAGATAAAATTAAATGTCCAGAATGCATTATAGATGGTGTTTAACATATTATCCTATACTGTAAGAGAAAAGACTYAAGTTCTTCAAGCAAACAAGAATTTGAACTCCCATATTCTCTCTCATTGATGCAACTCCCTGGGTATTAAATAAAAGACAGCTACTTCATCTACATCTTTCCTGTGGTCCAATCCAGCATGACAGTTCTAAGTACATAGAATATAGATATGCCTACAGAATAGGCATGAAAGGAACTTCAAGAGGACATTTCTAATCCATCTTCCTGTCCAACACAGGACCAACATAACTGTGTTTTTTCTAAGATATTCTGTGAAGTCTCCTATTCCAATAAATCAAGCCTGAAAATGAGATGGACTCATTTATGGATCATAATATGCTAGAGACAATAGTGGCATAGCACAAAGTAGTGAACGTCAGTGTCATGACACTAGGAAAGTTGCCCATCTTCAGTTTTCAGTTGTACAAAACTGTTACCTCGAGATTCTAGTAGACAATTGATGTGCATAAATGACATAATACAGACAACTCTGATGATCTGGAAACGTGACTGAGTTGTGAGTTGTCCTTAAATGCTAAAGAAATGCCCTGATTGATTCTGTCCACTAAGGTTGTAGGAGCAAATAATACAGATGCTTTAGATATGCAGCTTTCTGGCTGCAAATAAGCTTTATGAAAAGCATCAACTACAGCTTTATGCTTTAGTTCAGATATATGGAGAGCTGCAGTGGATACAACTGATTCAGTCTGCGCACAACCTCCTTCCTAGCCATCCTTACATCACTTTGTCAATGGGTTCAAGTGATGAAACCAAGAAGATGATCAAACCTTCATTAAAAGCCATTGCATGTGTCTAAAACTGAAGTGGAGTACAAATGTTTACACATATCAAAAACAACTATGGGTAACCACTATTGTAGAACCTGACCATTATGCCCCATGGATGCTTAAGCAGTTCTAGAGATGTCCAGGAACAGACACTTTAACTTTACCAATGACAAGTTTAAAATCTTTGCCCATGTGCTCTACGTGACTCTAGAATTAAAAGACAAATGGACAAATGTTTTGAGGACATACATTTGAAATTTATGTGCCTAATATTGGTGTTTGAGGGCTAACATCTTTTGTAGATTTAGCCATTAGTCTTGAAGCACAAAGCTAAACTCAACTCTGAGGTAAACAACAGCAACTCTATTGGAATAACAGAAGAGAAATGAATTTGCTAGATGTATTTGGCACATAATCATTAATGTTCAGAGCTATATAGAGTACAAGTGCCTACTTTTTTAGTGAGAACAGTTATCCCTCTCAAAACCTATTTAAATAGACCAATGTAATAGTAAATTGCATTTCCCTTTCATGAAACATATCAAAGCTTTATTTAGAAAAGCTGTTGAAGTAAATCTAAATTGCCTAACCTGAAATTGTGATACAGTTGATAGCTTTCTTTCAATTTTATTCAGCCTTTTATTTTCCCTGAATGTATTCACTAAAAAGAGACCATTAAATATTCAGGCTCATGATTGTACAAAAAGACTTTTTCACTGAAGACAGTATTTCTCCACTGAAATCAGTTGTTACCTGTGCTCTGATTGGTATTATTGGACCTTCCCATAAGTGGTCTGTGCTTTCAGGAAGGTTTCATCCTGTAAATTAAATCATTAATACTCTGTTATCTAAATTTCAGTTGACATATTTACATTTTAATGAAATGATCACCTTTTTTTCTTGACCTTATTTTAAAAAAAGGAAAATACCTTATGTAATTCTTTTAATTGCTACTAATTATGTTAAGCAGGACTTTTTCATTAAAAAAAAAAAAAAGAAGAAACAAACCCTAAGGCCTCAGCTGATGAATGACAGGCAATGAATAAAAGTCAGTYTCTGAGTATTAGTCTTTTCTTGTTACACAATGTGACTGTAATTCTAAAATTCTTATCTTTGCCATKACTGACTAAACTAACAGGTATAAATGTCCGTCACATATATATAGTAAAAAGTAAGATCAAAAGGTTGGGAAAAGAAAAACATACAGATAGAAGTCATATTTGGATGCTGAAAAGTATCTATGACCATAATTTCTTCTGGATCTAAAGCTATGGAGCATATACCAAGGTGTGACAATCAAGGTGCTTTGCTTTTAAGAAAAACAGAAAAGAAAACCACAATTAACTTTAGAAGGAATCTTCTTCTACCATCATATATTTCTCTTTAAAACAAATAATAAGGTAATTCGAAGATTTTTGTAGATCATAACACCGTCTTACTTCCAGCTAAATTCTTAGGAATGCATCCTGTAATTCTGAGAGAATTTTAAGTCCTTAGCTCTATTKCACTGAGCATATGGTTGAACCAATGGAAGGAGGAGCAATCTGGTCAGAGATAGAGCCTGTCACATATACAAAATACAGGAGTTAAGATTATTCATTTCAATTACAAAAGACTGTTTACTTCAATCATATTTGTATCCTGTGATTTTCATAAGTATAAAGTAACATTGCTGCTATTGTTTAGGGAAACAATTATGCATGCAAATAAATACAATTATCCACTATTCAATAGTACTCAGTTGTTGAAATGTGTTGAACTGATATGAATTTTAATTTGAGCTGACAGAATTGAATTTCAGTCACACTTTTTCTTCCTATTTTAATACGTTTGTTATACCATTAGAATTAATTTCACATTATTTTGGTAACTAGTCACCAAAACACTAGCAAATAACAAAAAAAGTCATCAAACTGAATAGACATAATTCAAAGTATTTTGTGTAAATTTATACAAATCATTTGATCATCAAGATTTAACAGATACCCAASTTGATCCAGAGCCATCTTACTATTCAAGATAGACTGAAAAGAACACATTGACTTTTCCATGAACTTTAAAGGAATAGCATTGGGTTATAGACAATGTGTAAATTGAAAATGGAGTTTCTTAAGTGTTGATCTCTTCAAAATGGACCCACATTTACAAATAAATTTGACTTTTATCATTATACTGTGAGAAATATAATTGAACAACCTTCACTGCGGTTTCTGTTTTATTTTGTTAGATGGGTAGCAATAAGCTCATGTAGACATTTATGCACATTCTCACCTTTTTAATTTGCATATGTATGAATTTAAATATTATTCAGTAGGGGAAAAGTTCTAATATTATTGCTGAAAGAATAAAAAAAGTTTTACATAAACATATTGAATAGACAAGGGAATATGCCATAATTAATCACACAGTTTTACTTTCCTATGGCAATGGTTGTCCCTGTATGCAACTTATCTTTTAAGCTCTCCAATTAACAGCAGCAGTATTCAGGATATGGTGTTTTGGTCAGAGGTTAAAAATGCAAAATAATTCATTGGATCTTTGATCTATTTCTAAGCAGTTGTTCTAAGTTTATTGTGCCCTTGAGGTTGAGCCATAGTATAGCACACCCAGCAATCACTCTCAAATCYGTTTCATCTTTCTGGGCTTATTTCATGAGTAAAAACCAGAACAGATGTCAGAGGTTTTTATGTTTTCCCCCATGTTCCCCTAGACATTGTTTTCCCTTTGCTGACAAAACATTTAAAAATTAGAAAGCGTATTGTTTTGGTAAACAGGGATTGTCATTAACCTTTTAATTTCCCTTGATGGAATGTATGATACATATCCACTGTGACATTTACACGGCCGTATGTTTCAGTCTTATCTCTTCACACATCTTCTACAGCATTTGCCATGTCAGACAAGACAGCCCTGGGTAGTTGTCACTCATAAAATTACTATTCTGTTCAGATATACAAATTGTATTTCATGAAACCAGCTGTATCAGATAAAAATTTCTTCCCCCCCCCCCACCATTTTGAATTCCAGACTAAAGGATATCTGAAACATTACTTCTTCTTCCTGCTAGAATCACAGAATATCAATTAATATTTGAAGGAAATTGACCTGAGAGATAGAGTAGAATAATAATATTTAATTTAAACAAAAATATTATTCAGCGTTGGGATCTATTCCTAGGATTTCTATGGTTTTCTGTCTGTCCTTTCTTCCTTCCCATCTGTATTCTTCTATCAAATTCAGTTCTGTGATAAGTACCAGACTCAACGAAAGCTGAAAAAGCTCAACTCAACCTTTCTGAAAATCAGCTTTACAGCTCACATGTTAGAAGTTTCAGGATGCTTATTTTAATTATTTTTGAAGATACAAGGGGTTACACTGATCTCCAGAATCTTAAACTTCATTCAAAATCAAGTTATTAATATAGTTTTCTTTAGCACTCTTACCTTCAGCATGATTACTGATATATATATTGCATTTTTCATGAAAACAAAATGTTTACATTTAAATGAATAATGAWGTCGATATTGTTTTTTAACCCTCTCCATTACCTTAACCATTATAACTGGGGAAAAACATTATTATATGCCATCTGCAATAATCAGAAAAAACCTTTGCAGAAAGAAACACAAACTGAAAGTGAATGTTTTGTTGCTCCCTATGAACAYGCTTGAATGCCATGTCTGGCATTTTTTGATGTTTTTAAGCAGTTGTATACCCATACATCTTCTCTCATCCTCAGAGAAAACCATGCTCCCTCCTCACCCTTCCTGCACTTGCTCTTAGTCTTTCACGTACACGTTTCTTTCCATTTACTGTTCCTCAATTCAGATATCCTTTGCCTACTGATCACTTGCCAGGAAATACACCTCTTCCATTGACCTTCTCTCTCACACAAAACTACACATGTAACATWTTTATGTGCACAGCTGGGTAACATCTCAGATATGTGCTAGCCTTTTGAGACCTCCAAATGACAACACTCAAAATGAAATCCTACATCATCATAATATCCTAAACACTTGAATATTCAAGGGATTTCCAAACTCTCATAAATTCTCAGTYCTCTCAGATCTTTAATAATGCAGGACAATGGTAAAAAGCAAAAAAGCAAAAAATAATGTTTCTTCGAACTTTAATAGCTCAGTGTCTAGTATCCAATAAATACTACATCTAAATTATAAAGAGGAAAAATCAATCTTAAAAAAAAAAAAAGAAATATTCTAAAAATTTAGTTAAGATGTCATTGCACATGACATATCTAGCAGTCTATATCATGGAAACATTCTCTACTTTTCTACTTTTTTAAAAATAATTTTTCTCTGCAGTTGCTAATTTACTTTTCAAATATATAACACCATGCATTCTGTAAATTAAAAAAGCTTCAAGCAAGAAAATAATTTCATTTTACCTATGTCGTGACTGGCACCTGTTGTTCTCTCAGCAACCCCACAACAGAAGGGTCCTCTGAGAGACCAGGCAAGATGGACAGCTGTTTAATTTCCTCCATCTCCAAGGCAGCTATACCAAAAGCCCACCAGTACCCTTTTGGGTCYTTGAAATACCCTCTCCTGAGGTAGTCTATGCCAAGGATGCACGGAGCCTCTGGGCCAGTCACAATGGGGTGCTTTTGCCACTCGTTCCCACTTAGGCTCACTTCAGCCTCCAATACAGTCAGCTCTTGGGATCCCCCTGTCACTCCAGAAATACAAATGGGTTGTGCCCCGTTAAAGCTTGATGGCATCAGGGTACACTGTGCACCGGTGTCTACAAGAGCCTTGTACTCCTGTGGGTCTGACGTGCCAGGCCATCGAACCCACACAGTCCAGTAAACCCGGTTGTCCCTTTCCTCCACCTGGCTGGAGGCAGGGCCCCTCTAATCCTGGTCATTGTATTTCCTACCCACTTCTTCTAAGTATGAATCAAAAGTCCCTTTATTAAGATCAGAAGTGGAATCAGTCCTTCTGCTCTGTCAGGGGAACTGATCACTGGAAACTGGAGCAGCAGTTTTCCTGGAAGAACCCCCTTTTGTGATTGTTTTTCCCTGCAACTCACGTGCCTGTGCCTCTAGGGTCAAGGTAGATTTTCCATCCCACTTCCTCATGTCCTCTCCGTGGTCATGCAGGTAAAACCACAGGGTGCCCAGGCTGTGTATCCACGATTTCTCCTCTCTTGAGCAGAGGGATGCTTACTCCTAATGGCTGAGATACTGGCCCGTGCAGGTGGGGAATAGGACATATCCTCTTTGAGTTGTTGGAACTCCTGGGACAGTTTCTCGGCTATCATGTCCGGCAGTTTCTCCACAGCTGAGACGCAGGCCCGTTGGGAGGAATAGAGGCTTTCTTCATATTGCTGGAGTTGGCCAGCCAATTCATCCACCGTTTGTTCCTTTCGGTCCTTCCAGGTCACTGCTGCCAATGAGTTTGCATATGACGCTGGTGCGCTCCGTACAAACTTCCGCCACATGGGTCAGGTGCACTTGACTTCATCTGGATCTTTGGGTAATTGCTCATTGTTCAGGTCACCATAAATCACCCACAGCATGACTACTTCCCTCAGGTACTGGATACCTCTCTCCATGGTGGTCCACTTGCCTGGGTGACATACAACATCCTCGTTGAAGGGACACCTTTCCTTCACACCTGACAGGAGTCGCCTCCAGAGGCTGAGGACTTGTGCACCTTGTCCAATCACTTTGTCAATGCCCCCTTCCCTAGAAAGGGATCCCAGCTGCCTGGATGCAGTGCCTGTCGCCAGGATTTGAGTAGCTGCAGTGCCTGTCGCCTGGGTTTGAGTAGCCACAGTACCTGTCATCGGAGTTGATCTCTGGATGGTATTCTTAAATAGTTGTTTAACCCTAAACAAGACCTGAACCACATTCAGGAGACACAGCAATAGGAACACGCTTGTTTCAACATCCCAAGGATATTCAAAATTCTCAAGAGGTGTTGTAAATAGCCTGAAGGAGAAAGGGAAGGTGAAGGAGTAGGGGAGGGTGTTCCCCTCAGACCCCCCAATAGATTAGTTCTCTGAGGAGAAAAGGTAAAGAGTGTAATTATTAGTAGTTTCCGAGAGGTGGCTCCCAAGGTACAGAGATGACGGCAATGCTGAGTACAAATACCAGATAAGTTTCATGACCAATGATTTTATCATATTATAAAACAGTGTTACACAGTGCAGCAAAATTATAACYTTAACCCAGCTCCAAGCAATGATAAACAGCACAACAGGGAACACACACCGCAAGTAAGGTATTACATAACACAACTTTGAGAGCCAGCCCCACAACTTTGAGAGCCAATAAATCAACACTGTGACCAGCGACTATTAAACCAATATAATGAATACTTATAACAAATTTGCTTTAACATGCTCTGGTCAGATCTGTCATTATCTCAACCCTTCGTGCCCCACGTTGGGCACCAGAAAGGACTGTTGTGGTTTAACCCAGCAGGCAGCTAAAGACCACACAGCCACTCGCTCACTCCCCCCAGTGGGATGGGGGAGAGAATTAAAAAAAAAGGTAAAATTTGTGGGTTGAGATAAAGACAGTTTAATAGAACAGAAAATGAAGGGAAAATAATAATAATAACAATAAAAGAATATACAAAATACGTGATGCACAATGCAACTGCTCACTACCTGCCAACCAATGCCCAGCCAATCCCCAGTTAGCGCTGCCCCCCAGCCAACTGCCCCAGTTTATATACTGAGCATGATGTCATATGGTATGGAATACCCCTTTGGCCAGTTTGGGTCAGCTGTCCTGGCTGTGCCCCCTCCCAGCTTCTCACTGGCAGAGCATGAGAAGCTGAAAATTCCTTGACCAGTGTAAGCACTACTTTTAGCAACAACTAAAACACCAGTGTGTTATCAACACTGTTCTCATACTAAACCCAAAACAAAGCACTATACCAACTACTAGGAATAAATTAACTCTATCCCAGCTGAAACCAGGACAACAAATTTATTAAAATTTAGAATTTTTCTTCAGCACCCCCTTGACTGCAACAAATATCCAGCCCTATTTACTTGAATATCTTTTTTACTAAAATAACCCCTCATTGCAAACCAACTTTGTATGCACATAAGTCAACACAGAGACATTAATGGGGTCTCAGTTTCTCCAGCCTTCCCTCCCCCATACTTAACATGGTGATGCTATCAGGTAAAGTAGAACCAACTCCACACTTACAAGTATCATGTTAGAAGCAGGTCTTCAGCACAAAGTCCTTCAGTAGAGAAAAAAATGTTAAGCCATGTTAATGTTGACTATCTGTGTCTGCCACACAGGAGACCACAGCAGCTACAATAGGATGTTGGAATGATAGTAGTGCTGCAAAAAATGGAGAACCATAGAGAAAAGGGGAAAGGAAATACATCTCCCTCATCATCCCACAGAATACATATTTTTTGCTTATATGTCTCCATTTCTTGAGTCTTTTTTTTCAACAAGGTAGTGGAAAACAGTTTACCAAGTTTTCTTAGCTGATAGATTATCAGAAACTCCTTCTATATTTAATATGCTTGGTTTGTTGCTTAGTGGGGGAAAAAGAAGGAGAAATCAGTGGATATGCTCTTCCACCTTCCTGGACATTACCCTTTTCAGTTTAATAGTGTTAATTGATCCTGATTTAAAAGAAGTGTAAAAGTCTTTAGTAACACTATGACCCTTGAGTAAAGCATAAATCACATGCAGGGTTTCTATGCTGTTCTTAACTACATAAGATTATGTAACTAACACAATAAATGAGCAAGTTAAAATTATAACATCCTCTGTCCTTATGAGATTAACTCTTATAACAGATATGAACAGTTTTTTACGAAAAGTAATTTCAATGCAAAGCTGGCTCTTATCAATCAGTTCCAGGTTTTTCCAGATTTTTCTTGGCTCTTTTTAATGTGCCTTTGTACATTGGAAAGTGGTAACACATGAATTGCTGCATCTTTAAGTATGCAATCAGCACTGCATATATCAAGGCAGGAACGAGAATATTCATGATCTGTTGAAAATCATAACCTGAGCATGCTTCTTTTTATTTCTCATAATCTCCACAGTAGTCTTCCTGAACTAACACAGAAACCAAAGAAGAAATAGCAAAGTATCTTTGTAAGACTTAATCCTTATTTTTCCAAGGTGGCATCTGTTTAGTAAGACTGCTTGTTGGATATGAGGGGTTTGTTTTAATTCCAAATATAAGGTTCCAATCCAGTTTCAGAAAAGAAAGAACATTGTTTCTGGTACACTACTTAAACCATATAAGTATTTAGTATGTATAGGGTTCACCTGCGGCTAGTAAATATCCATACGTTGGATGTGATTTTCAGAAATGTCAGGATATATTTTAACACTTTCATTAAGCAATTTTTTACTACTCTGTTTGGTATTTGTACCAAAAGAAACAATGAACTTGGGGATATTTTGTTCTTTTCTACTTTTAATGCTGCAAAATAGACTGGGAAATCAGACTATACCTCTATTTATTTTAGATACTGTATTAGTTTTCCAGAAGGCTTGATAGAAAGCTGAAATTGATTTGGAAAGTCTTATGCCATATGGTTAAAATTCAGTAAAGCTCCTGACAAACGCGGTTCTTAAACCTCTTCTTTTTTCGTAGCGTATTCTTAGACCTTTCTTCTTTTTCCRGTAGCATAAGGAGGTAGTTGCTCAGTGTTGGGAGTTTTTTGTAAGCTTATATGCCTGCATATGCATAAGGCAGCAGGCAAAGTTTTCAGAATAAAAATGCCATTAAGACCCATTTGTATTGCATTGATGTTTTAAATATTTTTGTCTTAAAGTCATACCGTGTTGTTAAAGACCATCTAAATTGATGTGTATTTCATCATAACTGTTTTAGCACATCAGATTTTCTTCGCAAATTGTTAAAACTCAAAAGCCTTCATATCCTGCCACAAAATGCACATTAATCACCCCACTGGTGTGCTATGAAATTCTCTCAAAATAAGACAACCTTTATTCTGAACAAGTTTGTTTGCTGGTGAATAACAGCTGTATTTTTAGCCTTTTAACACTGCAAAGTTCTTGTAGCCTTGCAAACATTTTTTTCTTTTGTACTCTGGCAGAGACTTTCATTAACTCCCCATATGCCTGATCCATCAGCCTAAGCTGCTGCCCATTCTGATCCCAGTTTACTTCTCGGTTGCACACACCGTGAGGGTTAATCCCTTCCTCAGTAGTTCAACCTCTCCTCCAGGCAGTAGCACCCTCTGCGGAGAGGTAGAAAGGCTCTGCCTCCTCACCCAGTCCCCTGGGACCCTTGGCACGCTGAGTTCACACGTCTGGTGTGAGGCAGACAAACTCAATGACACTCTTCCCATTGCTTTCAGCTTTTCTTTCTCTCCCCACACACAGAGATTACAGCTTTGGTGAACTCTGCTGAGGTACCAGATGACTGGGGAAGTGCTCCCATATTCAGACAACGGTGTAACTGGATGCAGACCTGCCTCCTTATACCATATGGTGGCAAAAGTTCGTGAACAGAGCTGAGACTGTATACTGYGCAGAAATTTTGTCTCCCCAGCTGCTGTCGTCAGACCTTTTCAAGGAATTCCAGAAACATTCACATAGATTTGCTCTAGCAGCTTTGCATGCTATAGTAATCAACTACTTCGCCAACAAGTCAGCATAACTCCATTTTACCAAACTAATTCATACGTGTTTGGAATCTGAGCGAGTATTCCAAAATAGGAGGTGGAGATTTGAGTATTTATGAGCTATTCATGATCACAGTGACATCTTACCATTTTTCTGTCTGACAAAGGAACTGACAGAGATCAACTTCAGTCAGTCAAAGCACTGCTTTTTTGTCTTGTTTTTACTGGCAGCAGTTGCTTGTCAGGATGAAGTAAAGTCATGATCTGTAACTCTTCCTGCTGTTAACATTTCAACAGCAGTAGGACTTTTCCACTTAGGGTATTTTCTTACTGGGCTTTACTCTTGTTACTTGGTTGGGTTCAAGATTTGCTTAGAAATGATGGAGGTTTCACTGATTCAGTACCTGAGTTTAAATAAAGTAGTGTGACTCTCTGAATAACCTAACAGTTCTAGCTCACTCATGCAAGAAATGCTTAAAAGTGCAGTTCCTTTGTAGGCAAAGTAAGAATTTCTTTCAGTAAATACTGTGCACACATTCAGTTAAAAAATAACCTTTGCATCAAAGAACTTTAAGACCTCCAGAAAGCCTAAATATGAACAGTATGGTGTGCTAATGACTGTTACAGAATGATTTTTTTTTTWAAATAAAATCCTTAACATTTTTAGGAAATTAGGGAGAAAAACTCTTGAGCCCCTCCTCCCTACTATCCTTGTTTCAGAAATTGGTTCTCTAGTTACGCATGAAGAGAATACAGTAGCTGTATTTTCAAAGATGTTCCAGGAATGTGCTGCCAATAAAATTACAAAAAGCTTTTTAAGAATCCACACCCAAAATTCTCATGTATGTCCTTGCAGCTGCAAAGGAGTCCTTTGAAGGACCCTCCCTGTTCTTAAGGCAGAAAGATGAAGGACCCGTTTGCAGGTTAGTGTTGAGCGGATGAGTGGAGACAGGACCGCTGTGGGGACGAGCTCCCCTACACCATGAGTCTGCTCCCTCCACCCCATCCAGCTGTTTAGGAAATACCTGGGAGGCCAGGTGCATGCCCAGCTCAGCTGCATAAGGGGGTTAGCCCTAATCACCATCAGCTATCAACCCATGAGATCTTTTCTGCATTGCTTCAGGAGCTGGTTTCTCGGCAGTCGGCAGTCGGGGATATTAGCATCACTCAGCTGTYCATAGGTGTTCAGGTTCAAATGGCTTCAGACTTTTAGCAGCAGCAGGAGAACCTAATAGGTGGGTTTAGGGTATGGGAAGCTTAACTTCTGACAGTGCTTTCTGTGGTCTGACTTAAAAGATTCCTTCCTGGAAATATCTGGCCTAGAAATCTTCAGTAGACTATAAGAAGACTTACAAATATTTTATGAAGGTGAAAATGCCACAGTCTGGATGAATCAGGCTGTCAGGCTGATRATAGTGAGACTGCACAGCACTCGAGCCTTTTCTTAGTCACATGCACTACACTGAGCAATGCTAAAAATGCTCCATAGCTTTTTTAGTTTCCCCTGCCTCATAAGTTTGTGCCCAGTAAAAATGGAAATATTGAGCATTCAGAAGTTGCCAAACAACAAAATTTAACATATTTGGAATTACTATTAAGGGAATTAGAGTGAGGAACTGTGACTAGAATGAATCGTTACGCTTCACTACTAGCAAATACAGGCACCAAAAAGGCATCAAAATATTGCCTGTTCTTCATTAAACCTGGCCGCTTCACATCTTTCTCCAAGTCTGGCATCAGCATTTTGAATGTGGGTGCAGTCCAAGAATGTCTGCAGTACAGATTTTTTTTAACATTTAACATTTTTGAAACATTTTTAAACTTTTTTTTAACATTCTCATCCATCTGCATACTGACTTTATGAATTACTGTGGGGAAAGATTAATTGTGTGACACTTCATTCTGATGGTTACTGAATCAACTATTTCCTAGAATAAACAGAGAACAATAATTATTTTAGAAAAGCTCCAAAAGAATCACCTGTTTTATAAATTTTTTCTGGAAATAAAGAACTTGGCTCTGCAAACTGAATGTGGGCTGGAGCACACAAACCAAATGCAGAATAGCTGTTGCTTCTATCACAAGATATGCACCTATGATAGCATCTCCAGGAATGCTTTTCCACCCATCTGAAGATAGGGTTCTAAGAAATACGAGATTAATTTCTATCAGGAAATCTTGCATATCTCTATTGTCTATATCACTGAAGGTGCTTACAAGACTGGCTTGAAATGTAAGCTTAATTTTTAGATTAAGCTCACCTCACCTAAATATAGTTGTCTACAGGACTAAACATAACTAAAAAGAAATTAAAAGTAAAATTTTGGTGCAATTAACAGGCAAAATCCTATGATGGGAAAATTGTTCAACATGAGCTTGCCAGAGATTTTATGTGTTCATGAGCTTTCACAGAGAGGGTTAGACAGCTTTATTTTGTTAAACAGCTCATACCTAACAGATAATCTGACAAACTAATCTACACCTCAGATTTGCAGAAATAAATGCATTCATTACAAATATAATGAATAGAAAACAAACCTGAAAATATGAATGTAAAATGAGTGAAGAATGTAGACAAACACGCAAGTCCCAGGAAAACACTAGTGAAAACTGGAATACCTTGTGGTAACAAAAAGGTTATAATGCCTGACATTAAATATAGTAGGCGAACAAACATACTCAAAGATGAAGGAGGAGTGTACTGCTTAGCAATACATTGGCTTTTGAAACTTCTTTAACTGCGTAGAGGATGAGACTGGAGACAGGTAGACCAAACTATAGCAAAATGAACTTATAGTACAACCAAAATTTCAGTTTGTGAGGAGCATCTTGTAATTGTGAACTAAAGAGCTAGAGTGGGAGCACTCAAATAAGCTACTACTGCCTTCATAAATGAGTTAGAACTGGTTTTCACTGTTCCACCAAAAAAAAAAAGAGAATAACAGCTGCAAAAGTTTTTAAAACTAATTTTTTCTGCATTTCAAAATTCTTTGACAATTAGAAGATAGATGATTCACCTCCTTTCAACTGCTACTCAGATTTTAGTCCCAAATACTACTGAAAGTTAATGGAAGAAGTCATTGTCTCAACTGTATTTGGAATAATGCATTTTTACAGCATCTTATCTAGTTAAGATAGGGGAAATTTATCTTCATTTGTTGGTATTACTTTTAATGAAGAAATTGACACTGCTTAACAGCAAGACTTAGATGTGTCTTAAAACAATGTTTTATTTTTCCCTCTGTTCAAGTAGTTTATGTATGTCCAGTGTTACTAAGCGAAAATTAGACAACTGAGACGGTAACGTAAAACTGTATCTATCTCTTTCATTCAATTCTAGATATAAGTAAGTATAAAAGATGTTCAGACACTGTCAGAAAAGCAAGTCTCAAGAATATGAATTTACACAGAAATATAAAATCAAGGCATTAAATTCTCCATGCTGTAGTATAGGCAATACATGTGAAGTTTCAGTGCCCCAGAAAGTCTCATATACTTCTCACATTCAGCTATCATTTGGGAACATTTCCTGGCTAAAATGAAGATTTCCGAGATACAGTTTTCAGAGGGAATCTAAATGTCGATACGGGAGTGCTCTGGGAGAACAGACCGACCTTGAGTTAGAGCAGTGCCTACTTAAACGCAGACATTTCCTTTCCTTACTGGCTGTTCAGATGAGGTTGCCAGACCTATCTTCTTGCAGTGCCTTTGCAGAACAAATTTTTCAGATTTATTTTGTTAAGAATTAATGTGAAGGCTTTTTCCTGCCATTTCATGGTATACTAGGATTTACAGAGTAAGCCTAATAGTTAGACATTATGTTTTGATGATTTTTGTTAAAAATTTCAGAGATTTAGTGCTACAAACTCAGAAACCCAAACAAGAGTAGAGTGGAGTCACAGAGTTCAAACATGTTTTCTTATTTTTATCTTATGTCTATTTAGTTAATCTTCCAGTTATACTAGAAATTATGCAGTGTAATAATAATACTTGTAGCACACTCTTCAAATCTTTCTTCATCCTGCTTTCCAGGCAAACATAGATTTCCTTGTATCTCTTTCAGTACATTTTTAAAGAGATATAAGGTGTTTTATGTAGTCCAGTTAAGAAACTTCTAGAAAATACCAAAGCACAGTAGACATTAAAAAAATGAAATTAAAATTACACATGATATACATTCACCCCTTGAATCCTGTGTTTCAATATATATAATGACATCAAGCCACAGGCTGTTTGCCCAATTAACTAATTAACAAAAAAACAAAAGGGAATCGCAACTGAAAGGCAGAATTATGTGATTATTTTCATACACTTTAAAATTCTTGAAATTTTTTCCATACTGGTAGTGAGTAATTCACATTTTAGAAGCACAACCATTATACAACTGTCCCACAGAAAATAAGTTAAAAGTAATATGCACATAAAAAGATCAAAACTGAGCCTTCAGATGTTTCACAGAATATTTTTTCTTGAAACTGAGGTGCTTTTAAAGTTCAGAGTTTCATGAAAGGCAATCTTTGGCTCAAATCAATGTACCAGCAAGATAAAAGGTGCAACAATATGACTGCAGTGATCAAAGCTTTTCAAACGAATTATCCACTCTTTTTAAACCACATCCCAGGCAACAAGTCCTTTAAATGCAATACGGCTTGTACCAAAGGCAGAAATCATAAAACTTTGTAAATCCACAAGAAATATAGCAGTTGTGTTTTACTACATTGGGTGCTTTAGAAGTGACAATGACTTGACAAAAAATAGGTTATTTTATATACACTGTAAAAAAACAGGCAATAATGAGTACAGCTAGTAGTAAAAAATAGCTTAAGAAAACGAGTCTGTTGCAAAGTCCTGTGCATAAATTCCACAGCCTTCTGTTGTAGTAGAAAAAAAACTTCAAGTAAACAGGTTGATATCCTCACTTGTGAGAAAGAAACATGTTTTGCCCCTTCCTCGAGTAGCAAAAACACAAAGTTGACATGCAACTGCAGGAAAAGTAGGATGGTGAAAAACCTTAGTTAAACTTATATGCCATAAACAGTAGAAAAGAGGGCAGAGAATGACTGGTTAAGTACCACATTTTTTGTGTGAATATTTTTACTACATTTGTAAAGGCAGTACCTGTGCCTCACAGGTCAGTAGCAACTCAGGCTTCATCATCTGCTAGGTTCTTCTGTGAGCTATGTGGGATGATGTGGTGGCATCAATCCCTTTCTTTGTGGGCAGGTATCTGTATCTAAGAAAGCTTACCAGAATTAACATTAATTGGCCCCTTTCTCTCTAGGCTCAGTAACGAGGAGAAAAATTAAATGACACAAATTAAAAAAAGGGAATACTGATTCCTAGAATTGGTCTCCAAGTGAAAGGATCAAGCCATATTTGCATGGAAATGTTGGAAAACTTCATGACTTCTAAGTAAGACTTCTGCTGTTTTAGAGAGCTAAATTATTTTTACATTGAGAGAGCTGTTTTTCAGAGTCTAAAGTGGAACAGGCCAAATAGCTGKCTCTAGAGAAGGGACTTCAAAAACATTGTTATAGTATAGAGCATCTCCTTAGTGAACAAAGCAAAAAGCAGCTAGGCTATGCTAGGAAATGCTGCAGAATGATTTGTCTAAAGAACAACTTGACTGCTGAAAGCTCCCAACCAGTCCAGCAGTGCCAGGAATTGCATGTGACAGAGGTCCGAAACCAGTCCTCAGCATCAGGAAGTATTCTGGACTGCAGGGAAAGGCCAATTCTTAGGAAAGTCCATAGCTATTACTTGATCCCACTGATATATTAATTGCTTGTAATGTCATTARTATATATATTTAAATACTGTGAATACTGTATTATGGCTAGAGAAATTTTACAACTTCCCCTCAGCATGTCACTTTCATATTAATCCCTGTTAAAGGCTCACGGTTTAGATGAAAGTTCTGATTCATTTCAAGAGCACTGACATCGCATCAAACATTCCTGGATTTGCTTACTGTTTCTCCAGTGGGTATTAGTACGGGACAAGAACATGATGRATGTGTGAATAGTTCCTGGGACCTGCTTAAAAGCTCATAGTCAACACTTCTCAAAGACTTTAAAAGGTAAAAAAAAAAATAGAGAGTGATTTCACTTAAGATTCTTGGCATTGCCTGTTCAAGGTGAATAAATGATAGCTTTCTGAGAGCAATGCCATTGTGCTTTTGTTGTTTTCCTTTTTTTTGTTTCCCAGCAACCTGATAAAACATAATCTTGAGACCAATCAAGGGGCATTTACAGTTCTATGCACAGGTTAATTGTAGGAAATAGTAAAATCTTACACTGAAATGAATTCACAGAAGTCTGAGATTACACATATGCACCCCTCAATGAAAAAAACATCCAAGAGTGATTACAGAATTCAAACATTTTATCAAGAAGGTTAGAAAAGGACTCGATTAGAAACTTTTAAAAGATCTCTGTTCTTAGAGCATTATCTGTGTAAGACAATGTCTTCCATCAGATAATGGACTTCGCCAACATAACTGTGCTCCCTTCAGTTTATTAAGAAGTAGTAATTGCTTAAAATTATTAGTTCTCATTCATTTTGTGCTCTTCACTGTATCTCGCACACTTCTAAGAAAAAAACTATGAAGAAGAAAGATGAAAAGATTGAACATTTATAGATTTAATGATGCAATCAGTGAGTGAATCAATTGATTTTGTATCTCTGAACCCTCCTATGAAGATAAAGGCTTACACAAGATGTTACTTACAGAACAAGTGGTTAGATTATTTTAGACAACTGATCAGCAAGCAGTGCACTACTCAGGATCAGTTCACTCCTCCCTCTGAGGGCATTTGATCCAGCATCTCCTACCTCCTCAAAGAACACTCTTCCAACTTCTTTCAACTTCTCTTGCTGAAGCTTCAGCATATGGCAAAGAACTATTCAACAAGCCAAATGAAGTGAGAATGTCTGTATATATCAGAGGTTACAACATGCCCTCATGAGAAAATCTGGCAGTCTGGATGTGAAGAGAAAGCAAAAGGACACTCCCTCGCTTTTGCAATAAAGCGGTTATCAGGACATCTCAGATCAAGAAAGTGGACCCATGGGACGAGGTAATAGATAGGTAGAATAACAGGTCTAGCTGTCATTACAGGCTCACTTGAGCTTATTACCTCTAGAGCATGCAGTTGGAGAGAACACCAACTGTGCAACAGTACTCCCTGTTATAAGTACGAACTCACTGTTTTACTAGGGAAGAAAGATGTGGAAGAAATGAAGTTTCCTTTGCCACCTCTGCCTGCCTAGGTTCCAGTCAGTGCACTGTGGTTCACTCCAAATCTTAAGCTTACATCCTTAAGATTTCAGTGTATATTAACAGATAAATAGTTTAAGGGATAAGAAAGGCAAGTTAACTACTAAGAAAATACCTCATAAAGACAAAATATGTTTGATTTCAACTGATGAATAGTGAAGAACAAAAAGCTCACAAAAGCTCACAAAATCCAAGCATGTTTGAAACTTAACAAATTTATACAAAATTGATACTGCCTCAAGATTTTTTTTTTAATTAGTAATTATAAGCTGAAAGCTTTGTAATGTACTGTTTTGGCCCAGAGAGGCATAAATCTGATTTTTAATATTATTTTTTTTTAGACCTGAAAAGACATCTTTTTAAAGCATATCCCTCTGAGGACAGATTTTTGTTGCAACCATTCTTTCCTTCTCCTTGGGATGAGCTCCTTTACTTTTTCTTTCTTCTCTCACGTCACCTTTGAGGAGGCCTAATTTCTTCAGCCTACAGGGATTTTCACTAATCCCCCTGTGAGATTATCAGAAAACCCACATTCCTGCCCTGTGAAGGTTGTATGTGGATTTATTCTTCAGAAGCACTTATCGTATATTTCTCCCACCCCAAAAATAAAGAATGCCAATCCTATTTTGAGCAGATAAGAGTTTATTCTATTTTATTGCATTTTTACTCAGAGATTTTGTTACCTTCATGTAGTTTCATCATGTCTCAAAGAAAGGTGTCTCTTTACTGTCTATTGCTACCAGCCCTTACTTTGTAAATTTATTCCTATGCTGAGAAATGTAAAGGACTTCTATGATTTAAATTATATTATACTGTATATTTTTCAGATCTGAAAAATATAAAGTTCTTTAAAGTAATTAATTTATGGAGGATACCTTTCCAACAGGACTTGACTGTGATGTGTTATTCATTTCTAATCCCCAGCCAAAAATGCAGACTCGAACCCACTTTAGGTGGGGTTTTCTTAATATAAATTATTAGCATTGGTTATGCTAAAATACGAATCTTTGTGTCTATGAATTTTTGTATGTTCAAGGAATGAATCTCAAGATTTCTTTCTATGTAGTTTTATTGTGTCTTTTTATCTGTGCCTCTGTCATACATACTCGGTGTTCCTAACAGAAGTTCAGTTAGGCACCTGCGTCTTGGAGAACTGAGTACTGTGGTTTGGATGTTGTTTTCCTCCCATTTTATTAAGTTACTTCTTATTTTCGTTCTTAAAATTTATGGGTTTTGTTATCAAAACTATCCACCAAATTTAAACCTTACTAAAATACTTGTGTTTCCCTCACGGATGGGTGAAAAAGGAAAGTTCACTGAAGACTGTTTTAAATTAAGATTTTTTTTTTAAAAAAAGGAACTTCGGTTTTAGCTCTGAAAACAGTCAAAAAAATAATACTGTTCAACAAAATCCAGTCCAACACATTTTTTTTAAACATTTCATAAGGGCATCAATAGGAAAAATAGCAACCTGTAGAAGTTTCCAGGTAATATACAATTAACTCATTCAACATGCAATGCTTTTATACACATAGCTTCTTTGGATCCATGATTCAGCATTTCTGATATTACAAAACTGTATCAAACTGATAGTTCTTTCTATTTCTCGTAAACACTTTTTAAGGGCAGCATGATAGTGAAAGAGAGTTAAGCATATGCAGAGTGATAGAGTGCTCTCATCACATTACTTCAAGCTGCTATGGTTTATCACTTTGCCTCAGAAAGCTTGCAAAATACAGCAAATCAAATCTGTTTTTAAATGCCTGTCTACCTCTGATTTGTTCCACAATTCTGGGAAAAATTCTTCTTGACATGTTATATTGCAGGCATGGTGCCAAAGACAAAACCAATGATATGTATGGCAGGCGACACTTTGTGGTAGATAGTCAGGATCTTCTAGATGAAATCAAAAGTGAACAGTTATTATGTTATTGATCTGACCTCTCCAAATTTAGAATATGCACTGCACAAAAGACTTATTTTCTTAAATGATGGTATTCTTGAGAAGCCTGTCTGTCTAGTGTGCATCCATTATGTAAAAAGGGTGAACCACAGATGTTCAATTTAGCTTGATGAAAAATAAGAATGACCCTTTCAGGGTAAAACTTTTTTTTTTTTCTAGGCAGGCAAATAGAATACCTACCTAAGAACAAAGATTTATTTGCAGTTTGAGGGGAAAAAAAAGCATCATCAGATCCACACTTATACTGTTAATTTCTGCATTGAAATTGAATTAATATTTTACTCCTCTTTCAATATGGGTGTAAAAACTTCTTAAATCCATTTAATAGCAACCATCAAATACTTAAAAGGTGGTTATCAAAAAGACAGAGCCAGACTCCTCGCAGTAGTGCATGCCAGGAAGTTGCAAGACAATGGACATTGAAGCAAGAGAGATTGTGACTGGATACAAGGAAAAACTTTGTGAACTGGAGACTGGATACAAGGGAAAACTGGGCAGTGGAAAAGGCTGTCCAGAAAGGCTGTGGAGTTTCCAACATCAGAGATTTTCAAGACCCAACTGGATTAAGCCCTAAGTAACCTAATCTGACCTCATAGCTGGCCCTGCTCTGAGCAGGAGGTTGGGCTACAGCCCTCCTGAGATCCCTTCCAATCTGAATTATCCTATGAAGTTTTTGGAAGGAATCACTGTCTTTGATGAAGTCTAGGTCGCAGCCTCAAATATATCATAGACTATTCACACATTCTAAACCATACCTGTTTCCACTGAAAATCCCCATTACTTTCAACTGAACCAAGAGATTGAAATGCACCAGAAATTACATTTCAGTTGAGGTATCTCTGTGGCCTCTGAAAAGCACAATATTTTTTCAGGGATATCACTCAGCTTCATGTTGGCAACCTCCTTCACCTATACCAATCAGGATTAAATACCTAACTGAGTACCAGTACCAGAGGCTTCCCTCACTGCTACCCTCTCTCCCTAACAGAAAGTTCCCGTGGAAGACCACAGTAGAAATGCTGCTGAACAAATGAAATCTCACCAAGAGGTGGACAAGCCAGAATCTGATGACTGCACTGCAAGTCACAGTTACAGAGTATTTAAGGGTCTGGTGGAAGAACCAGGTAAAGACATCTGGTTGCTTAGATTTTCTAACACACGTGCAATCCAGTTTTAAAATAGTTGTAATGCTTCAGAGGTTCTCATGTATAAAGAAAACATGCTTGTGTACATATTTAATCCAAAAGAGGTAGAAGGATGTGTAAGAATGGAGTGGAAAAGTAATAAGCAATAAGAAACATAGAAAAATCAAGACTAGTTCACATGGTTAGATAAATTGAGTATTAACCATATTGTCTTCAGTGAACGTACTTTTGATCAGATTCTTCCAAAATTAAGTCTTTTAWTTTTGAGAGAGAAATTAGAAAGTATCTGTTAAGGCTGTAATCCTGCAGCCCAGAAGCACAGTAATAGAAGCACAGGTTGCTGAGTCTACATGGCCTCAGGACTAAGACTTGTCAGGCTTGCTCTGTCTGAACTTGTCTTGACCTGTCTGGAGCTTTGTTTTTACTTGGCTTAACTCTACCAGACTTTTTTCTTTCTTTCTTTTTTTTTTTTTTTTTTTAAAATGACCAGGTGACTATAACTACTTCTATTTCTGCTTAACTTTTTTAATGGTACAACCATAGTTTTTATACAGACAGTAACAAGTAGCTATTCTGTGTAAAATGAGATATTTATGATTACAACATAGTAATGTAGTGAGCAGAAATACAGGCCTGGTAGAGGCCTTGAGAAGTGGGAACACTGGCCATGATGTGCAGGACTACAGGCACGGAATGAGAGGAGATGGAGACCCAACTAACACCGGAGACCCCAAGGATGGGGGTCTCATTTGTGGTCAGTTAAAGAAACAGAGMTGGGAAAAAAAACAGTTTTAGGGGTAATAAAGAGAACAAAGAATAAGTTAGCAAACATAGAAAATGACCACAAGTGGATCCTAGAATAACAAAGAAGCCATCAACATCACATTGCTCCCAGCAAAGGACTTGCTGCTACTGACACACTGTACTCCCCCTCCACCAACATACACGCACACACCAGACTGAAAGCATTGACCTTAGGACCCAGGAAGGCAGTAGCAGGGTGAGCATAATACCAGGACAAGGGGTAGTTACCAGCAAGTCTGTATATAACAGTTTTAACTGGATTGCTATTACTGAGACTTTTCCATTCTACTTTTCTTTCCTTTTTTGTAATAATTAGATGTGGACTAATAATGATTCCTTGATTAGACCGTTAAGATTTCAATTATACTAATAATAAATTCTTGGCTTTATATATGTACGTTCCCTTTTTGCCCATAACATGATTTTGAGCATAACGAATTATATGAGTATCTATAGAGTTCTTAGTAGTAGCAAAACCAGAAGCAGCTTAGTTATTCTGTATGCAAAGCAAATTCAGCGCAATGATTAGTACAGCTTTCATCTTATTCCAATAACTATGAATTACAGATAAAAAAGCATATCCCAGTTGAAGGAATAATGTTTTGTTCCTCCAGTTCCTCTGCAGATAAATGTGACTTTATTCAGTTGACCTCCAATGTTTCTGCAATGAAATTGTGATTAATATGCTGTGCATATCATTTTAACTTGCTGTGAAAAGGAACCAGCATACAGTCAGTCTTTCATCTAGACCTTCATCACTGTGCTTGTGAAACTTTAGTCAGTTACTAGAAATAACATGGAGCCCATAGCTGTATTTTATGAATGTGAACAGAGATTAGTCTACTTCTCACTGTATCTCCAATGAAAATGAACCATGCTAAATAATATATACTTTACACACTTTTTACTTTGGATTATGAATGCAATTTGAATAAAATATAACACATATGTAGTCATTTTTCAACAGTGAAATGATAAGTAAGAGGAATAATGTATAGCTCCAAACTACAAGGATTTTTTTTTTAGTTTAAGATATACTCATAACCAAAATCATAAGCTGAGAACATATTAAGTTGGTTTCCTGAACCTACAATTTTAATTTGCTGCACTGAAGTTCTCCTACTTAACATTCTGTTTCTGTGATAGGCAAGAAGAAATACAACTTTTTCCACTAACATTTAAGATAGAATTTAATGCACAGAATTTTCTGGGAAGAAAACAGCTTAGGATTTCTTCCTTCAGATATCAAATAGGGTTGTCAATGTGCTCATGGGTCTTTCTCAAAGGTCTTCTTATAGAACTGCTCTGGTCTATTTTGCTGCATTAGGATTCTGAATGAGGAAAGCAGCAGATACAGCATGGAAGTAAACAAGAAAGCATTTTCTTCATACCGTTCTGAAAACCAGTATTGGCATCTTCAGACTGTTCCACAGTTCGTTCTTCACAAGTTTTATTTCCCAGCTAGCATTCAGCAGCAGCATAGGCTTGTATCTCTGACAGCTCTTGTGGACATTCTGCCACCATTACAGGCTTATTGAAGAGACATTTCTGAAATTGTGTATTCATATGTAATGTCTTCCAAAATAATTAAGTGGAAGAGCAAAAATGCCAGTGCCTATCCAGGAACTCCTCCATAAATGCGGCTGTGGTGGTGACTGGGGGAGGAGTTAATAATTTTATTCAAAAAAGTATGAACTGAAAGAAGTTTCCGTAGACATAATATATACAACTCTTCAAGTATATAGTCACTGTATATTGACAACACAGAAATACAGAATTGAAAGTTGAAATTTTTTTTCCCAAATTTTGGTTATAATTAAATGTTACTGGGATTAAAAATGGTCTACTACCAAAACAAGTTGAAATCTTAAGTTTCTAAAAGATACATGTCAATGTAAATCCTCTACTCAGCATTACGTAGAGTGTGAAAACAATGATAATCATAGTTTCTCAGCCATGAAGTCTCTAATGCTCATCATGTTCTAACTTATACATCTTTCACAAACCTCCCAAAGATTAACCTCTTTATTCACTGAAAATATCATCTAAGAACATAAAAAAAGCTCTACTGGCTTAGATCAATGGTCTTTATCCTTTCTCTGATAGCAGCAATGGGACACTCTATTTAAGGACAATACAAGCGCCTAACCTCTATCTTTTCCCTCACATCCTCTAAGCAGTCACAATTATTCAAGATGTTAGAGGGTACATTTCTGCAAATTCACTTTAGTAACCCCTGTTTATGGATCTCTTGTCCATGAAAATGCAGCCCCATTCTGAACATGATGATATCCTTTGGTATCCAGATGCAACTCTTAGAAATAATGCAAACTTTCTGTGAGTTGCTAAATATTACTCCCTTTTCTCACACCTCTAGAATTTATTCTTACTTTTCTTCTGCTTAATGTTCAAACTTTTCCTTCTTCAAAAGGCTCTTAGAAAGCAGCCCTACATTACTGTTTTTCTATGTTCTGTGGAAGATAGACAATCATGAAATCCACAGTGACGGTACCAATCCACAAAGTAGGAAATGATGACTCTCTATAAATATCTGGCAGACTTCTGGCAAAATAGTCTTCAAAGATCCCTCACATGGATCATGACAAGAGCAGGTATTCTTAAGACTCCACCACAACCTATTCCTGGTCTCAGTAAGAAATGAAATCTGTATGTTATTTTCACCCCTATCCTATGATTTTTTGAAACATCCGTGTTTCTTTTCTTTAAAAGGAAAATAATTTGAAATGTTAGATCTCCTCTGAGGATGTCATTCTCAGCAAAAGGAAATTCATAATGTATGTTCATTAATGTTCTTTATCAATTCATTAAAGCTGCTTGTGCATTGTTTATGAACATCTTTGATAAACATTTGGATTTGTTGTGCATGAACTGCTGATGAATAGTCATTAAACTGTCCCTAAGTTTATTCATTATGACTGCTTATTAATTTCTCATGAATTATTGTAAAATTCAAGCTGCTCTAGCAGTCATCCATAAACAAAGAAGAATCATTCACAGTATGTATTACTTATTAGAAATAAATTAAAAATGTAAGTTTATTTCTAATGATTAATGCATAGAAAATGTACTTTGTTCTGGCAGTAATTTAATCAAATCTGAGGCAATTTCAGAGAAAACTGCTGAAAATTATGTTACAATTTGGAGACACATTTTCACTTACGAATCATCTGACAGCCAAATTCAATCCTTATTGCTACAGAGTAGCACTTAACTTCTTGAGTATGTGTGTAAAGACGTCCGGATTTGTCTAGCATGTTGAACACCTCTCTTCTCTATATTGCTAATATTAGGGGAATACTTTCCGCTGGGAGTATAGGTAGCTAACACACACTCTTCACACACTTATATTAACTAAATGTTAATACAACAACTTGTGCTCAAAAAAATCCAAATACATCAGAATTACAGCAACCTATACAACTTTAATCTCCTTGTCCTGTGCGCAGCTGTCATTATTCAGTCACGTAAGGTTTTCCCTATCAAATTCCACAGCCTCCAGTGTCAAGTGGCTCTATATTACTTTGACTGTAGGACAGAGCAGAAATTTCTGAACTAGATTTATATTATTTAGATTGTATACTAGTAATAATTTAGGCCTTTCTGTCTCTATACTGTGACAGATACATCAGTGCTTAGCATCTGGATAGCTCAGATACGTCTACACTATGCTTAGGTATCTGTAGTCATCTCCACTGCACTCACACCCAATATACAGCTGTTCTCATTAAAATTTTATGTTATTAACCAGACAATGAATTTTAAGGTTTCTCCAGTTTTGATTAATAAACCTTGACTCTAATTTTTGGGTTTGATTGGTTATTGTAATAGAGAGTATTTTTCACAAATATCACAAACATAGACTTTCCATCCTGTTTCTATTCAATGAAAGAAAGAAGTAATGAAAACAGAGTGCAAATAAAAGAATGTAGTAAGTCACTGTATCGCAGTCTCACAGGAATTGCTGCAATTGGAAAAATGTCAGGTAGGCTAGTCATGATAAATGCTATAGAAAGGTCAAAAAGGTCAAAAAGATGCTAGCAAACGCTAAAAGAAGTGTTCACACAGGGTAGTTTCTGAAAAACTGGACAGTAGCAAAAGAGAGGACTTCCAGCACAAAGAACACAATCACCATAAAGGGCTCACAGAAGAAACAGATAATGTGGTTTTGTTTTTAATAAGCTCAAGTCTGATGAAATTCCCTGTAACAAAATTCAAACCGAGRTAAGATCCTTCGGGCCTCATCATCAGTATATTAGTTTCACAGTATGGTATTTCCATAGACTTCAGTCGTAACCTCTAATCTCCAGCAATACATTTGTGTAAGTACGTACTGTCTACACTAATAAATATTCAGCTATTCAGTAATGTCATTGTTTTCTATTCCTCAACAGACTACTCAGAAGTAATTTAAAACAAATTAGACAGAAAACATATATTGTTCTTATTTCTATTTTATAAAATATACTCCCTTTCCTCCCTTTAAGGACCTGATTTATTCACACAGAAAGGAGGTACAGGATTTCAGGCGTTAGGCTTTCCTCTCCCTCGGCCCATCCAGGGCCACACACACCTCAAATCTGATGCACAGAATGTGCATTACTCACACAGCCGTGTCAAAATCACTTGTAAATAAGAACATCCATTGGAGTTCTAGTAGATTTCCATTAATGTAAATGAGAAGAAAATCTGTATCGGGGAGGGTTCAATCTAATTGCTTCTCCTTCCTTTTCTTTTTTGTAGTCTTTTTTTATTACCTTTTCTCTTCTTACTGGAGTCCCAGCTTTATTCTTTGTTTTCCCCACATAGTTATTTCACTCTTCTTTTTTACACCCTTATTCTCCCTTCTTTTCTTTTTCCAAAACCTAAAGCAGAAAAAAACTCAATGTTTTGGTTGAATTCACTCCTTCAAATCAAACAAGACTAATAACTTTAATAAAAAAAATGGCAGTCATTAATATTCTAAAACTACGACCATACTAAGAAATTTAGGTGAGCATATGAAAACTAATAAGCTTATCGCAGTAATTTATCTGTAAAGAAAGAACTTCTGACTTCTCAGTTTGCATTCAGTTGCAAAAGCTATGAACAGGGAGAAAAAGGGAGCAGGGAGCACCCATTAACATCCTACTTCAGCGCCAGAGACATCAGGCTCTAGCACTCCTATCTGACAGGGAGCTTGCAAACACTTCATGAAGGGCACAGTCCCAGCTCACATCTCCCCACCAATGTAATGAAACAAAAAGACAATTACAATTATTTTATTGAAAAGTTTAGTTTTAATATCTATTTATGCCAGCATACATTTGATTTAAAAAGCTAAAAGTGTGCTCATTCATTGCAAAATCTCCTTTAATAATCTAAAAGCTTTATACCATTTTAGCATCTAGTCCATAATACAGAAATAAAAAAGAGGTATTTGCTTTCAATATTTCAAGCAAAAGCTGTGTTAATGGGAGTTAAGATCATACGTCAAAAGGCAGTATGAGCTAGCTACTTAATTTAATAAATTAAGCACTTTTGTCATTATTTAATTATCTAAGAGTAATCAAAAGTGATAACTGCATTTTCATAGATGAGGAAGTAACTCGAGAAACAAGGCTGATTGAGCAAGACTACCTCATGGATTCTTTTTGTGGAATAAGCTAATTTTGTTGGAAGAGCAAACCATTAAAATGTACACATGTGGAAGTGGTAGCTGTAAATTAAAGTAAAAAACAACTTTTAAGTTATCAGAAAATACACTTGGAAATAATTATTTTAACCATTGAAGACTGCATAGAAAGATCAAAGTCCTTTCACACATATGGGTGCTTTTTTTTGCTTGTATTATAAACTAACCTTTGCTTTGTTTACTGCTTACATGGTTAAAGGCAGAACAGATAGTAGCTCTTCCATATTTATCCACATAAATCCTTCCATATTTATTATGTAAAATACTTTTTCAGGTGCCAAGAGTTTTTCCAAAGACTAGACTTACTGGGGGGAGGGGGATTTGTCTGACACTGAGTGGAAATTAGAATGGTTCCAACACCTTGCACACTGATTTGGGGGGGCAATACTGGGATTTAGAGACATTAGATTTTAGAGCCTGAATTCATGCATGGTTTATCTTCACTAAAAATGAAGCATTTGTGTTTGTGAAAGCACATCTTATACAGGCCAATTTCAAAAGGGTGACAAAACATTGCTTCCATTTGTTTGTGTCAAAAGTATGCATTGTCTACCAGGAATTTAAACCTAAGTCAATACACTTCCATGAAATGGACTTTTTAGTCTCAGCATGTTTATTAAAAAAAAAAAAAAAAACAAATAAAAAAAATTACACTTAGAAAAAGTTGCTAAGACACATACTCCAACATCTGCAAATATCAAAAATACTTTCTATACAGTAAGAGATGATGTTTACTTAACTGAATTAGTGACTACTCAGTTTGCCCTTGCCTTTTTGTTAAGCATTAGAAGCTGAACATTATTCAAATACTGGTGAAATTTAGAATTATTTCCTTTTAATTCTCCATCCTGAGGGACATTGTGCCCTACGCATGCTCTCTGTAACATGTAATGCCAAACTAAGGTTTAGAAGGAAACACTGCTAGGAGAGGTAGATTGCCCAGCTGGGAGGATTCTAGGAGTAATGAAGCTTCGGAAGTTCAGCGTTGGACATTTTGGTGGAAGGCACTGGGTGTAATAATCTTGACCACTAAGAGACACCTACTTGGGACTACAGCTGAGGAAGAGAGAGGCATTGTGTCTCTTTACCCTCCCTGGGTGTCTCTTTACCCTCCCTTTAGTGGGCATGGGTACTGGGTTGATGGTTGGACTCGATGATCTTAGAGGTCTTTTCCAACCTTAAGGATTCTATGATTCTATGATACCACTCAGAAACGTCCAGAGCTCCATGCCTACTCATGCTTCGCACCCTCTGCTCTGGAGTCCATAAAGCATGGTTGCACTATGCAGGACTCTGCAAACATATGAAGGAGAACCATTCTTGACCTCAGAATACAATTATCTCCACTCTTAATAATATATTTGGGTAATTTCCAGTCTGAAATTAGTCCTTCTCTCCCTCAATGTTTGCCTTCAAGGTCTATGAGCTTTCTCCTGACGAGTGAACAACAGTTTTGGCCTTATCCCAGCAACTGACACCACACTGTAAGAAAGGAAATACCCAGAAAATTACTTGGGTGGGAGAAATGACAATTCTTTTGTTCTTTTCTTTCTGAATAGATCATTACCTGAGTAACTGAAGAGAGATAACATCATCCACGCTGGTAAGAATATGAGTTCAGACACTTCTGTATGTTCCTTYAAAAAACTGTTGAATCACCTCAGACAGGTCACCCAGTTGAGAACAGAATAGACAGTAGTTGATGTCTAACCGCTATCTCAAACATGAGTGGATTCATGCACAGTGAGTGAAGTCTCCTTTCCCCCACCCCATGGTGGGGGTGGAAGCATGGGGGCATCCTCAGTGTTGCTTCGATTTATGAAGTACAACTCTGAAGTCAGATAACATTAGTTCTTGAGCACTGAATGAATTTGTATAGAAACCTATCAAATAAACAGGCTTACGAGATATTAGTTTAAAATTGGTATTTTCTAAGTGTCATGGTTTAATTCCAGCCAGCAACTAAGCACCACAGARCCGCTCGCTCATTCCCCCCCAGTGGGAAAGGGGAGAGAATCAGAAGAGTAAAAATGCGAAAACTCGTGGGTTGAGACAAAGAAAGTTTAATAAGTAAAGCAAAACCTGCGCACACAAGCAAAGCAAAACAAGGAATTCATTCGCCACTTCCCATCGGCAGGCAGGTGTTCAGCCATCTCCAGGAAAGCAGGGCTCCATCACACATAACTGTTACTTGGGAAGACAAATGCCATCACTTCAAACGTCCCCCACTTCCTTCTTCCCCCAGCTTTCTATGCTGAGCACAATGTCATATGGTATGGAATATACCTTTGGTCAGTTGGGGTCAGCTKTCCCAGCTGTGTCCCCTCCCAACTCCTTGTGCACCCCCAGCCTACTCGCTGGTGGGGTGGGATGAGAAGCAGAAAAGGCCTTGGCTCTGTGTAAGCACTGCTCAGCAATAACAAAAACATCTCTGTATTGTCAACACTGTTTCCAGCCCAATCCAAAACATAGCCCCATACTAGCTACTATGAAGAAAACTAACTCTATCCCAGCCAAAACCAGCACACTAAGGTTTAGCATCAACCATCAGTAGGATTTTTTTTTGTCCTAATTGCTCTTTATAATGAAATATTGAGCACTCTTTAAACTCTCAACATAGTCTAAGTTAACTGACAATCTGTCAACCATCTATACTGGAATTAATTGAACTAAATCAGTAATAAAGTAACTATTGCACAAGTCCATTGTTTAAGTAAGAGAAAGAGCTAGTATTCCTCAGAAATTGGCAAGAGAAGTCTTTGTATTTCTACAGCTTCCAGACCTGGAATGTGTCTAGTTCTAGGAAAACATATTAACTCTGGTTCAGCACAAAGCAAGTTCACATCCAGAGTAATATGCTCAAACTTTCATGCTACATTCTCTTTTGGGAGTATGAATATAGGACTTCACACTTTAGATGGACTTTTAAAGTTGCCCCCTCACTGGTCCAAATCCAAATCAGGATTTCTTTCTGCCACTGTGCTGCTACTTAAGCTTAACTGAGCACTAAGGAATCAAAGAGAAGAGATTCAAGAATAAAAAAATAAAAAAAAAAAAAAAAAAAAAAGAGTCCTGACCTATGTCAAATTTACCATCCTATGACTGGGAATCTGGGATATCTAAACTTCCCACAAATAGTATCAGCTTAACTACCCACTTTCTGAAACAGCTACAAAGATCTTGTCTACTCCAACAATATTCTGTTACCTGCTACCCAATTTTACATCTGACAGTCAGTTACGTGTGGGGAAGATTTGGGGGAAAAAAAGAAGATAAAGGATTTAAACATGGAAAAGAAACAGTAGGAAGTGCCCAACTTGTGGTTTTTGTCTCTCATTTTTGCAGAGAATGCTGAGAATAATATGAAAGGATGCAACTTACTGGGGGTCCATTACAAGAAACAGGGACATGGAGACAGATAGGCACTAGAAGGTTAAGTGAACTCAGCCTTCTAAAAGCATGCACAAAGTGACTGGGGAGTCAGAAGTAACATTACATCTTAGAAATCAGTTTTTAAAAATACCAGGATCTCCTGATTCAGAGCCTTGTTCCAGATACTTTGGATGGCAAGCTCTGTGAAAAGAGGTAAAGAGAAATACAACTTTAAAATATTTTGTGTTTATTAATATACAAAAATAGTCTAGCATTAATACTACTGTGTCCACAAAAAAGCCAACATGGCCCTAAAGGAAAGAGGACTCACATCAAGAACACAGGCTGTAATAACGGCAACTTCTCTAGCATGCTTTGGTACCCTAGGGTCTCCCTCTTCATCCTTTAATCTCAGGGGGAAAAAAAGTGAAATTTCTTCAATAAATGAAATTATTTAAATCAATACCCTGATCTTTGCAGACCCCCAAGATGGAGTCTAATTTCAGTGGAGAAACTGCTCAGATGGTGAAAGTCAAGAGGGGACAGGGAGGATGGAACAATCACCTCAGTTCTTAGTAACCGCCCAGTTTTCCAYTAAATGCATAATTGTACAGTAAAATGAAAGTCCTCTTCAGTCTGACTATCCTGATGCTTACCATAATAGCAGAGACACTACTCTCACATCTCTAGAGTAATTCCTTTTTCTTCAACTACATATTATTTAAGCAAGCTAGAAAACAAAGAATTCTAGTAGAAGACTCCTAACTTGAGGAGCCAATCCACCTGCTGATGCCAAGCAGTTATGCAGATCTATAAGCACTGGGCAGGAAAGAATATATCATTTCGGCACTGATCCCTTCAGAAATCTTGGATGGTTACAAAAGGCTAATATTAAGAGGTGCCTTTGGAAGTTAGGGACCCAAATTCCATTAAAAGATGAAAGAACTTCTAAAGCCCAGAGTTTTAGAAAGTCTTTCTTTAAAAAGCAATGGACAGAGACATCTAGGCTTTCAGAACAAGTTGCTCTTTAAGCTACTAAACTCATCTGTCTCTAATGATTGCAATATCTGGGCACACATTAGTCCACACTCTATGCTGAGAAAGTTAAGCTAAAAAAGATTACTTTTTTTTTAAACTATGAGTCATAAAGACAGCGAGACAAAGTAGTTAGCACAAGGTCATCCTGTACCTGAACTCAGAACCCAAACTGTATCATTAAAGTTCCTAGCTCTCATCTCAGCCAGTAACCTATCTTTTAAATAAATACAAACTCCTCTTTCCATCCCAACAGAGGCTTATGCATTAGAAGAGAGGGGATTCATTCCTCAGACACTGGACTCTTAGAAATTAATTGATATTCCAACCAGGCTCTTTGGATTAGGGGTTGCCTTTTTTTTTTTTTTTTTGCCACTCTTCAGTATTACCGGCACATACCTTTAAGGTACACCAGATGAACAAAACTTTTTAGAGGCTATGTGGTCCTATAGAGGGATTGCTTCTTCCTTATGCTTGTGGTTCCAGTTTGCTGAGGCAAAAAGGACCACAATGAATTAATGTGTGTAATCCCACATGAGCTACCAGTTCAGAAGCACTATTGAAACGCCAACTACATTGTGTGCACACAAAGGGCTTCTCCCCTCTGTGAGTCTTCCAGTGCATAGTGAGACTAGAGCTGTGTCTGAAACGGTCACCACAATTTTCGCACTCAAATATGCGCTCCCCACGGTGTACCATCTGGTGCTGGGTCAGAGCTGAGATGCAGCTGAAGCTCTTCCCGCACTGCACGCACTTTTAAGCCTTCTTTGTCATGTGGCTACGCTGGTGCTGGAGAAGGTTTGAGCTGCGTCTGAAACTTCTACTGCACACAGTGCACTGCTAAGGACTTTGTCCTGGTGAAGTTCCTCCTGAGACCACAATGTCCTGGAAGTCTCTCACATCACAGTTTCTCTTCCCAGACACCTGTCTGTTTGTCCTCAAAGGGTATTTTCAAACTGGTATTTTGAGACATTTCACCCTTCTGACAACTTAGGTCACCACTTTGGAATGTTTTCTCTTTGATCTCCTGATGACAGCTTGTGTTCTTCCATATGTCCAAGTCCTTCCTGGTCATGAGTCTCCATTTTTTTTCCACCAAGTCTATCAAGCACTGCAGGTAAAAAAAACATAATTAAAAAAAAAAGTAATTTGCTATTGTCTGCAAATAGCAGACTTAATCCTTCAGTACCTATACTTTGGAGCTAAGAATAAGCAGAGTAGTATGAAAACACACAATAGCGTAAGCAAAAATTAGGTTTTGCCACCTCAAGGGTGGTTAATCTTTTATCCTCAACTTTCAGCATGTAATTTACAGTTACAGTGAAATAAATGGTTCTGAGGAGCAGAACTATTTTGGGTAGAGAGAAACATGGGCAGGAGGACCAGAAGGAGCCAGAAGAGGTTTTGGGGAGGCACAAACTAACTGCTGATTGGCTTAACTATTCCTCCTGAAGTAGCAATTTAAATATGTTCACATATATCACAACCTGAACTGAATCCAAGTTGCACAACCACCAAGATCATTGTGTTGGGTGCTACAAGAGGGGTAGGAAATACATTGTGCTTGATGTTTTCTAAGGCATTGATACTATTTTCTATTACCAAAGAAAGAACAGCAATCTTCATGAAGTTTTAAAGTCTCAAGAGAACATTATGACCATTAAGTTTGACCTCTTGCAAAGGACAGGCTTAGAAGGCTTAAAATCCAACTCAAATAGACATGGTCTGATTCAACTAATAGTTAAAAATTCAACACAGGAATAACTGAGTTATGCCTATACCTGCATACCTTAGGTATGTGGGCAAGTCAGAGTGCTTTCTACTTTCTATTCTATAAAAACATGTGAGTTACAACCATCAGGTTTGTCCCCCAAAAAGTCTTTCCTGGTAATGCCTTAGGACAGACACAAATGAGTAAGACCCACTTTTTTTTCTTATGTACTCAGATCCCCAGATTAATGCAAGCTTCCCTCTCTCCTCCCCCTCACTTAAACCAAAAGCCTCTCACTTTAAAGACCAAGAGGGGAAAAATTGACTCCATAATTTCTGTTTTCATGTTCTTCTTTACTGAGGTGCCAGATGTGATAGTGGATTTGCTGGTATGGACACTTGAACTAGGGTTACCAGAACAGCCAGCCAAATGTTAGAGAAGAGCCACCTGATCAGGCCATATTATTGCTAAATTCTGCACCTGAAGCATCTCCTGCTTTCCGTCCCATCCTTAGCATTTTTCTCCCTGTTCTCCTGTACACAAATCTATGTGCCCCCATCACTTATAGATTATTACCCATTCCTTGAGGGACCTTCAGTTCTTTAACAACTGAAAGCAGCTTGTATTTGAGTTCTGGTTGCTTGGTTTATCCTGCATCTTTCCGAGTTGGTTGTTCAAAATTAGGCTGTGGCCAGTTAAGCTGAGAGCTGGAAGACTCCCATAATTTCACAGGAGCTGCAATCTTCACAGAGGTCACTACAGAGCCTTAAAGGCTCTCTAAACCTGGAAATAAATCAATCATTGTAGAGGTACAGCCTTCAAATCACTAGCAGTCAGATAAGGTATCCTTGAGAAATACGCATACATCTCACCCTGATTCTTCACACTGCTGTGATGCTACAGAATGATCGAAGCACACCACTGGTCATATATATTCTTACTCCAATTTGATGTAGGCACAGATGTTTGCCTATGGAGTTGAAATAAACTTTAAAATGCCGCATGGGAGGAGCATTCTTSCATCCCAGCACAAAGGAATACACACTGCTTTTCTTCAACAGAATTTACACTGGAATACAAGTTTTTTCTCAGTCTGCTGTGTCAAATTTGAATTCAATTTTAAATAACGGTGCATTTAAGATCCTGGTACTAGCTCCTAGACCTACTGCAAGTAATGTCAAGTAGCTTTAGAGAGTCCAAATAAAGGTTTCTAAGCCAGTACTTCCCATTTCTGTCACTTCCTCCCATTGGCACTCTTGGTGAATTACTTTGAGAGTTTATTTCCAAATACTTCCAAGTCCCAATGAAAGTTACTTTTTAACATGTCCTCAGTCTTTGTGAGGTTCCACTTGTGTAAGGGAGATAACAATCCTTTCAATGTCATTTTAGAATGACATTGATGTTGAAATGCATGAATGTTCACCAGGAGTATAGATATGACAGAAATAGATAATCTATCATCTGTGCATTTATTTCTTTAATGTAGGAGATTTAATGTAGAAAATTTAGTTGTGTCTTGAATTTGTTAAGCAGGAATGCTCATAACATYTTGTGCAAAGTACTTCTTAACAGAAACTGCCATTTGGTCAGTAAAGTCTCAGTATAGTACTCAAACTAGTACAAATAATCCTTTGTTTTCCACAGGAATTTTAGGAAAAAGTTTCATTTCTATTTCTTCCTTCAGACTTTTGGTTCTTCAGTTGATGAAGTAGAATTAATCATATTATATTTAAGTTTTCATCAAAGTGACTTGTAGATTTGAGTTACCTAGCTTGCTACTTTGTGACAACTTGTATGTCTGAGCCTTAAGCCTCCCTCTTTCATTCTGTSAGGCTTCTTCCACATTTCAGCATAATTCATGGCATGCTCAGGCTTCCGGTTCCCACCTGGCAGGTAAAAGGAAAGAAGCCCTCTTGTAGGTACTAAGGCTGGCCTACTTCACTTTCTGTAACAGTCATGGGGATCTCATGGGTTTCTGATACTTTAATAGCTCATCATCATCACCCCTTCACAAAATCCCTCACTGGATTATCATTCCCTAAAGCTCTGAGCTATCCCCATGAAAAACTGCAGGTTTGGGAAAAACAAAGATGGCAAAACTTTAAACACCTACTATAGACAAATTATTATGATGGCAAGAAGGAGTCAAAGACCTGACATTTCTATAGTTTCCCTCCTGCCTTAAGGATAAAAACTCACATCCATTCTCTGAGTGGTCCTACATGGAAACCTTATGCTGCAACAGTTGCCTGGGTACAGCTACCTGGACCATGTTCCCAGACCCAGCTCTTCTGGCAAGGTAAGTGGGAACTGTTACAGGCTATGCATGTCCTTGATCTGCTCCTTTGTATGTGTCTCTGCCTTCAGCTTGTAACTCCAGTTGYGTATAAGACCCACAGGTTCCCCCAGCCTACTGGAAGCAGAATTGCCTGAACCGCTGGCACTGCTTYGCCATGCTGACACTTTCCTCTTGCAGAATTACTGCCTTCACTYTGCTATGATCTCTGCTGTCTGCAGCGCTCAGGTTCCTAGAGAACTATCAGCTATTTCTAGGTGACAAGCAAGCTTTACCCATTCAAAGTTACCCAAGTAACTATCACTGAGCTTGAGCTGTGGCAGCTGCAGATTCTCCCAGGCTGAGACAAAAGGGGAATGCAAGGTCTGAAAAACCTGCTGGTACTGAGTATCTTGACATTTTGCCATGCCTATATGGCATGGCTAATTAGTGCATTGACATGGATCCTACTTTTCCTAGAAATTAATGACAGTGTCTTGTCAATCCAGTTTCCCAGTTTATGTCAGTCCCCTCCCACATTTCAGAGGTAACCCTGCCTCTGCTCTTCATTATGTTAAAACATACCCTAACTTCCCAGCAACAGCATTCTAGTTCTAGCACTACAGTCCATGTAGTAGGTAGCCTTTTCTTCCCCACATCCAAACTGTGCAGAAATTGCTGAGTCTTAGTATTTAATACCTGGTAAAGATCGATCAAATCTACTCTTAGATCTCCGAGTCTGCAGTAGCAGGAAAAGAGTATTGATGGACTGGCAAGGGCAACAAAACATAGGCACATCAAGAAGCTCACCTGAATGGGTCACAAAAAAGAAGAATTAAAATTAAAAAATTTACACACTCTACTGCTATCTACCACAAGCTTAAAAAAAAAAAAAAAAAGAAATAAACAGGAGTTCCCCCATACACCAATCACTATAAGGCTCTGAAACAACCAGTTTTCATTGAAATCTCATTATCGCTTATCTAGAATTTCTATCTTCCTTGGATGTAATCCAAATACAAAGTAAGCAATAGTTCTGCAATTTATGAAGCACCATTTACAAGTTGTTAAACTTACATCACATGAATTTTCATTTAAAAAGCTGAATGACATACAGTCTATACAACTCATGTAATATTTAGTGTATTTCAAAGAGCAGTTCACCACGAAGTTCCACAAATATAGGTTTTTACTATATAAAATTAAAACTTAGCCCTGATTATTTCAGATAAAAGCTTTAAAATGGAATTTAAGTACATGTTAATAGAAAAGGACAACACATAAAAATATAGCACCTTTTTTAGTATCTCATTAATGATAATGCAGTTTTACAGTATTTGAGCAGCTCTTTCATGAACCCATGAAGTTCTGTTATGCTGTTTACATAACAGTAACTTTAAATGTAACCTGTAGGAGCAAGAAAAATAAAAATATGTATTTTCTCCTCACAGCTATTTAGAACTTGCATTTTCAAAAAGCTGAGTGCTTTTTCCAGCTGCAACAGCTAGAAATCTATTAATACCAAACCGTCAGTCAAGAAACRGAGACAGTCGATCTTTAGTCTCCGCCAGTGCGGCAGCTCTTATGAGTTCAACTTTGGAAAATATGTAAAAACCTGTTGGACAGCAAATACTATCACTTGCACTAGCTATACACTCCACTCCTCTATTACCAACTGCAAGTCGTATTTAAAAATGCAGCACGCTGTGCCCCCCCCGCCTTTGAAAGGCAGGCCTGCTTAGCACACCGCTGCTGCAAGAGYGGCCTTAAGGCAGACGCAGGCGAGTCCCGCGGGAAGGCGGCGGGAAGCTCGTGCAGGTGCACTGGCAGAATGGAGACAGAAAACTCTTGAAAGCTTTAAAATCATTTTGACTTCAAGAAGGAGGAACTTTCTACCCGCTTTGACTACACATTTATTCTCCTTTTCTAGGCAGTGTAACTTACATGCACAGTATGTCCCCATAGTAATTTCTTACAGCACACTGTCAGCACCATAGCATTAAAAATAGTCTCCACAAACACCGCCTCCACCTCGGGTTCCGGCCGAACCTGGGTTCCTTAGGCCGGAACCAGATGCTGCCCCTCGGGAAGGCGTATTACAGCGCCAAGGGGGGGGCCGCTCCTGCGTCAGGAGGCGCCAACCGCCCCTTCGCCTGCCTCCTCTGGGCAGGAACAACGCTGCGAACTGCCTACCCGGGCTCCTCGGCCGCAGTGCAGTTCCCAGGGATTCCCGCCTTGAAGGAGCCATTTTGCGTCCCAGGCAGAAAACGTAAGGCCGCGGCAGACCTTTCAACAACTGCCACAACTCCGGAGGGCTAATGCCACAACTCCGGAGGGCTAATGCCACAACTCCGGAGGGCTAATGCCACAACTCCGGAGGGCTAATGCCCTGTTCGGCAAGGGGTCGGAGTCCGGGGCTTCCCTAGAAATTTTTCTGTTTTGTAGCATGTTACTGCGGCTCGTCTCCGACTCCTCCTGTCCCCGGGCACTTTGGGAAGGCAGACCTGATACTTTGAAAAAGTGGCTGAAAAACAGAATCCTGTTTCTAAGTCCAGACAAGCTCCTCAGTCCCCTCTTCGTGTTCTGCTGCTGCCTGGACAAATCTTTCATTCTCAGTTCACTGTGAGATTTCACCTCAGTAAAGAGGGAAATCCAGGCCTTGATGACACACACTCGATTCCATCCAGGTAAAACAATAAAGGGCTACCTGAACTAACAACAAGCTCTTAGCTTTTCCCTCCCCCGAGGCTTAATAGTCCTTCCGGACTTTCAATGCTCTCATTGCAGGTTTTTTCTTTACAATGGACAAAGCTTAGGCCACAACAGAAAGATTGTAGGATATGACAATCTATGCACAAGAGCTTTCCAACTCTGACAGAAAAACTGTAAGTAGAAGAAAAAAAAAAAAAAGAGAGCCGACTACTACCGAGTGTTCTCGTTAAGAGTTCAAATAATGCGGCACTTACGAAAAACATGAACATCCCCAACTCTGTAACACCATGACTTGGAGCTCTATTCACACACATATTCAAAATGTTGTGAATCCTTCCACATCTTGTGCCACATTTGGCAAAGATTTTTGCAGCTGTTGTTTAGGTGTCTTGTCCATAGGTACATGTGTTAAGTACACAGAGGTACCGCTCACGGGTACAGGACCCCGAGCCCTACCTAACTCCATGTTAGCAGAAAAGTGAAGCATAGCAGTTAATTGCTGACGGTGTGAAGTACACAGAAGGGGCAAGACAAACAGATACAAGCTGTCTACAAATTATCTGTTAGAACACATAAAACGTTCCTGCAAATGCATATATGGGCATATATATATCAGTTAAGGAGTTAGAGATTAATGTGACGGGAGCGACAAATGAGGCCACTTTTGAACTTTCACGCTAAGCCTTACGAAATTCCTTCACGACGAGCACACTTACTGTTGGTGGCCAATCCCTGCACAATATTAAGCACCATCACTACAAATACCAACCTCTGTCCTTACCCGCTCTGCGCYAGACCGGCTGTGAGCACGGGTCGCTGGCCCGCACGGCTGGCGGCGGCCGCGGTGCGGCTGAACCGGCGGGAACCCCGCACCGCAGCGGTGGGAGASGAGGTCTTCCCTCTCCTCTTACTTCTCTGGGTTTCCTCGCTTCTGCCCCATCTGGCGAGGCCGTTGCCCCCTCCCCTCCGCTCCCGATGCCGCCTACGGGGACCTCCCTCCCGCCGCCCGCCCCCGCCGGCGCGGGGGTGCCCCGCCTGCCCGCGGCCCCGCTGCCGGTGCTGGCCCTGCCCGGCGGCCGTGCCCCGGACGCCCGCCCGGCTGCCCCCGGGGCCATCACATTGCCCCCGTGCTTATGCAAAACCGTCTGGCTTTGCCATCGCCCTCTTGCAGGGGGATTACACACTCTAACTAGTTACGCTCTTCTAGCATGCTTATATTCAGGTTCAAGGCAAGCTAGTAAAAACGGTACGCTGATTTAAGACATTTTTAACATGGAGATGTTACAGGCTCTGTTTTGGCTGCCATGCATATGGTCCTACAGTGGGTGAAACAAATGGACTATGCATTGCTACTTTTTAACTTCTCTAAAAGAGTTTAACTCTCTATTAATATATTTAGTTAATGAACAGGAAACACTGAATTTATGTATTCATTAACACTTCATATCCATAAAGCTGTTGTCTCATACGTATAGAAAAACGGAAATAAGTATRCCACCACAAACTGTAAAATAAATAGTCCCAGCGTCAATACATTACACAACCTCTCATACTGTGAAACACTAAGAGCAGTCTTCTGTCAGAGTCCAATACTACCCGACCTGGTTCTTTTAGATATCCCGTGCGCGGAGAGTGKAATGTTTAATAGCAAACTTACTTATTTCAAGACAGTTGATGTTACATGGGATGTCTGATTTAGCAGAGTGCTACAAAGTATGCTGAAGTCACAATTACAAATCTGAGTTGCACTTGGCAAAATACATAGCGATTGCAATACACAGTTCAGTCACAATACCGACGTGATTCCCGTTACCGGTCTCCAGAACGCGCTCACCGTCACGATGCCGAGCGTCACCAGGAAGGAATAGGTGGCTGAAGCCAGCTCAAGCTCGTTGCTCTCTTCGAAATACTTTTGCTAGTCGTTTGATTTTTATGCTCGGTGTTAAGCGGATCCACGTATTCACTCCCCCTCCTTCCCCATGCTGATCTGGCTGTCTCAGGGAGACATTCACACTCCTTTAATGAACTCAGGGGGAAATGTTTGCACCACCTGTTGATCTACTCAACTGCTGATAGGTGTTTAGCCAAAACAAAGCCCACCCTCCGATCCCCTTTGTGCTAAGATACAATCAGCCTCTTTGCAACAGCTGTGGTCAGTCACAGCCTGCATTATCCTCTGAGCTTCATGGGCTCATCTTCCCTGCCCATCTCCTCTGAGCGTTCTTCTATTGTAGGGGTTTATTGGTCAGTCATAGTCTTGGATCCTTTTCTTGAGTGAAGAAAGTATAACAGGCTCTATAGAGAAATTAAAATATTTATTCTGGGTTTACAGYGGGTTGATTGCTTCCAAATTAACAGAAACAATTGCTTCCTGTTAATGGAGAGAGACTTCTGGGTCAAACATGAATACGGAATTTCATCAGACTTCAGTTTGACATGCTTTCTAAGGTATACCAGTGTGAATAATTTRTCATGACAAATTTATGGAGTGATGTTTTCTATAGAGCTATAGAAACAGCRAAATTATCATTAGAACCAAAAATAATACACAGTAAAGAAAGATATACTCTGTGCAGATTAATTAGGGCTGAGACCTAAATTTGTTAAACTGTGAAGGTAGTAGTGGGGTTTTCTGAGTAAGTAAATACTGGCCTTTATTTGTCAAAACTGCAAAGCCAAAAAGTGTATTTAATTATTATTCCCTTGAGATCCTGCCCATTTTTTTAGATATCTATTTTATGTATGGAATGGCAGCAGGTGTCATTATCTTCCATGAACATTCATACCGTCTCTCCTCTATCGAATGTTGCATGTGTATGTATTTTCTTTCAGTTCATAAGCCCTGTTCCTCCTCTGCCCAGTGTTTCTGTTTCTCTTGTATTACCTAACAAGGTTGRAATCAGTTACACTCTTTCCATAAATGTCCATTGAATTCTTAATCTACAGTATTCAGAATTTTTTTGAAGATCAGAGAGTCTGTAGGAATATTGACTTTATGAATATATTMATGAGTTTTTTGTGACAAACTTTCATTTAAAAATCATCTCTCTCYTTAGTCTATACCACAGTAGAATATGTGGTTGGAAAGAATGTGYCTCCAATTGTGCCCACATGGACAAACGGCAAAGAAAAATGTGGACTATGCCTAAAATGCAAAAGGTGACAAAATTGCATATGGCCATAGCTGAAAGGGTTAAATCCCTGACAATCCCTGACTAAGACCTTACTGTGATACACAAAAGTGTTACTTGTAATTCCTTTTCTTAGCTTCACCTACATAGTCCTGATTGTCTGCTGAGTAGAATTGATAAAGGAAATGGGTGGCTCCTTGGGTGATGGGGATGAGCAGTCCTTGAGCTAACTCCTTGGGCGATAAGGATGAGCAGTCCTCGAGATATGCTCACCTTATTAGGTGGATGATAAGGGTGAGCTAGCTSGTTGGGCCTTGATGAGTAAATCACTGATGATGGGAACCCAGGACATTCCGGAGTYGAAAGACTGATGAGCTAATTCCATGACTATATATGGACATGGACGACCACCAGAGGGCGAAGAGACCGTAACCCTAATTTTACTGCGCGTGCTTGGGCTATGTAAATGAATTCTGGGAACYCATCATCATAAGACTGCCCTTTCCAGGAAATCTGATGAAGATGTATGATTTGTCTGCATATAAACTAATGTGCTTTGTTAACCTGTTGGAGCACTCGTGGTGGAGCGATCCCCAGTGCTGCCCAGCACTGTATTAAAGAACGTCTGCTTTCTAAAACTCCAAAATGAGTCTTAGAGAGTCTCTTTCAAGACATTTTTGTTTCATAGCTTATGACAATAGAACTGGAAAATATAGCATGGTGCTTAAACCATCCTATCCCACTGGAATTCTTGTTGCTAAACAATTCTGGTATCTTCTAGGCAAGTAGAGATATCTCATTTGTGATGCACTGAAACAGCAAGATTTTGGGTTGGTTTTGGGTTTGGGTTTGTGGTTTTGGTTTTTTTTTGAGGGCATGAAATTCATCATTTATTTGTGTTCCTGTTAAGCACAGAACTCTGCTAGTTTGGAGAGCAAAACAGATGCAAGCTTGTTTTCTGTTTTTTTTTAGAAAGAATAGCCCCCCTGCTGTCATTTCCAAGTTAAAGRCTAATTAGACTTGCAGAGATATTTCCAGGAAGATGAACATAAAATGTAGTGACCTGATCCTGAGAAACACTGAAAACTTGCAATGCCAGTGAAACCAATGCCAATAATAGGGGATTTGCTTCCCCCTCCCMGGGCCCAATTTCATCTTCACTATAATGGGGCCCATGCTGAGACAAAAAATAAAAGTTCAAATATAATCTGTTAAATATTGGCAATTTCAAGGCAGGTTACATACTTTGCCTTKCAAGCATGTGGACTTTTTTTCCTTCCCAAAACAGGAGGAATTGTTCCATACTCTGCAAACAGTTCTCTTTTGCTCTATGAATTAGGATTGAGATATTGCATCATTACAAAATAGAAACTATCAGGCTGTGTTATATTTCTGGCAAAAAGAATTTTCACCTTTTTTTTTTTCTTCTGTTCCTAGTAGAAAGCTAGTGTTTGAGGTGGTGTTGATATTGCTATAGTCTTAAAAGACTTTTCAGAAAATTGAAAATCAAACTTTGAATACACCAAGGCATTTCAGAGGAGAAGTATTGAGTAGGTTAATTATCATATAAAGTTGGAAGGGACCATTAGATAATCTAGTCTGACCTSCAGCGTACCAAAATGTATGTATTTCCTGTACTTACATACTGTGTCTTTGCCGAAGTGAACCTTCCCCAAAACGCATCTTTTAGAAAGGTCTCTGCCTCAAATCCTGGTGTGGACTTTTGCTAGTTCGCCTCAGTGGTTAACATCTTGTTAACACCTTGGCATTATATCCAGTCTTGTCTAGCTTCTAGCCAGTGATTTTTTTGTTGTTTACCTACCTACCTGAGGATGGTTTCAGAATTAGCATTTTCTCTACAAGTATTTTTCATCTTCAACAAAATAATCAAGATAYTTTTCAACTTCTTTGGAAAAGTAGCCTAAGCTCTTTTAAATATCTTACTAAAATRTGACTTTTTCAACATAGATTTTTCAGTTTTTCTGTACTTGCTCCTCTATTTCAACATCCTGTCAGAACTGTATGTTTTATTCACATCATTGTAAAATTCATAGTATTCATACAAAATGGGGCTGGGAAGATACTAGGCAAAGTCATCCAGTTCATCCACTACTCCAGGGCAGGATCAGCTGTACACATTCTTGATCCAGGTTTATCTAACTTATTCTTAAAAACTTCCACCACTGGAGAGTCTATAACCTCTCTAGGCAATCTATTCCAATGCTTAACTGTCTTTACCACTAGAAAGTAAATCTAACTAAAATGGGGCACAATACTCCAGATAAGACCTTCCTAATGCTGAACAGAGTGTAAGGATTACTTCACAGTCTTGTTATCCCTTACAGTAACATATTTGATTTTTACAACAGCACAGCCCTTCACTCATTTTCAGCTTAAAACTCACAGTAGGCTCTGAAGCTCTTTTCTGTAAAATTAATATCCAGCCAGTAGTTTCCCTCCTTGTATTTGTTCAGWTGGCTATCCTAATATTGTTCTCTCCAGCCTTGTATAAAGAGGTAAATTTGCTCCATCCATATTCACTGCTGACTCTTTTGTACATTTCTRGGTCTCAGCAGCTCCTTTAGGTTACAACACAGCACTAAAACTAAGTTGGTTTCTTTGCCTTATGACTCCTCAACTCTTTCCAGTGGTTCAGCGTTTCAGGGATGTATGTAATCTTTCAATAAGGCATTTATTATTCCTAGGGATGCAAGCCAGTATTCTGTAGTGGGGAGCTGTCAAAGGTAGTCAATAGTAATGTGTCTTAATGCCCCTCTGTAGCATTTAGGTGCTTTATTCAGAATTATCGTGTATGTGCCTTGCTTAGACTTATGACATACTCAGATTTCTCACATTTGTGTGCCTTACTGAGTGCTTAAAATCTTTGYGTGATGATAGGTGCCTACAGTCTTTCTTTAAAAAATCAAGGAGAGAGATTGCACTTAGCAAGACATTTACATACATACTGTAGATTTTTTGTACTGGCAGAGCAATGTAATTGCAAATGAGTTATGACTTTTAGCATTTTGGGAACATAAAAAAAAATTGAGGTCTGATGCTACAAATAAATTGACGTGGAGAATCTACTCTAACTTCTTCATAAGGTAATTTGCAATGTCAGGTGTCAAGTTAACTACTGGAAAGAATCATATCTGGTTTCTGTATAATATAGCATGGTTCCTTGAAGAGTATCAGATAAGTGTGTCATCCCCCCCACCCTCCTGCAATTTAACATAAAACTATTTTAAATCAGATGATAAATTAATCCRCAAGTATATTGAAAAATCTGTTGATAAACTAGTTGAATTGTCATTTATCACGTACTTTGCATATTTATTTACTAAATATAAATTAGAAATAATCTTCCTGAGGTGCATCAGATGTCCTAAGACACGATGGATGTAGTGGATCTAAATTTAGCAACCTGTCAAATGGAGATGGCTATTTTAACAAACACTGAGACTATGGCAAAAATGCACATAGTAGGAGATAGTGTTCCATGAAGTCATGAACAGACTCAGATCCTCCTAAATTGCAGGAATAATAAAATACTAATCAGTATCAAAAACTAGTATTTTGGAAAGGCTAACTTTGAGAAACCAAGAAATTGATGAGGCCAACAACATGTGAATTAAAGACAGAATGCAGAGGAGGCACGGATTAATTTTGTTCAAAAGTACAACTACTATCTGGGACTTTCATTCCTGATAAGAGGGGGGAAAATGGTCAGGAAGGATTTCCTTGGATCTGTAACCCCTTTCCATAAACAGGATATTTGAGAAAAGAAACCAAGAAGGGTGGAAATAAAWTTGGTTAACAGGTATATTCTGTGTGTTAAAAATTAGGCACTGCAGAAAAAATAGAGCACGTAAGACATTTAATTTAGACTTTACACAGAAAATTAAAATGAATTGCAAAAACATTTTTTTACCCATAAAGACAAATGTGCTGTTACAGACTTGTTGGTGTTGTTACACATTGAAGGCAAATCTTTTGCTTCAATTCAGCTTCGAGACTGATAAGAAGTTAATGGCACAGTACCTAATGAAATGATAGTAGAAAAGAAAATTGTAACATTAGATTCCAGGGTGYAAGCAAAACTTGTCTTGCTTACTATGAAAAAAATTAGGGACYCTTAAACCTTTGATACTGAAGTAATTAATGCATGAAACTCTGAGCTGAATGGAAACTATCATTAATAAATATAAACATAASCTTTTGTAAATGCAGTTTTCTACATTCACCTAAATGCTTGTTTACAGCCTTACAATTATTACAATGGAAATACTTTACATTTCCAAATTATGATGATGGTGATGAATAAAATAAAATAATAATACAAAAGTAGTGTGCACTTTTTTGGTAGTGGGCACTACTTTTTGGTGGGAACCATGATATGTATGCATTATATTACCCGTCATCGCCTAAAGGCAGTATCGCTCACTGTTAGAATATGTGACAACAATGTTGCAATACGTCCTTGCTTCAGAAGACCTCATTGGAAGCGCGTGCTGTGGATTCAAAAACTTCACACAGACTAGACATGTCCATAGAGATGGAGTGGCTGAGTTTTTCTGAACTCAAAGTACGCTTGAGTCTCAGGTGTTTCCTGAGCCTCAAACAACTGGCAGCTAGAAGAGAGCCTTGGGGGTGCTTTGTACATCCTTCCTCTTTTCTAGATACCCTTCTCTGAACATCCACTTTTGGTTATATCAGRGACAGGGTACTGGACTAGCTGGACCTGTGACTTGACACAGCACTACCTTCTGGTGCTCTTACATATGTCATATGTACAGTAACACCTTGTCAAGAGGGCCAAATTCTTATTGGTTTGTGTTGTCAGTTTTATCAARGAGACAAATTTTGGTATGCCTACCTAACCATCTTTCTTAGTGTCATCTATATTCCAGCTGTATTAGACCTGAATAGTCAGGGACCCTTTCCTTCTAGAAAATTCTGTAGGGTTTTTTGGTCGTTCCCCCCCCTCCCCCCCAGCCCCTTCTAAAGCTAAAGTTTCTTCAAAAACCAGCTTCAGCATAATCATTGCTGAAACTGTCTTTTCCCTTGAGAAACTCACAGAGATTAAACAATCTTTTGTTCAGGTAGAGTCTGTGTCAGAAAGATTTGTTTTACTATAAGGGGAAACATTGTTGAACATGTAGGTTTTGGCCCGTTCTTGAGTTTGAAAGAACATTTCTGGAAGTGTAGAATTCTTTTCTTTAGCTCTTAAAAAGAGCCAAAAAATGATCTTTTCATTATTTTGGTTGTAACTTCAGAAACCTTTTCTATGAAAAAGCCCTCTCAAATACTCATACATACAAATTTTACTGATAAGTCTGCATTTTTTGTCAAAAAAATCTTTGAATGCTTTTGTAATACTTTTAAATGCTACTGACGGGACTGTTTCTCAATGTCACACATTTTCAATAGTGAGCCCTAAGTGAACCCTTGATTCTTCAGTATGTATTGTCAGATCAACATTAACCATTTCATGTTTCTATCCCATGCTAAATGATAGTTTATATCCCAGTGGCAGCTGTGGCAAACATATTTATACCTGTGAACAAATATTTCAAGGGAATGAATATGCATTATTACTCTGCATTCTAGTTCACCGTGCTGTAACTTGTGCATGTAGCCACATAACCGTAGCTCCAATATTGACATAGACACTAAAATTTGTACATCATGAGTTACCCACTGGACTCAAAAAGACTACTCACAGTGAAAAAGCTGAAGGCTCCAATCCTGCAAGTGGTTTTCCACCTGATTCTAAATCCTCCAATGATAATTCCTGCATGACAAAATAGAACTGATGAAAAAAGAGAATTCATCCCTGCCCTCCAAAATTAAAAATCTTTCAGACAAATTTTGGAAAAGCGAAAGAAAAATTGTTTGGCTAGTGTACTGGGTTTGAGTGGCAAGGTTTTGGTAGTGGGAGGGCTATAGAGTTGGCTTCTGTGAGAAACTGCTAGAAGCTTCCCCTATGTCTGTCAGAGCCAATGCCAGCCGGCTCCAAGATGGACCCGCCGCTGGCCAAGGCCAAGGCCAAGCCCATCAGCAATGGTAGTAGTGCCTCTGGGATAACATATTTAAGAAGGGGGAAAAAAACTGCACATCAGCAACTGCAGCCAGAGAGAGGAGTGAGAATGTGTGAGAGAAACAACCCTGCAGAGAGCAAGGTCAGTGAAGAAGGGGTGGAGGTGCTCCAGGCACCGGAGCAGAGATTCCCCTGCAGCCCGTGGTGAAGACCATGGTGAGGCAGGCTGTCCCCCTGCAGCCCATGGARGTCCACAGTGGAGCAGATATCCATCTGCAGCCCCTGGAGGACACCACGCCAGAGCAGGCTCCTGGCAGGACCTGTAGACCTGTGGAGTTAGGAGCTCACGCTGGAGCAGGTTTGCTGGCAGGACTTGTGACCCCGTGGGGGACCCATGCTGGAGCAGTCTGTTCCTGAAGGACTGCACCCCATGGGAGGGACCCACGCTGGAGCAGTTCATGAAGAACTGCAGCCCGTGGGAAGGACTCAYGYTGGAGAAGTTCATGGAGGACTGTCTCCCGTGGGAAGGACCCCACGCTAGAGCAGGGGAAGAGTGTGAGGAGTCCTTCCCCTGAGGAAGAAGGAGCAGCAGAGATGACRTGTGATGAACTGACCACAACCCCCATTCCCCTGTGCTGGTCGGGGGGAGGAGGTATAGAAAATCTGGAGTAAAGTTAAGCCCAGAAGAAGGGAGGGGTGAGGGGAAGGTGTTKTTAAGGTTTGGTTTTATTTCTCATTATCCTACTCTGATTTGATTGGTAATAAATTAAATTATTTTCTTCCCCAATTTGAGTCTGTTTTGCCTGTGACAATAATTGATGAATGTCCTTATCTTGACCCACAAGCCTTACATTATATTTTCTCTCCACCGTCCAGCTGAGGAGGGGAGTGATAGAGCGGCTTTGGTGAGCACCTGGTGTCCAGCCAGGGTCAACCCACCACAGCTGGTAACAAATTATATCAACTATTAAAAAGTCCACTTTTAATAACAACACTTCTAGTTTTGGGGGAAGCAGTTATCTGTTTTAGTCCTAAAGGAATAATTTTGCAGTACCTGATTAGCCTAATAGGATAATAGGCMTACCACTCATTAGAGAAAATAGTGTGAGGTAAGGACAAAATGAAGTAAAAAGCAAATCCTATTGGAAAAAGATTATTTTTTAATTTGTTTTGGCAAAAGAATGGCTGAAAGAAAAAAATCTATTTTGTGTATAGGCAGATTTTTAGGCCAGCACATTCAGATTTTAAAATGTGGTAGTATTTTTTCAGTAAATTTCATGGTCTATTTAGGCTTGTAAGASTGAATTTTTGAGAATTATCACAAGAAAGAGTGAAGAACTACCTAGTAATTTCTATCAGTAGTGGAACAGGAAAGCCTGGAATTGCATCAGTCAGAGAAGTAGTAAGGGAGTACAAATGTATGTTAGCTAGAGAGAAATACTTCATCATTCCTCTTACCACTTAAAAACTAAAGAAAACAACTTTTGTATAAATTTCAAAAGTGACRTAGGCTTAAAAGGAAATGCTTCAAGTCAGTGAATATCAAAATATGTCCCTGACTTTCTAACCCTTCTTGCTTTGCTGCTGCTAAAGAACCCACTTACTGTGAAGTCCAGAGTTGATATTCTAGGCTGTGACGTGATAGTGCAAGTGTTAGAAATGTAGAGACACTAGTGGTTTGGTTTAACACAATGACAGTGAGGCATSCAACAATGCAGTTTTCCCCTGATCAGTGGGAGTTCAATCAGAAGACAGTTAAAGACTAGTTTTAAAAATACATATATGTAGAAAATACTTCTGGTTAAGTCAACAAGAACAATCATATTACATTATGTTGCATAATATTGGCTTTCGAATTCATGTACAGATACTACATTGCATATTACATTATTGGATATTACATTAATTGGCTTTTGAATTCATGTACAGATTTGAAATTACTAAGGAAAGTATGTAACAGTCTACATGTTACATCTTCATTCCTTATGTAAATATTTATTGTTATTAAGAAAAACAATTGTAACAGAGGACAAGTGATCTAATTTACATTAAGATCYAGTCTTCGAGAAAAATTAATTTTTGAATCAACTGTGTTTATGATAGAGCAATGTAATAATACTGTATCCAACCGGTGTCTCAAGAATGGTCTCATTAAATTAGTTGCATTCAGAATGTCCAATTTACAGCATTCATAATTTTTCATCTCACATCTTGTTCAGCAGATATTTGTGAATTTTCTTCTAGTTAAAAGTTATTTTTGTAAACACTAAAAAGAAAATAAAAAAAACCTCTTGTGCTTATTCTAGTCTCGTTCCACTTAAAAATTATTTTCTTGCATAACAATTAAATTGGATAGTTTCTTTTCCCTTTTCATATATGACCATCACTGATACTAATAAGTGCGCAAGCAATGAACTCAATATACAGTGATCACCATAGCAATCTTTACCATTGCCATTTGTTAATTAACATTATTTTGTGGTTGTTTCAACATAGAGAAGGAATTTATTTATAGATCTTAAAATAAACAGCTTGAAGAGGCTTTTCATTCAGATACGTGTGGATTTGAAAAGCAATGGAAATTTTTCTTAGTGAATGACAGTCCTTGTCAGAAGTCCACTGAAGAAACAGGCTGCTAAAAAAGCAGCCTTTCTTACTCAAATATTGCAAAGAAATCAGAGAACCAAGGAGTTGTAAAATTCCAGGATGGTGACCCTTTCAGTAGTATAAGCTTCTATAGTGATTTAAAGACAGACATGAAGTTTACAGCAGTCCTCAGATTTCTCTAACATGATAACAGCCTAGAGCAAACATCTGCTCCTGTGGTTGGACTATGCACAGTAAAAAATCTCCAGATCCTGGGATTGTGTCTAGCCAAAGTTATGTCCACAATCCTCTGGCTTCTCTATCTATAAACTTTACACTCCCAGGGAAGGATCTTCTGCAGGGGTTGGCAGAGTCAGTGTTGATTCGATGCGTACTGATTCTCTGGGACCATGGGCTGACACAAGAAGAAAGTTTGGGGCTCATGATCTATATGCACTGTGATAACTCTACCATAGGTAAACATGTATAATAAGCTCCATYAGTTTGAAATGATAAAGTTGGTTTTCAGAGAACATTTTAATTAGCAGACTGTCATCTGGCCATTTGTCAGATAACTTAGGCTACAGAAGCAAAAGCTGTTCTCATCCAGCAGAAGCACAGTAACTGCTCCTATTGCCTGTACTTGCTGGCCCTTTCTCACCCTGCAAGTTTTCCACAGTGATCACAGCAGTGCAGATCCCAGTCCCCTGTCTCTATGCCCAGTAACACAGTAACTTTCTGGTAATTGCTTTGCACTGTTGTCCTGAGCACCTCTGTCAGTAATGTTCCAGATTACAAGAATCATCCAGCATGAGAGGAACTAGCAGGTTCAAAACACAGGGAGGGAGGTATTTTTTCATGCAGTTGTTAGATTGCAGAACTCATTACATCAGGATGCACACCTCAAAGCCTGTATGCCAGTTTGATAACGAATAATGCAGGTGGCTCTTCATGACTGAAAACTCTGTATGTGTTGCTGGTGGACAACAGTGGAATTCCACTAGCAGATCACATCCCTCCAGAAGTGGTTCCCCTGAAGGGCAGAGGAAGAAGAATCAGCTGCAATACTGCCTGCAATGTTGTAAGCACATTTGTAGGTGATCTTCCAAAGAGGATGGCAGCAGCATGAACTTCTCAGTTCTGCAGCTTATGGAGTACCTTGATCTGTCACTGAAGAGTCTGACAAAGGCAACTGAGAAACCAATGAGTCCCTGCAGTTAATGGTTTGTATGATCAAGTTGGAAGATCATTTATCAGTACTACTTTTTCAGATTTTTTACAAACACAGGAAGATATTACTGCTTGAGCTGCGTTCAGGTCACAGCTTTAAGTTTGATAGTGTTTTGTGGAGCGGGGAGGAGAGAAGATAGATTTGGATCTTTTTAAATTCAATTGTAGATTCTGATGTAGTCACATAATTCCAAGATGCAAACTGTAGAGCTAGATACACAGGTGGTAAATTCAGCATTATCATGTCAAACTTCCCTTTCATCCAAGTTGCAACTTTTYAATTACATACTAGGCTTCCTTTTTGAACAAGTCTGAACTGTTCTGACCAAACTTGGGTTTGTTAGAAAATTTTCAGTTCATGGAACCTGGAATAAATAAGTGTTTATATTTTTCCAAAGCCTAAACAGGGTTTATTTGGCTAACACAATGCCAGGTACATCTGCACAAGTACTCCTTAGGCTAGGAAGTGACCCTGTGGACAGAAGCTGGGAGGGATCAATGTTCTATGCTTGGCATACTCTGGAACATACTATTCCTGAAAAACTTAGAGATTATTTTAAGCTTGCATGAGACTTTCAATGTTACGGATTTTTTGTAGCCCCAGGGATAGACTAAAGGCTTTAAGAATTTAAATTTCAGACTTAGGAGACTATCTTTTTGTGGATCTAGGCCTTATCTGGACAGTTTCAGAAAGATACCTCATTAACTGATTTCAAGTGCAGCCATTTAGCAATTTACATTATTTTATGTTTGTGCTTGATATTGACTTTACAAAAATTTATATCCATGTTTCAGAAAAGATTCCAACTGTGTTGTGGAGTGTATTAGTAAAAACATAGCCAGCGGGTCCAGGAAAGTCATCCTTCCCATTTCTGGCACTTGTGAGATTGCATCTGGAGTACTGTGTCCAGTTTTGAGCTTCCYAGTGTAAGAAAGATATTAACATGCTGGAGCAAGACTACCAACATGATCAGGGTCTAGGGTACATAACATATGAAAAGGAGTTGAGGAAACTTGGTCTGTTCAGTCTAGAGAAGGGAAAGCTCAAAGGAGACCTTGGTCCATACACTACCTTGATCAAAGGATATAGAGAAGACAGAGTCAGACTTTTCTCAGAGGTGCATGATGATACGATGAGACACAATAGACAGAAGCTGGAATAGGTAAACTTACAATTAGATATAGGGATGACATATTTTATAATTCAATAAAATAGAATTCTATAACATATGCAAGTAGAACTATATGGAGCAAGCAGGTTTTAGTTTYCATATGCATAGTCTTCTAGTTACATTTCAACTGAAATACACAAAAACACCTCTAGTTCATTTTCTATCAAAGTCATGCTTGGTGTTACTTTAAAGAAAGGATATATTATTTTCATTAGTGTTCTTGCGAAGAGCATTTCATGAAGGAGCTTCTTTTATGTTCTGTTCAATGCTGTTCATTACCTTCAATTCAGTCAAGTGGCTCATCAAATAAGACAGATGAGTGGAGCTTTTTTATTTATTCCTGACTTAGCAGKTGGCGGGCGTGGGAATCCAACTTACTCGTTTCATTGTTCCAGGGAGTTACAGAATGGATGAGTCATTAAAATGAGGAAACCAGAGCAGGAAGAGTTAAAAGGGAGAAAAACCTTTTTTTTCCTCATCACTGAAAACAGCTGTCATTATATGAGCTACATAATTAAACCTCTTGGCGATTTTCTTATTATTAAAGACAATAGACACAATGATTCTGGCTGCATATGCAGCCTTTCAGGGACAGACTCTGTAGTCGATATGTAGACAGCTTTAAAAAAGCTGTCTACACAGTCTATCACAGTATCCTCTGAGCTTGCCAATAATGGTTAGCGCGTATGTTGATGATGGCAGTGCAAAAAGCAACAACTGGTCCTCTGTTGCATAACATGCTGTGGAATGATCATGCCTTTGCTGTTAAACATGTGACATATATTTTTGTAGCTGGATAGTTTAACTGTGTGAGCTGAAACTTGAAATGTTGTTAGGTAAATGTTGGGAGCTCTGCTGGTCCCGATTCTGATCTGTAGAATTTCTCGTATCCCCCAAGTTTGCCCATACCAGTTTGTCTAATAAATAACATTCTCTATATAAATATATTTTTTTAATGGATTAAAAATACACAAGTAATCATAAAAGCCTTGGGTAAACTCCAGGACAGACATTTTCAGAGAGGTGAGCTCCTCGATGGCCAGCTGAGAACAATATTTTCTAGTGGTCATACCACAACTTATCAAGATGGGAGAACAATCCTACCAGAAGATAAGATAATCAGGTAATTGGGTTGTTGGGACCTGGAGGATATGAATTTGATCCCATAAGTTTGAGAAGGAAAATAAATTGGAAATGTTTCAAGCCATTATTCAAGTGTTTTCACGGCAGAGCAATTTCTGAAATTTTTATAGCCTGGAACCCGTTCTGTATTTTTATAGAAAGGTTGTACATAATAATGCTCAGAACACAAATTCTAAAAATTGGCACCCAAGTATGTGAAGCTATTTCCCAACACAGATGTCTAAATAACCAATGGTAGTTTTTATTCATGCAGTGTTTCTTTTTGGTTAAGTCCCTGTTCACCTGCCACTTCTTCTGAGAACCTTTCTGAGACTTACATTTCTAGATACCTAAAAGAAGGATGTTTTATCACCTCTTTTAAAGGAGTACAAGTCCTTTACAACACACATGTTTTGTATTGTAATTCAATAATGAACAATTGAGAGCCCTGACATACAACATATATCCATATAGTTGCATAGGTTTTATCAGGATATGTCCCACAGTCCTTTCTGAAGCAAAACTATAGTGGTTTGAAATATAGTTTTCCCCCAGGTTGGACAGAAGATTTTACAATGTAAATGTAATTACATGACCAAAAGCATTATCACACAGTATAAGGATACAGTGGTCATCAGTGGCAGTTACCGTCATTCAGCAATTATTCATTTCTATGCTAGTGAACAACTTTACTCTCTTGAGCAGTTTTGTATGRTAACTTAATAAGTGCTGATTTTCTAATGGTTCACATTGTGCTACTCATCCAGCATTCAAGAGACACCCTTAGTATTTAATCACGTTAATTCCTGCTCCCTCACTACTTTTTTTATGTTAAGCTGATATGAAGTTGATACCCTCCCTGTATGCTAACATATCTCCTTCTCCTTGAAATCTTTTAACTTGCRTAATGCCTTTCCCCCACTGTTTGAAAATAATTCATTACTTTCTGACTTTAAAATTCTAAGAACTGAAACAAGCTTACAGACTTTACCTTTGAGGTCTGATTCATTTCCCCCTTTATCTTTCTTTTTTTTTTTTTTCTTTAATGGCCTTTTCAGCAATATGGTAATCTTCCCAGAAGGATATTTTGGCCTTATAATCCTTTTTATACTCACATTCTTTTTGTAACTAATGGACTAGTTCAGGTAAAAGATTTAGAATTATTAAAAAGTAGAATCAAAGTATTAATCTCAAAATCCTTACATCTAAGTTTAGCTTAATCAAAACACTGTTTTAACCTGTTCAAGAAGTCTTTTGGATTGCCTATGTTTTTATATTTACCAACTGCATAATTTGTTGTCCTTAGAACTCAATTACATCCTTCCTTTGCCTGTTTTCATTAGCAGGGAAAGTGTGAGCAGTGATAATCCAGTACAGCCCAAACAGTTAGGGACATGACATCACACTTTACTTTGGAGGGTGGGATAAGGGGTAGTAATCCCTAATTTACTATGCATCTTGTATATATTCCCATCTTTACAGTTCTACCCACTATTCCTCCCACATTTGGTAAAGGAATAGGACATATAAAATRGATTGTGTAACAAATACACCAGAGGTCTGCTTGAAACATGTTTTCCCTAACACAGGAGTAAAAGGAAAGCTTCTGTGACCTTCTGGAAATAGGAGGTTGTAATTTTTAGAACTGTTGTCTGTAACAATGCTGTTTATAAAATTGAGATAAAATGAGTGTCTACTAACAGTTGTTACTTTCAGTTTGTTTCTTATAAGTCTTGCTAAAATTATTACAAAATGTCTCAAGTTTATTTAATCATTACTTGAAAAGTAAAGGTGATGGTTTTATTTTTAAAATCAAAGCATGCCCTACAGTTCTTTGGAAGCAGAGCAAAACTTTGAGCAAAACAAAAATAACTTTGGGAGTATTTCTAAGAGTTACTCCCCAAAATGAACTTTGTATCTCATCTGTATCTCAATCTTATTAGTTACTACATGAAAACATTCTTTTCTGTATCAGACCACTTTTAAAAAATTACTTCAATACATACTGTCATATTACGTTAACCTTATATTTTGTCACTAACCACGATTTTTGACAAATACTCTAACTAACCAAAAAATCACATCTTTTTCACAAATAAGCAAGATAGTTACCAACTTTTTGGGTAATAATTCTGTACAAACAGGCAATTTGCTAGTATCAACACCACCCCCACTAGTATTTTACTAGTATCAACCCCACCCTGACACACATAGACTGATATAACTTAATAGATAAACTGACTTTTAATTCCTTACCTAGATTCAGCTCCCAAAGTTCACATGAGAGGTTTGTTTCAGAAAGGGAAACAGTGTCAGGGGAAAATACGAGCATATTTGGCATTATAGTGATAAGATGAACTAACATATGTTGTGACTCATTCAGATTTTATTATTCTGTCCTATCTTGCACATTTCTCTAATTACTCTAAAGATCACTGGAAAGCTTTCCCTGAAAATAGCTATTTTACTTGGCAAGGGTCACCACAGAAAGTAGCTCCCAAAGACATGATCAAGGCTCTATGGATAGGAAATCACCTCTGAGCTCATTAGTCTATTACACAAATGGGAAAGAGAATAGGCTGTAGTCTCTCAGCTTTGCTGAGAGGAAGCAGAATAAGCTCTCACTTTTCATTGGTAGCCAATGACACCAAGTAGTTTCACATGGACTCCACATTAGAAGTATAATTCAGCACATTAATTATATCTCAACATATAAAATTAGCTTATAACCAGAGTGCCTAATATACCCAGAGTTCATACTGTAATATATAGCCTTTTTTATACTGTTACTGCTCTTTTCTGTAGCATAAATGAATGTGCCACAAGTCAACAGTCATTGTGATATTCAGGGGAAGAAATGTGTTTATATCCATTCTGTCTTTCTCTCCAACCCATTTATTACACATCCGACCCTGAAGGTGTTTTTAATTAGTTGATAAGAATGACAGATAATAAACTTCATGAACATTTTATTACAGTGTGTGTGAGTATTAATTGTTGCCAATTCATGAACCCTAAAGCACTTTAGTTTTGGAAAGATTTATTTTATCTGTTCTGTATTTATGAGTACAATTTCATCTTCAAAATATTAATAAACAAAAATATCTTTTGAATATAAATTTTAGCACTGGTATTCTCCTATCTCAAGCTGGCCTTAAATCCTATCCTAGGAAATATTYTGTTCATTAGTAATTGAGTTAAAATTATATCCATGTGATTTAGCTTGCTCTTGGCCTTTTTAATTGCTATACCAGTAATTCCTTGGACTCTTATCTATGTTTCACCTGAGATTCCATTAGTTAACATTTTCCTCCTTATCTGGTTCATTTACCAGTGCTATAGACACTAGCTTGTGCCCAGTTTGTGATGAAAATCTAGACATCTGCATCAGCCTGAAGAGTGAGTCTCAGTGACATCTACAGAAGGAATTAGGTGTAAATGCACAGCTGGACTTAAACACTGCCTAGAACAGATTAATAATAATACTTATTAATCTGTTGCAGTAACTGTCCCTACTTGTTGCAGTAAGGGACAATGATGAAGGAAGTGTTTTCTTTTAACTTGAATCTTCCAGTGTACAGGGGAGTTTTGTATATAGCAGAAACCTTTTATAATGTATAATCCACTTTGCCTTGTGTTACGCCCCAAGCAGCGGATATTGGTGTTATATCCCTCTTGACAGCACAGCAGAGGACACGTTCAATAGAGGCAATAAAGTTCTCCAACTCTTGTTCATGTCATGCCAAGAGAAAGGAGGGACTGTTTGCAGTCTTCATACACACACAGAGGATGTTACAAGGGATTTTTCCAGAAAAGAAGTCAGTCTCCTCATTTTTTAGAGTTCCTAATTTTTAGAGTTCCTAATGGCATATGTTCTTGTGCAGCATGTATATAGAGAGTGCCAAGGTCAATTATTCTCTATAATGATGAGTTCTAGGAACTCTCCTTAGATAATAAAAAAAACCACTCAATTATAGCTTCTAGAAGTTGCAGATATTATGCAAATCATAATAATATTGCAAAGTACAACAAAAAAGGTAAAAGAAAGATCTATTAAAATAAGCAGCCTAAGCTGATCTCTCCTGGATGCACTAGCCCTTTAGTTTCACCCAGTTRCCTCTCTGGTGAACCCAATAACTACTGTGACAAAACTTCTCTTTGGTTGTTTTTTTTTTTTTCCTGGGAAGCAACATTTCTCAGCCTATTGGCTGTCATAGGCTTCTGACAGGACATCTGCTGTCAAACTGGAACACAATACTTTTCAGTAGTAGATTAGAAAGCAYGTGAACTTGCAACCTGGCATGTAAAACAGCATTTAACCCCTTTCTACAAAGCTAYGAGAAGAGCACTAGTCCTGGGAGTGCAATAAAATTGAAATAGCAAGGGCATAGAGATCAACACTCTAAGGCTAACTGAACGGAATTTGAGGAAATTTTTTTTAAAAGAGAAAAGAGGTTGTCTGCTTTACAGAATCAAGGATGATATTGCAAAATACAGAAAAGTATAAGGGAAAAACAAAGTCCTTGCAAACAGTGATTTTAAAACATGGGATAAGCTGAAACGATAAGAGATATGATCTGCACCTCTAATGAGGTGAAACCTAGAACACACCAGTCACCCCAAATGCTCTACTTACCAAAGTAATCTACATGGACTGCACAGAAGCCGTGCTGTACTTCAATTTGTTTGTGGTATGGATGGGGACTGGGATCTTGTAGAATGTCACGCRTATCCCTATCTGTAAGTCTAGATGCAGAAATATTTGCTCTGGACATAGAGCCAAGCCTTACAGAACAAGATGGCACTTGCAAAAAGCGGGCTGTACAAAGCAAGCTACACATCTAGAGAGGCAAGGAGTGAGAAGATTGCTCTAGATCTGTGCAGGCATGAAATCTAAGCCTGGCAGTAATTAAACATGTCAGAAGTTCTGCACGACTACAGGACTGAGTGATGATCTGTGCCACACTGTCTAAAAGAATATTTAATTGCAACAGTGGCTGTACTTGGCAGAGAAGTAGTTGGGATTGTCTTACCACTGAGACTGACATTTTCATGCTTCTAAATGTGTGATGAATGTTACCCTGACCAAAATGTTCTGGGTTTGTTAATATTTTAATTTACTTTTTTTCTAAAATGTTCAAATAAGTTGTTGCCTGTAGAATTGCTCATGGAAATTTTCAGAATTTTCAGGTGTTTTGGTCATTTTGGGCCTTGGGGCTTTACAGTAAAGAAAGAATATGGAAACCAACTCACAACATGATTTTATTTGCAGTCCAGAGGATGTTGAATAACAGTCTCTAAACAAACAGATTGGTTTTTTTTCTACATGAACATTTAGGTGCACTTATACAAAACTCAGCTCTGAAGTATCATTTTATTTTTCCTTGTAGTGTTTTCAAACCCTCCACACTGTGCATAGGCAGAACTCCAGAACAGAGCTTAGTCACCCCAGCCTAGATTATGCTGTGCTCCTCCCAGATGGTTCTCAGCTCAGTTTTTATAATGGCAAAGACTTTCTGACTTCTAACCAGATCTTTACAGTGCTTCTTCAAGCAGCAGGAAAAGTTAGCAACACAAATATTTGTTGTTCGGTTATATGAAGAACATCACAGTATTTTTCCATAAGGCAATAATCCTTTCACAATAAGGTAATTGTCTTCAAGTTTATTCACCAAGGAGCTGGGTTACTGTCTGACAAAGCAATACTGTTTTATTGAATAAGCACGGTGTTTCCAAAATAACTTTCAGACATTCCCTGAAATAGCTTAATTAGAAATATAACCAATCCCTTTTTTATAGCCTTGCTGTTTTAACTGCTTATACAGCTGCTATTAGTGCTACATTTACCTTTGAAATACCTTTCTGACGTAATACAATTTTTAAACATTTGCAGTCTCATGAGCTTCCTTGGGTGAACAGCACTTGCAAACCAGTTCTATGCCTCAGTCCTCTTCGTCTTTGAAAGTCATGTGTTTTTCAATTGCATCAGTGCAAGGTCTAATGACTCCTTGCCCCTCTTTACTTTAGCAGTGCAAGTAGAAACTCTCTGGAAGCTATTCTTCCTGTTGCACTGTGACACAACTGAGCTACAAAGAGTAATAAAAGGTTATCACRGGTCCTTCCTTTTCTAATCTCATTCATATACCACTATAATGGCAGGTCATGGTTTTTCCATTTACACCCTATACTCAGTTCTGGAGAACACCTGACCGTAATTTGTCACGTCTGAAAGTATTGTTTCATACCAAGCCTACTGAGGCTGTTCATAGGCTTCTCTATCACTATATATCAATCCTAGCACTGGCTTATGTTCCAGTTAGCAATTCCTCAGGTGGGCTATACTAAAAAATATTCTTCTAAGGGAGTGCTTTCTTCTGAGTAATTCACAAAATGTCTTGTAACTAATGTTGCAAAGACATAACAAGTATCTTTAAACATAGCTGTTTGGATTAAAAGGTATTTCAAAGTCAACAGCATCAGTGCCCAGTTAATGCTCTTTACATTTGAATTAAAAAATAGATTACAAAAATGAATGGCTTTCTTAAGACAGCCATGATCCTTCTAATTTGTGCACAGGCCATTTAATGACTCTCACATATCTTCCTTTGTGTTAACAGCATATAAGTTCAACTATACCAACATATTAATATGTTTTTCACTAAATTTTATAAACAGTTCTTATTATGAAAATCCATCACAGATCACAAAAGAGTGAACAGGGATGTCTCAAAGTGCACTGTCTCATCTGCATAACTGTAGATAGGTTACATATTGACAAGGTTATTGAAGGCTGGGGTAATGATTTTGCATGCTAAACAGCAATGCCTTGYGTACACTGCTATCCCACTCTTGTTAGTTATGTCATGAACTATCTAAGTGTAATCTAAGGTAGGTGAAGCTTCTGTAGCTTGAAAGACTTACTATTGAGAAAAGAAAAACAAATAGAATCTCTAGTCTGACTAATTATTTTGCATAAAGGTCATTCTATTGAGTACAGAAGCTCACAAGATGCCTTAGCCTCAATACAGTAAAAAGTACAAGCGAGATATGAATTCCTTCACGCAAAGAGACTAGCAATCACTTACAAATCTATTTGGTTAATAAGCAGTCACACTTTTGATTTTTTAGGGAGAAGTAGTATAATTTATTGGACCAGCTGGTACAGTTGGAAAAAAGGAGGTCTGAAATAGACTCAAACAATTCCAGCCAAAGTACATTGGAACAAACACTTTCAAATGCATTTGCTTAAGTAACCAGACAATTTTAGAAAATAAGATATTAGTCACTCTGAGACCAAAGCATTGTATGGCCTTTTTCCCAAAAAAATCTACTTCCCCATCATTCTATTAAAGATATTATCTCCCTGTGGAAACTTACCTCACTTATATCCCTAGACTATTACAGCTTCAGCAACACTACACTTCTGATTGATGTCGTAGTGCACAGAAGACGCATCTGTCATTTGCTCTGTAGCAGATATTAAAAACCAGTAAAGCTGTAGAAATAGCCTTCTGAAGGTGGGCATCAGATAAAACCTAATATAAATCAAAGCTCAGAACTTGAGATATTCCCAAGCATTATGATCTTCTACCAGAATAATCCTACTCTTCTTCAGCTTCAGGGAAAATAAAACATGCCCAGATATAAATCAGGGAGTTAGTATTATCTCAGAACAAAATATGTTAACTAGCAGTTTTGGCATACATTGCATAAGTATATGAAATTAGGCCCTAAAGAATTGAGTCAGTGAAGGAATTCATTACCTAAATCGGTGCTGAAATAGAAAATAGATACATAAATCCAAACCTGAGATCCCAAATCCCTTTGCGTCTGTTGCTTAACCCTGGAAGTCCTTCTTTTCCAATCACTTCGTTGGTTAGGGTTTTTATCAAGAAAGCAGGGCTTGTTTTTTTGAACTCCCTTCTGCTAGAATGGGAGCTGAACCTGGATTTTCCATTTCTAGGTGAGTGTTCCAGTCACTAGGCCATTGTGTAAAATAGAGTATCACTACTGTGGGCTTTATATCTCTACCTTCAGGATAAGTTTCCTACCTGTAGTTGTCTCTCAGACTAATCTCCTACTAAAGCCTTGGAAGAAGACAGCATTTTAGACACATTCCCGTGCTTGATGTTTCTTTATGCTTTGATCTAAATAATTGCTAATTAGTGCTATGAAATCTTGCCCTCTTACTCCCCCCTTAAAAATTGCCTTTCATTAGTACAATTTTCTGTTTGTCTGAAGACCTACAGAAGATTACCAGTCTATAAAAAGTGGCATGCTTTATTCTTTCAGTACATATTTTAAAATAGATCTTCTGTAATAAAGGTTAAAGGGTTTTTTTAAGCCTTTAGAGATATTAATTGCGGACTTGATGCTTTGCTCATTCAAGTCAGCAAGTTCCTATTGATTTTGGTACAGCCCAAGAATAATATGTAACCTCACTATCTACATCTCCAGTATTGATATAGATTTTGAATATGATGTTAGCAGCAGAGAAGAAAGAATGATTCATTAATGCAAGAAGTTTAGGTTACATTCCTATTAATTAGGCTTCCATTTGTCCCACTGAAGACCACATCAAAAATCTATGCGTGGGCTCAGGGGACTTAAATGTAAGTTATGGCCAGTTTTATTCATGACCCTTGGACAGTGTGCAAACAGACAAGAACTCGGAGATAGAACTGTATGAAGAAAAGAAGGATTTAAGTAAACACCACAAATAACTAAGCAGAAATATAATTATGTTAAGAAATTTCAGGACCAGATGGGATGTTACATTATTTTGCTAGATGCAATATTACAAGCCATAGAACTCTCTCCATTTTACCCCGGTATTGTACCAAAAGTACATTATTCAACAGGTATCCAGCTTTGACTTCCTGAGAATCTCTCCATCTCTTAACGCTTGGTTCTGAAGGCAATTCGTATTTCCCAAAAACAAGCAAGCAAACAAGAACAGGAGCAACAAAAACACATCAAAGATTTAGTTTTTTTGTTTTGTCTTAATGCACCTATATACCTCATTATGAATATCACCCTCTATTTAAACTTTCAAAAGTTTCAGATTCTCAGTCATGAAGCAGCTGAGCTCTACAGAAACCAGATGAATATTGGAATTCCTTTCAGCTGGTGTTGATTCTGTAGATTATTCCAACTAGTGATATCTGATGCAGTCAATCAGTCAAGCTGCTTGAGCAATCTGCTCCACTCCATCAGTGCCATATTTTGTCTATTCCACTGTCATCACTGAAAACATTTGCCGTCTTCTCAGTGCAGCCCAAAATTGTAATGACTATCATGATTCATTTTAAAATACTTAGCATATTTTGCACAGTTTGGGTACATATGTCAGTCCTGAATATTTAATAATGTGATAGACATCATCTAATTGAATGGTTTATGATAAGCTATAAGCAAGTTTTACTTCAGCCAATTTCCATGCAGATTCGTACAACAAACTTAAAACTATACACAAGCATATATGGAAATCTGTAAATAGAAAGCATTTAGTAAACACAAGAAAAAAATCTGTTTCCTGAATTCCCTATATTCCTAGACATTTCTCTACTGTGGTCAAATTCAGAATGAGAGATGTATTTAAGGTACTGTCTTCATCCATCCAACATACTCTGCAGAGAGGAATATAATTTTTCTTACATCCCGCCCCTGTGATGGTACTCAGCTTTTTATTATAAAGTTGGTGAAGGAGTAGTTAGGAAATGAAGATTAGAAATCTGATGAGTAACCTAGTTCAATTAGAAACTTTTTTTACCCTGACGAAATAAGAGTGGTTGAATCAGGCTTTTCATGTCAAAACATCATGTCCCCCAAATACTTTGATTTATATATAATAAAAAAGTGACCCTCAAATAACACAGGCAATCTGATAACATAGAAGAGCAGGTAACAGTGCATAGTTAAGTTCACAACTTCGTGTTTATATACTGATTTCATGTAGCTTAAGGAATAAAATCAGTGAGAATGCAGAAACCTTTTCTTGTGATTTCAAAAAATAACTTCTATCCATACAACCTTCACAGAAAAGCTGCGTAGTGCGAATAGCAATGCATTCTTTTTTTTTTTTTTTTTTGTCACTGGCATTATTAGAACAGATCATAATAAAAATTGAAAGCACAAATAAAAAAAAAATGGAGAATTTTCCTTTTGAATTACTCCATATAAGTAACTACTTTAAGTTGGATCTTAGTTTATATATTAAGAATTAAAATACTAAAATATACATTTTAAAATATTAAAATTTAATGCAAAGCATTCACTTATTGAATGTTTGTTGTTCAAGAATTATTAGACCTGCATTTATTAATAAATAATTAATAAACAGAATAAGATTTAAACCAATCTTTTAAATGTGTCACTGAATAGACTGAATGCTTTTCTAAAGCAAGGTCTTACAGCTATTGATAGGAGAAATTTTACTTGTCAATTCCATTTTTCATKAATATGACATCAATTCTATATGATACATTCCAACTTTATTATCTGCAGCTTTGCTGATTAGGAATTACTATCTACTATTTCCGTAGATTACACATCATTAACAGTGACAGGCAGGCACAAGGAGCTGCTCTGTTAAAGCATAGGTCTCACACAGGTCTTGTGCTATAAGCCAGTAAAGAACTTACTTTGTAAGAAGCTGTGTGGCCTTCGATCTCTCTGACATCAAGAGTCTAAATAAATGATAATTCATAATTGCCACATCCAGATTTTCAGAAGAGGTGCTAAGGTGAGYGTAATTTAGAGATGCACCACACTATTWAAMAAAAAAAAAAAAMCCAAAGTTTTTGTAATATATGCCTGAAAACCTCCTCATTTCATCCACCCAAGAAATCCTATTGATGACCTTGGATGCAGTAAGATAAGTATAACAGAACCAAGTCCTATATTTTGCATCAAATAATCCRTTTGCATTTATTTTAAAATGAAGCCGCCAAAATTAGTAAAGCTGATACGTTGTAACATATATTTGTAGAATTACCCTACTTTTTCRGCATAGCTTATCATCTATTACGTGTTATAGATTTATAGTCCAAACTGCCCAATTACAGCTCATTTTAAGTAAGCATAATAAAACCTGATACATACAAACCATCTCATATCTACCCCTTTCCCTAATATGTGGAACCATGGAACTCATGACAGAACTGGGCATAATCACAGTCTTAAGTATCCTGCAAGCTTGCTCTACTGTCTAAAAGATTCCTCTGAAAAGAGATGCAGTGTTCTGCTTAGCTCTTTTCTGAAACAGGGAGAAGATGTTGGTCTCTATTTTCTGTAAAATTCAGTTCTGTTACTGAAATTAAAAGTGTGCTGTGTTCACCCCTACCAAATCAAACTCGTCAGAGAATTTATATGAAAAGCACTTAGCTTAATGCGACTTGTAATACATATCAAAGCCAAAACGGTTATCAAGCTGAAACAGATCTTTGGTATCTGAAAGACTCATGGATTTGAAACAAAGTTTTAAGCTACTTAGAAGTCCTTAGAAGAATAAATAAATGTTATGGGAATTGCATTCTTGGATATTGCTGCCTAAATGAAGACTAAGTGTCATTTTGAGAATTCAGTCTTCTGTTTGGACTTTGTAACATTGTACATTTACTTTCTACTCGCTGTTGTAAAGGGGCAAATAACAAACACTTCTATTCCCCTTGGACCATTTCACCAGTGTAATTTACTGTTCTTGTATCTTAATTAAAACTGAGATATAATTTCTTTCTATTTCTAACTAATTTTGCAAGAATGCTTCTACAATGATAAAATTAAGATATGAAGGTCATGTTCTTTCCTATGGTACTGAATTATATCAGCTTAATTTTAGAATTGTATTTTTGAACTGTATGTTCAAATAAGTAAACAAATCTGGAACCTGGAAGGATACCTCTGTACTTGTAACATTAAAGGTATGAGCTTTATCAATGACTTGTAGAGGTAAACATTCCAGTATGAACATAGCTCTCGTTCATGGTTCTTTCATTTCCTCTCTTTTTTGTCTCTTACTGCTTCCAGTTTGGAATGGGATCAATAGTTTTCTACTTTAATTTCTAAATTTGTCCATGTAATAAACAGATAAATATATACTTATGTTTCTTACTTTCCATTTTACAAAATTAAAATATAAGAATAATATACGTAAAACTATAAAAAAATAACTACAGTTTTCATTAATTGTGAGTGCTTAATAGGATAATAGTGGTTTATGGTCCTGAAAAGGTAAAGTATGGATAAGAACTAGCTGAATTGGAACTTACTTTACAGGAATACCTATTTAATAACATATTTCATTTTTGCATTCAATTCAGAAATAGAGTAGAAATGTGGGGAGTTTTATGCAGGAGGAAATAAAACTGTTTTCACCATCAAAACACACTCAATGGCTTTATACCTCAGAGTAAAATTTAGTTAATATACATAAATTTGCATTAATTTAAACATTTTCTCTATGGACTTCAATTTTAAGTGAAGTGGTTTATGTTTTTTCTTTGTTGACGTGTCTCTAAGATACATAAAACTGTCCTGAAAAAATATTTTATGGTGTTTATATGTTGCATACTCTTTCTGATCTTTGGCTAAAGCATGAACAGAATGGTACGGCATTCTGCCCCATCAGCCAATTTTCTTCGTTACAAGTATTTTTTTATTGAGTTATGGTTGTTGAGGACCTAAGTACACTGTAATAAATGTTGAAAGTTGCTTCTTGTCGGGAGATGAATGTGTGTGGTCATTGGTCTCTCTGGACATTACTTCTTAATAAAAAGCAATTTACTTAAACTACTTTTCTCACTACTTTTGTTAATATTGCAAGCAAGTAAAGGGAAAGCTTTTAACTCTGCTTTGCAGGAAGTAGTGTTAAATTTGTTCATTTAGGATCTAGAGTAATTGATTGACCCATGTAGAACCTATCCAGACTAACTGTAACACAAAAGAGAGTTGGCCAATTAGTTTTGCACATTCTTCAGAGATATAATCTCAAATGTAAAGGGAGCTGTATGTGATAGTGAATCATTACAATACCATGGCAAATTAGATACAGATGATATATTGTTATGCCCTGCTCCAGCAAAGAGATATCAGTCTAATGTTCACCATTTCCACACAGACATTACTTCAGGAAAAAAGTTGTTCTTCTCAAACAGGTACCAGAATTAATTTAAACATAATTCTCACTTCTCAAAGAACAGTGAAAGATTTTTGTGGATTTATGTGAAGGATTTTATCAGTGACTAAGTATCCTCCAAAGAGGTCTGCCTGAATCAATGATAATTCAAAGCTTGTCAGAGTAACAGGCTGGTATTTTTCATGTACACAACTTCTATTTTATTCTCTTCAAAACAAAACATCCAGTTTTACTGTAAAGACAACTTTGCATTTGAAGATTTAAGCTGATTATTTTTTAACAATCAAATGTAAATAACTAAAACTGAAACAAAACTTTTAAGTAATATCTGAAGAAACACCTCAATAACTGTTTTGGTTTTTTTTTTACTTTTAATTGACTTCTCGTATAGACTTCATATGAGAAAAGATTTCCATACCTTGAAAACTTCTGCTAGGTAGAAATAGTGTTTCCACCCTGACCACCTACTCTTTGYTCTATGCAATTATTCCATGACAAAGTGATTGGCACAATCAGGGATAACACTTCACGTATTTTACATCCACTGTAAGATTACCTTTCTTCTAGAAAAGTTTGATAGCACTCTAAATCAGAAAAAATTAGTTTCACAGTGTTTTATTCCCATATAGCAAGACAATGAAAGATTAGGTTTATTACAGATTTCTGTATATATGGTCTCCCTGCAAGAGTTAGGATGAAAATAGATCTTCTCCCTCTATAATTCAAAAGTCTGCACAAAAACTTCTCTTAGTCACAGGAAGCTCTACAGCTGAATACAGGAAAAACAGCAATGTGGGTAAGAAAATATTTTTCTTATAGCTGACATTGTGTGAATACATTATTATTGATTAGAAGTATTCTGACTGGAAATCTTATGTCATGCAAAACATTTCCCATTTTTCTAAGAGTTCAGTACATACTGAAAGAAAAAATTCAGAAAGTTGAGATCATGACGCAGCTGGATTTCTTTGAAGACACCACAAAAACATTTCCTTCACTAACTGTGAAGGATTTAATGGTTTCCTATGTCATGGTCAAACATCGGGACATCATTATCCAGAAAAGGTCACAGACAATTTTTCTGACTTGTGAAACATGCAAATACTGTGATGGCTGGGAATACAGTTTTCCTGCTATAATTTTTGAATACTGGATGCTAAAAGCTATTTGTTTTGCAAGCCACAATAGCTGCTTTCAATGCAGTACCACAAAACTGATCTTAACTATACAAACTAGCATGGACACTGAAAATGTACGTGTTTACTTGACTCTGGAGAGTGATAAACTAACAATTAAATGTTAATTTTCTTGTATCACGCTGTGTGACTCAAAATAATGCATATAGTGCACTAAACACCTTCTGAACTACTCTGTCTAGATATGACCTTAACTTGTAATGAAATTCTGATTAATATACAGCACTACAAGTATACCCGTGCAACAGAATATTCATCCATATTCTATTTAAATAACCTTTGAATTTCTTAATAGATCTTCTTAATGTGGAATCTTTCCAACTAACAGATCTATAAACTTACAGAGCTGAAACAAGTGCTGTTAAAATAAGCATTTGAACAACCATGATTAATGGCATGGCCAGGAAATGCAAGTCAGAAGAGATATATTAGTTAAACAATTATAGCCATTTTTTGTGACAAAGCTAAACCTTGGATGAGTCAGCAACATCATAGCTTAATTTTCAATTACTTTGACTATTTATGCCTGCCACTGAAGACCCTTTTTATCTCTTTAGACAGCTAGCAAAGGTACAAGCTAACTTTTATATGCTTACACAACGTTTTAGACCTTTGAACACTCTAGGCATAACTGCACTATGTTATCCTCAGTGGTGAGGAATCACCTAATACAAGGTGAAAAGAAGCAGATTCTGTAATGCTGATGCAAAACTCACTGAAATCAGTAAGATCTTTCCATTAATGACAATGAGCTTGATCAGTTTCTAGGGCCCTGATTCTGTAGCTCATCATTTGCACTTGTCCAAAACTTGTAGAAATAAGAATGATAGCTTTTCCTGTTTGGTTAGATTGTTTAAGGTCAAAGGAAACATAGATCATTGCTGCTCTGGTGCATCTGATGATATATTATTATTATGATTTGGTAATAACAACAGAATTGTGTTCAGTTTTACCAAATGCCTTCATTTCCACCAAAACCATAATCTCTAGATATACTTTTAGTAAGAAATAATTAAGATAGAACATTTAGGCAGAATAACTAAGACATACAACTTGTGTGTGATTATTTCCACAGTTCCAGTCATGGACTAGTTGTTTGTACTCAGAATACTTTATGTTGACCTTTTTCCTGAAAAAGGCCAGCATATCTAATGTTGAAAACATCTCTGTAACAAATATGTTAATAGTACTAAAAATACTGAAAACAAAAATTTAATTTGTCTGTGAGGAATGTCACAATAAATTCCTCCTGTTTTCCACCTGAGGCCTCAAAGATCTATGTGCTCATTCTTGACTTTTTACTTGTCTGAGCACATGAATTTCAACTGTTTAACTGAATTGCTTTATTTAATCTGATCAAAACTCCTATGCAGCTACTCTTGCTTGTGACTGGAGCAATTTAAGACACTCAGAGCAGTTCAAGAAATTTCCAGCTAGATTTCTGGTTTCCAACTAGAGTTTACCAGCTCGTTATAGACAATGTGTGCATCCTCCTAGTTTGTTTTAATGTGAAGTAGAATAGATTCCTTTAAAGCTGTCATGACTAAAGGAATGCTACTTCATCCATCATAAGAATTGAAAAGGAACATTCTTTTATTAGGGAAATACACCTTAACACAGGACGTGGAAATCTCCCACTAAAAGAGTTGACTTAACCAAGTCAAATACAGTGAAAAATAACCAACTGAACACATACTACTTCAGTTTACCACAGTACAACATAGGCATATTCCTAATACATGTAGCTGAATGGAAATAAGCATTCTCCAAACTATATTGCTCAGCTGTTTTGTTGGTTGTTTTTTTCCCTTTTCTCCCCAGTTAATTAAATCTGTTTACAGGTATCACCTAAACAAAAGTTAGACCATGCAGACACCAAACGCCCCCATTCTCTGCTGTCAAGACATACTATATTTCATATGATCTAAAGAATTCTGGCTAAAAAGTATAATGCATCATAGTAGTCATAAATAAAGCAAGATTTTTCACAGTGTTTTTGTTTCATTGCCTTCTTAATAGTTCAACATTTTCTCCTGATTTGAAGTAAAAAAATGTAGAAAAAYGAAGCAAAATTCATGTAGAAATTCTGATTTCTACTTAGCTCTACTAAATTAACTTTGTTCCAGGTGACTGAAAGATGTTTTTTTCTTGCAGATGTTTCATTCATCAGAATAGACTTAGATGAACTGCCTTAAATATAACCATTTTATTTATTCTGGGTTTTGGAAAAGAGTGAACAATTGAGCTTTGAAGTAATGTTTGCCATGCCTTGGGGAACAAGTGAATTTCCTGTTTCAAGAAACATATCTGCTTTACATAKATTTCTTTTCCTTTTTTGTTTTTCTCTGTGAAGCATCTGGTTTCTGTAATTTCAAAGAATTGTTTGTGAATTCATCCATACAACTACCATTCAAATCAGGGAAAGATTTATTTAAACCCTGAACAATGCTTTGCCAAATTAAAGGTATGAATTTTGAGAAGATTCTCTTTAAAATACACTTTCAGGCAGAAATGTTTATTACTTTAGCTGATGGCGCTGAAACTCAGAATCACAGATGAGATGAAAACTAACTACAGGCTGTTTTTTGAAGACAAAATACAAAAAGAAATTCTTTTTACTCAAGGAAAATACAGATAATGTGAAAAGACGTTATGCAGTACATAAATATTAGGTGCATATAAAATATATACTTTTCCTATCCTATTCAGTGTCATTGCTGACAAGTATTTTTCCAGCTTGGAACACCAGTAATGCTGATTCCTTTGAAACTGATGAAGCCTGCTGTTTTTCCCATTTTTATGTATCACTCGGTGCTGTAATCACTGTGTTTCAGAGGGGGAATAAGCTAATATGAAATTAGAGAGCTCTCTTAGGAAATTCTTTATTTTGGTATAGTAATAAGATCTTTCATGCTGCTTCATTGGGCATATCTATGATAGAAAGTTAAATATAAAGACTTTTTTCCTCCATCATTTCTCAATATAGGCTTTTTTCTATGCATTCTACATTTATGAAGTCTGATGACAGGTGTTTAAATGGGGAAAGCATTTCTGAAGGAGATTTCTTCTACAGACTAGAAATATGCCAGTACTATYGTCAATTTAATTTAGATTATTAAAGATAGAAAGTGTAAATGTGACCCACAAGCCAATATGTTTTCTGAAGGAGCCTTACTAATAATAGATATGAAGGGGTCAGTAGCCATCTTGCAGAAAAAAGGTGAGCATGATTCCCATTCTTCCTAGGACAAAGATTCCAGGGAAAGGTTCCATTTCCAAAAGCTTTTTATGTATTTTGCCTTGTAACAATGTTGATTAACCATATAAATTTTCCACTGGTTAGGCTGGACACCCTAGCTCTAACAGTCAGATTGCTGATTTCATGAGGCTGGGGCCTTGCAGGTAAGATACTTGATTTAAAAGTATCGTGTCTCCCACCTTTAAGACAAGTGCTCTATGTAGAAGCTGTTTTCTTGATCCTGTGTGTATAGTGCAGAAAGAGCACAAAGGAGTCTGGGGCCAGGCAAAATTCAAGACACTTTCTGCCTACAACTTTTCTCTGGGAGTTATTGCAATTGGCTTCTTGCTTGGAGTGTTAGTCCTGCACTCTCTAAGCATTTAACATTCCCTAAGCACTGTGTTGTCGATGAATTCAGGGGCTATAGATTCTGTTTTATTCAGCCTTTATTGATTGGCACTGAAACACTTTACTTTTGATTGCAACATGAATTACAATGCTTAATTTATCCKAAGAATGGTCTTGTGAGCTAAGCAGTGTTACTTTCTGTTTTACAGATGGGAACTGAATTGGGGTACATATGAAGTCCAGCTCTTCAAACGTACTTGGGGGAATTCATTCACCATGTATGTACTGAAGATCAGCCTAGGCTGCCACGTTAGGCCATAGGCATCTTGGTGTCATGCAACAAAGTTTTGCTAGTTGTTATTTGCAGAAATCACTGAAYAGCAAGCCACATGCAATGGTACAAAAGTCTGTCAGGATGTCTCCTGTATAGCAATTGACAAAGAAATAGTGAAAGTTCCTTCTCCAAATCAAGCAGAGCTTGGCTTTGAAGGTAAATCCCATATATTATAGCTGTTACAGCTGTTCAGGGAATAGCACACCTGCTCTGGCTTCACACATGGTAGAGACAAGTACACACTCCGAAAGCCAGGATGGTACACAGATGGAAGCTCCTGACTGGCCATAAGCAGATGCCTTCGTCTCTCCAGCCAGTCTCTTAAATCTGCCTGATTCTTTTCTTTTTAATGAATGCTTAGCTAACTTACACAGTTTCCTATCAACCTGAAGGGTATGCTGCCCTTTGGTGGAGCATTAACTATGAATTATGTGGAACCTAGGCATTCAACTCAGGATGGAGGATTCCAGTAGACCGTTTTACTTTCCCTTCTGCCACCGCTTTCAGTTCTCAGCAATAAAAACAGCAACAAATGCTTCCTGGATCTGAATCTTTTCTACTTTAGATACAAAGACCATCTTTATTTTTTACCACACAAAATGATGGGAAGTGAGAAAGAGGAGTTAAAGGGAAGCAATGGCCTTGTGCATGTATATATTCTTCAAAGCTTAGTAAAATTTGAGTTAACCTGTGCCTTTTCAGAGATACTGGGATTTGTGTGCATATTTATAAAAATATCTAATAGTCAAAATAAGTACAAACAGAATTGTTTAATAAAGRCTCCTTATTCTGATCAAAAAATCCTGTTCTAATTATGGCATTCTCACTAATTTTAGAATCAGCTAGTCTATGTAAAATGTATGCTGAGACACATATAATACAGGTTAGCAGGTTGTAGAAAGTCTGGTTAGTTCTCCATATTTTTAATGTCTGTGTTTCCAAAGAAGCTTGAAAGAGAGATGCCAAAGCCCTTGTAAGATTTTTTGACCTTCTAAACACCAAAAGTCCTCTGAAGCATACAAGACAGATTGAAGTTACAAAACAACTAGAACCAAACTATTGGGTTAACTTAATGCAAATGCTTTAGAATTCCCTAATTAGATTATGAATTTAGCCAAACATCAGTTCACAAAATAATATCTTCCCTGTCTCTTTCAATTTCAGATATTGTCGCAATGAATATAGTGACTACTTTCACTGCAATAAGCAGAACTTAAGATTCTCTGATCAGTTTACAGTCAGTAATGTTTTAAAAACATGAAATTATTAATTCCATTTGATTTGTTAAATTGAATATTATGTCACTTGGGRAAAAAAGCAATATGGTAACAAAGTAACTTATCTGAAGAACTGTGCATTCAGAAATAAAATTTATTATTTTAACTGGTATGATTTAAAAGCAAAACAAACAGTTTGTATGCATAATAGGGTAAGCAGACCTTACTTGCTTCAAACAACATATTGACATCTTAGAATTTGTAGTTTAGTTCTAAAAGTAATACTGTTTCTAACACTTTCTCCAACACATTATTACTTCTGCAGTGAAAGCAATTTTCGTCATTTATTGCACCTCTTAGATATCTACCATAAGCTTATTTGATCTAGAAGAAGCTACATTAATTTACATCTTGCAATCAGCACTGTGAAGTACTGACTATGAATGACATTTTCTTCAGCTCCTTTCGGAGATGACAAACACTGGCACTATTAGATGAAGCCTTCGTACATTGCCTAAGAGTAAGTCTTAGGTCCACAGGTCATTCAGCAATTCTGGTGTTGCAAATTATGATCTCTCTTGTATTAGACGAATTTCTTGCTTGTCAGAAATTATTCTTGTCACTGGGCTAAGATGCAGTTTGGAATGAAAGTGATAGCGTAACATATGGCCTTTGCTGTAGGATGGCAGACACATATTCACTCACTCAGAGGCTATTAATCAGCTCTTGATGCAGTGCCCTTAACTCACTAACCTCACTTCTGCATTTTGCAGTAGAAAAAACACTCAACCAAAGTCTTTAAAGAAAGCTGTGCTTTGTATTGTACATTTCAGGGAAGCAGATTATCCTACAGTTTCTAATTTCAGCTTCTTTTGGGGGGCTAACCATCATCTGGTGACCACAACAATATGTTACTACAGCAAAAGCTATGATATCATGGGTGGATAATTTGGTAATAATAACTGATTTTGTATAACTTTTATAAAAACAGTTTTGGTAGATATATTCTGCATAAGGAAAAGGAACCAACAATACGCAGCACGTATTTTCCTTCCATCTCGTTATTTCTCTTTTTAGTTATTTGTTCAGTACAGTTTATTAAAGATCTTAAAGGGCATTTCAGCAGATGGAGCTATTACTTGGACACAGATATTCTATGTAGGCATACCAAATAAATATATATTGCAAATGTATTAAAATAAATATAAATTATTCCAAGCCAATATTTTTACTTCCTTTGTCTAAAAAATAAATTCAGAGGCTGTTTAAATTATCAGGAAGAAAAAGAATTAGAGCTAACAATGAGATTTACTGTATCCATAACAAAAGATTAAAAACATGCTGTCCAATCAGTACACAAATAATTTATGCCCACCCTTTTACAGCTTAACTAAAAGTTTAACCAAATCAAACTGAATCCTATGGAAGGATATACATTCAGAAAATCACAGTATGATAGCCAGATTTCTGTAGGTTCATTACCTTACAAAACAACCCCAGCTAACAACAATCACCTTACAAAACTGCTCTGCTTTAAGGAATGTGCAAAATTATTTATTCTCGGTCAAAGATTTTTGTTGAAGTTTCATAGTGTGTGCAGCCTCTGGGTTTGATTTGGTACAGCACTAGAGTGTGTATAGTACTTCTACAAGAAGYAAAGTATGTAATGGGAACAGCAAAGCATGTGGTCTTATTTGGTTTCATTTTGGGCAGGCAGTCAACCAATGTGTATGTTGACACCTAGATAATTGGCTGGCATGTAGAATTATATTCTTGTTTTCTATTGGATTAGGTCCTTCAAGAATAAGAAGTACCTGGCTTTTCTAATTTATTTGTTTGAGGAGATGATATTTTGTTTTCACTTTCATAAAAAAGCCAGTAGAATAATTTTTATGCCTCTGGTAAGAATACTCTTACCTGAAGATAATGATGCACATAATTCTTTACAAGACTGACAACTGTCTAAAAAAAAGTAATCTAGGACTGGATGTGGCAAAACCTAACTGCATTGTCCTACATCCATGTTCCTTACAGAACCCTTTCACAGTATTTTACACTATTCTACAGAAGATGCTTGTAGTAACATTGAGGAATAACCTAAGTAACACTTTACTCATTTTCAAATAATTTTCCASAAGCCAACCTCAACCTAGAAACATAATTTGGTCTATGAAGTTATTATTATTTATTATTCTTTACATATAGTGATATAGTCCCTACATCACATATTTATTATCATTAGTGCTGAGAGAGGATAGTTTGATAAAAAAGAAAATCTACCATAGGTGGGGTTGAGGAAAAGATTGGGGTTTTGGGACGTGCAACATGACACAGGAAACCGCTGCTAATTTGTCTGTGATTTAGATAAAACTGTTGGCAGCCCCTAAGGTTTAACGAGAGCTAGTAACAGAGGCTGCAGTAAAGTCTGTTATGTCCAATGATAGGTTGTGGTCGGTGGAGGCAGAGCAGGAAGGCTCCTGTCCTGGGAGGCTCACCGGGGAGGGGCAGAAATAAAAAGTGAACTGGTAGGGTGAAACACAGCAGTGAAGGTTCAGATGTGGAGAAGTGGAATGCAGATGGTACACAGAGCAGGAGCAATGTATACCAGAAGTCAGTGAGTACACCTAGTTATTTTTTACTGGAGGTCCTAGAAGGACTCAACACCTTCTAGCAACCATGGGCTCCTTTTGTTTTGGTTGTCCAGAAAGTGGATATTCTATAGCACTTTGCTTGCAAGCACTTAATGTTTGCATGAAGTCCTGTTAGCAGGATCCATAACTGCAGATCAGATGGCTGAATTCTTGATATAATGCATGGAATAAAGTCATGGCATAATGAAATGTCTGAAAGCCAGAGCCAGGGGAGAAGGAAGGATTTACCAGTTGCTGCATTTATGCATAGCTGGGAGCTGCCTAAATGATGCAGCAGGATATACTGAGAAGAGGATACCATTTAACATTCATCTCGCAGAAATATGCTTAACCATTATGAAGTAGTGGGTAGCTGATGATCTGGAACAGGCACCAGCACAGTGATACCAAGATGCTCACTCGTTCTGTCTGGGTGTAAACTTGCTAGTAATGGGTAGCAGTCCCCCACCACTTCCACCCCAGTTCTCCTGACCAAAAAAAGCAGGCTCAGGTCTTATGATTTATTGACCTGTTCCAGCTGCAATAAATAAGCACAAGGTTGCTTGACTAGTATCCCGTGACAACTCTGGCCACAAGATTTGCATTATCTGGCTGTCCTTCACATCCTTGTACCTTCCTTTCTCASACCCAATCTTCTCCCAAGTAAACAACCTATCTCTAATCACTTTTCCCCTATTGGTCCCAGATTTATGACATCCATACCCGCATATGGCATTATGATATAGTATCAGCCATATATGGTATTACTGCTATGGCTATATAGGTGGTGTTGGCCTTACAAGACAGTTCTCCCCTAAAGGTTCCCAATACTCCCCTCCAACAGCCTGTGGAGTTTAGCTGTTTCTCACATAACTCCTTCACTGCCTTTGAGATCCAGCCATCTTTCTTCGAGTCATCTATAATTTTGTCAGCAATTTCTCGTATCATGTCTAGTAATTTCCCACAGCCAGGGTATGGTTAATGGCCCACACATTTGCCTGTGGCTCTAACATTAATCCCAGAGATCAGGAAGGTACCTTTCTCAGTGAAGATTCACTATCAAAATCTTTCCTCAAATGAGGTGCAATAGCCAGCCCTTTTCCTTAAAATGGTGGAATAGGGAAAGAAGTGGCAGCAGCACCCCAGTAACACAGTGATTGCTATATCTTATCAGTATACAGGAGTTTTGCCTGAAGGCACTTAGCCATACAAGATCCATCTTCCCCAATCATGCTTTCACTACCAAACTGTATGGTATTCTGCTGTCCTTAATCTTTTCTGTTGAGTCACTTGACTTTTTATGAATGGTACTTAAATTTTCATTGGAGCAATTACTGGAACCCAAGTCTCCCTGATGGGTAAATGAGCTAACACTGGAGGCTTTTTTCTCTTTATTTTCAGGGCAAAATATAACTTGTGACTCTCCATGGAGTTTGCTGTGAACAAGGCACCTCGACAGTCAGTTTTTTCAGGTCTTTTTACGGACCTTCTAACAGGGCCAGTGGTGCACTCATATAAGTACATTTAGGAAATATGACATGGTAGATACAGTATTTTAGCAGCAAAAAGACATTTTGCAGTAAGAGTAAGCTATATTTCTCATTATTGGGTGGTTATATAGTTAAAAACTGCAGCACAGAAAAGGTTTACACTGGATTAAAGAGGAAAAGACAAGTGTTGAAGATACTCAGAATACWTACAGAACTTCAGACATTTTCTAGTTCAACCTTTTTTTCTTCTTCCTCATAAATATTTCACTTTAAGATACTCAGTTGACAGTAATTACGCTTCTCAGGTTAATTAATCTCAGAAACTTCGTAGCATAATCCAGATGACCATAGGAGTTGACCTAAGCTTAATCAACTCCATTGTCAAGTTGCTCTAGCATGACACACAATGAACTGTAAACACTATATACTTCCATTTGCTGAGTTATGATTTGATTTGTAATTTACATGTATTAATATGTAAATCACACCTAYGAACGGCATTTTATCTTTTTAATGATATTACATTTTGGAAGAGAGGTTTAGAATGCAGTAATCATTTGCATTGAAGAAAAGAACTACTAATGATGCCTTTCAGAAAACTTTAAAAATCAGTCTATTACATATTTCTTTTGTGTTTCTTTTCCATTATTCTTTATTTCTAAGCCAGTTAATCTTTGTTTCCTACACTGTTCATAGCTTTGTGAAGTTTCAATTCTTTACTCCTCTATTCTCCCCACAAGATACCAATTATGTTGAAATAAAGAACAGTTTCTCTTAAAATTAAACTAAATATTGACATGAATGAAATCATACATCACTGACTTGAATCCAGTGTACTAGGGATAAAGGACTAGACAATATTCCTTAAATAACTTGATTGTTTCCTGCATTACTTCTGCTACTCCGTTTTTGGCTTTATGTATTAGCATATATTTCATTAGATAAACATAAATATCTATATATATCCAGTATGCATCACAACATGAGAATGCTCTTCTCATCCTGAAGATAAAAGGTGAATGTTGGTCTAGAGAAGATGAGAGTTGATTGCATTAACTCACCAGTATTGCAAGGAAAAACAACTGCAGGTACAGACTTAAGAACATCAAAATGTAAGAAAATAAGATCCTGATTGCAAATGCATCTATAGTGATAAAGACTAGGCAAAGAGAAATACAGGTATGTTGTATAGCAGCTCACATGTTATTTGCTCAAACTTCTGTAATAAAAAAGCCTGAAAACCGTAGACTAGATGGCCCTTCATTTTAYTAGAAGCATGCCTTAAAAGTAAATTTCAAGTTTTTCCTTGAATGTAACTATTTTTTTAGCTATGTGTACTTGAATTACTGAAAAAAGATAGAGAACATAAATTAATAATAGGGAGGTTCTACAGTTATTATAGATTACTAAAGTCCATACCAGAAAGTAGAATATGATATGATGAAGGATTTAGATAACCACTAAGAGCTAGATGAAAACACCTGGCTGAATTCACAYACACTTAACTGAGGTTAATATTGTACCTCTTTTCAGGACAAATATACCTCCTGAATATTCAAATACAGCAGAAGCAAGAGCTCGAGGTGAGTGAAGAGAGAAAAACTTTCCATGACAATGACCTTTGCCTCTGCTGCACACAGTCCTTTGGGCTAGTTCTCCCACTTAGTTTGTCACCAGCTGAAAAATAAATTGAAAAGATTTCTGTTCAAATGCATCTTGAGCTTCTTTCTGCAGGAGGGAAAAAAAAATCTAAGCCATTGTAAACTTATGCTAACCTGCGGTATACAAACAAGTAAAATAAACAAAATTAAATGAGAATAATATGACTGTGGTATTCACCAAGTTCAATTCATTAATTGAAAAAATCTGTTGAGTAATTGGCTGAAAACCAAATAATGATTTAGATTTTTGACGTACAATGCATGCAGGTGATCTTATGTTTYGATTTCTATGGGAATCTGATAATTTCTATAGAACATTATTGCACAAATTCCCTAATACATGTCATATGAGAAATGTATTATCCAATTTAAAAAAAACTGTGCACATGCTTACAAAGGGAACACCAAAACTAAAACAGACTGTTAGAAAATAATAATTAAGATTTTAGTAAGAAAGACCATTTTTGCAAATTTGCAGCAATGCCAATAAGAAGCATTTATCAAAACTAGTTTTTCTTACTATTTTTGAGTGTCTTGCGTATATCACAATTGTATCAAAAATGGGTACAGTACCCATGCTGCCTGAAAGAAACCCACTTCACAGTTCATGATCGTGTTTAGGCTTCTGAACTGCAGAGAGCTATGACACTTTGAGAACTACAAATTTATTTGAAATAATTTAATACACTTCAATAATCACTCTCATAAATTCCATTGAAGAGAAAGGCTACAAAACCAGAACTGGCATAAATGGTGGAATAAAGATACAAATAACGTCACACCTTAGTGATCTATTTTGCTTAGACATAGAGGCAATCTGTGGTTCAACAGAGCTGTTTTAAAGGTTGTCCTACTAAGAATAAACAGTTACAAGACTAATTTGAAAGGGTCAGTAAACTGTGATGTAAAGATTAAGGAGTAAGATGTTTTGGGTTTGTTCAAATGAGGAAAGAAAACTGTAAAAGTCAGTGGCACTAAATTCACACATTTCAGAAGACGCAAAAGAGATGCTGAATCAAGACTGAGAACCTTAGGCTGTATACAAGGATTGTCTGCTACAGCTAGTGCTCACTATATGAGAAAGCAACTAATACACTGAAGTGTTAATGCCTTTTGTATGGTTACACTAGACAGAGCCATAACCTAAAATCCCACTGGAAAAGTGTGACATGGACTTCCTGTGGTGCAAGAACACCTCCCACCAGCAGACCACTGCCCAGCCAGGCTCCAAACAAAGGCTTCTTTGGAAAACTTCTCCCCCAGGTTTGTGGCTGAGCATGATGCCATATGGCATGGACTTTCCCTTTGATCATTTTGGGTCAGCTGTCCTGCCTGTGTCCCCTGCCAGCCTCTTGCCCACCCCCAGGCTACTCACTGAGGGGGCAGCGTGAGAAACAGAGAAGGCTTCGACACTGTGTAAGCACTGCTCAGCAACAGCTAAAACATTGATGTGTTACCAACACTGTTTTGATCACAAATCTAAAACATAGCACCATACGGGCTGCTATGGAGAAAAATAACATCCCAACCAGACCTAGTACACCGGGATATGTTCTGTTATGTGGGTGTAGCTGAACCTGCTGCTGCTTTTGTTTGCTACAGTCATCAGTGGTAAGATAAAACCAAAAGATTAATGTTCCATTACAGACTGTTAACTTCAGTAACTGTGGTAGGCAAAATAATGTCAATGTTTCAAAAATAATAAAAAAAAATCATTGTACATTGAAAGAGCACAATTTTATGCCTATATTCTTCAATAATAAAAAACTAAGATTTTTTTTTTTCTTTCAGCATATTGGATGAAAATTAAATATTTCTGAAGGGAAGCAATTTTATATAGAAACTATGGTGTCTGATGTATGTTCAAGTAATAAAAAAGTTACAAGAAGATCTGAGTTACTGTAAAAATAAAAAATGCATTTTCAATGTTCTCATGAGTTGTATTTCAGCTGCTAAAAACCACAGTTCTTTTGCATCTGCTGTGCTTTCCTTACGAAGTTAACATACTTCTATCTGATGAACTTGCTCCATATTTTGGATGCCTGTTATGTATCACCTTTCCTTGGTTGAGTTTAAAAGTAAATCTATATCTCTGTGACAAACATAGAACATTCATCAGGAACATACATAAGCAATGTTGGCCTATTGACTATATTTCATTTTTAAACACAAAATAATAAACTCATTCATTTCTCATATTATATCACAGGGGTTTGGCTTGGGGTTTTTATGGTCTCATAAAAAAATCAGATACTGCCTCTTTACAGGATAATCTGAGTGTTTGACTTTCCAAGGTACAAAATGATGAAAACAAGTGTGCATCTGAAGAGAGTGCTAAAATACAGTTGATATTTGGCTATCTTATTTGTTCACTGTAGTTTAATTCCTGACTAACCTATCAGGAAAAAAACATTCACAATACCAGTACAGATGAAAAGATATGATTTATCTTCCTACTGATATTTATACAGTGAAGGTATTTTTACAGAAGGTTGTATGAGAAGGATGACACTTCAAGAAAATCAATCACTTACATTACTACAAGAAATACGATCTCTCAAATACTTGCAATAAAACCTCATTGGGAGACATCGCTTTCACAGTACAAACTTTCAGTTCTAGGTGGTGATTGATACTAAAGTAATTAATTACAGTTGAGAAGATGGGAAGATGGTATTTTCTGTTATAGATTGAAATTAGAAACAGTGAAATGAATTCACTGTTATGTGTGCTAATTTGTAAAAAATATAAATTAAATGCATTCCCCTGTAATACCTGAATTAGATAAAAGTCTGTTTTTTAATGAAAAATGTAAAGGTAGTTTGGCCATTTTGAATATAGATTTACTAAACTGAGAAACAAAATTCTAGTTAGAAGTATTGTCATTCCTGTACATGTGTGTGTTGTTTAAATATACACATGTGTGTGCGAAGCACACACACAGTTCAACTGGTAAAGAATAGAAGATTGGAATACAGTTTGATTTGAATGTCATTCACAGGAGAGAGGTGGACATTCTGAAAAGCTGCATAACATTGTCTCTGTTTATTTTCTCTTGGTCTTGCCGAGGTGCATAAGAGATAGTATTTCCTTCCTCTGTAAAATCCTGGCAAGGTTAGAAAAGACAAGATAAAAAATGAAATTCAGAAAGACAACAGCAGTCAGAAGAGATTACTTCCATGGAAGGTACAAGACTGATTGCATAACTCTGCACAAGAGTAGTTGTCATTAGCTTACTGCCAACAGTAAGAGGTATTTTGAGATGTATTTTCAAAAATGTTTCCAGGGTCCAGTTCTAATCAGTATTTTCATTAACGACCTGGGTGATAAAATAGGCTCATTTGATTTGTGCATAACAAAAAGATAAGCAGATATGCTAGAACATTAAAGGAAAAGAATTCAAAATTATTCTTTTCTGTCAGTTTGAAGAAATATTCTGAAAAAATAATGAAGATGAATTTCAAAACAGAGTAGACTACTACACATAGGTGGAAATAATCAATTTTGCAATCAGAGGATAAAAAAGCTGAATTGGTCACAGTTTTTAAAAAAGGTGAGGAGAGTAGGGTGTTCCAATCTTTGTCAATCCACAYAGTAAATAAGTTTTTCTTATGTTCAGACAGAGTTTCCTGTATTTCAACTTGACTGGGCACAAAGTCTGGGTAGTCAAACTCCCCTGCTCAAGCAGAGTCACCTRCAGCAGGTTGCCCAGGGCCATGCCCAGGGTTTTGAATATCTCCAAGTATGGAGACAAYGCAGCCTCTCTGGGCAACCTGTGCTAGTGTTCAACCACTGTTATAATAAAGAAGTTTTTCTTATGTTCAGATGGAATTTCCTGTATTTCAACTTGTACCCAATTCCTCTTATGCCACTGAGCACCACTGAGAAGAGCTTAGCTCCATCTTCTTTGCACCCTCCTAGCAGTCATTTATGCATATTAATAAGATCGCCCYGAGCATTCTCTTCTCCAGGCTGAACAGTCTCACCTCTCTCAGCCTCTCCTTGTACGAAAGATACTCCAGTCCCTTGATTGTCTTTGTGGTTCTTCACTGGAATTGCTCCACTACGTCCATGTCTCTCTTGTACTGGGGAGCTCAGCACTGGACACAGCACTCCAGGTGCTGAGCAGAGGGAAAGGATGACTTCCCTCGACCTGCTGGCAATGCTCTGCCTAACAYAGCCCAGGAATCTGTTGGCCTTCTTTGTGACAAGGGCACATTGTTGACCCATGTTCAACTTGCTGTCTGCCAGAACCTCGGGTCCTTTTCTGCCAGCCTACTTTCCAGCCAGTGTACTGGTGCATGGGTTTATTCCTCTGCATGTGCAGGACCTGGCATTTCCCTTTTTTCAACTTCATGAGTTTCCTGTCAGCCCATTTTTCCAGCCAGAATAGCAGCAAAACCACCTGGTGCACCAAACACTTCTCCCAATATATATCATCAGCAAACTTGATGAGGGTGCACTCTGCCCCATCATCCAGGTCATTAATGAGGAAGTTAAACAGTACTGGACCCAGTGTCGACCCTTGGGGTATACCCACTGGTCACTGGCCTCCTGGTGGGCTTTGTCCTGTTGATCACAACGTGTGAGCCTGGCAGTTCATTCAGCATTTGATCCACTTAACTGTCCACTGCCCGTTTCTAATGTTTGTCTATGAGGGTGTTAGGAGAGACAGCATCAAAAGCTATAGTCAGGATAAGCAACATCTACTGCTTTCCCCTCATTCACCCAGCCAGTCATCTCATCAGAGAAGGCTGTATCCTTGCATTTCAATATTTTTTAATCATTTTATGATGACCACGTAGGGGGTAAAACCAATAATAAATCTGATAAATGGTAGCAGACCTAGCTTAAAAACATGGCTATTAATTCATGCATCATCTGGTATGTTTTTCATCTCCTCCCTGAATCCCKTATTCTGTGTCTTCAGGTTTCAGAGGCAAATCATAACATCCTGAGTCAAAACCAAATCAAATAAACCAGAGCTACTGTTGGGTCATGCTATCTTGGATACAAGTATATGACAACAAGATGGGCTCATCATCTAAACAGGTGACTCTGTGTGTTTCTGAGCTCTTAACAGAACCTCAAACGAACAACAAACAGAAGTGGGAGTTATTGCCTCAATCCCATTCTTACACTGCCAAGTGTTCTAACAAGAGATAATATTTTACTACATGAAAATATGGATCATTAAAAATAATTTTCAAATTTGTAATGTGAAGATGCTGGGTTTAGCACATACTTTGATAATTTCTTCCTCGCTGACACGTTTGGAAACAGATATTGCAAATAATTTTTGTTTGTTTTGGGAAAAAATATGGCATGTCAAGTTGAAATGTTATTTCATAGTATTTATTTTTAAGAAAGGATATACATTTTTTAAATTACTAAACTCAGAATAGGACTTAACTGCCATTGATAAAATAGACATTTCTCTGTATACCTTAGAGTTTAATGATTAGGCACTTGCTGGGCTGCAGGAACCTCAGATTCAAATCTTGTTCAAAACTGTGACTGAGCTGGAGGCTTTCAGCTTCATAAAGAGTAGCCTAATCAGTAGCTGTTGCAGCTATTATGAGCTAGGGCTTTTCCTTCCTTGTAAGGCCTACACCCCAGGTGTGTTTCTCAAATAAAAGCCATACCACCAGCCTGCATAAGGTTATTCTTACATACTATCTAAGCTGATGAGTAGTCACTTACAAAAAAATGGAACAGCTACATCAGGAGAGACAGTTTTCCCTTAAATTTAGAAGCCACAGCATGATTGCAGAGCTGAATGCATTTGGATGATGGGAGGTATTTTCATGTAAGGTGTTGGAATGGGGATGGGAATACGTTAAAGAAAGAAAACAGACACAGTTTAAGATAAGCATCTTTCCTCCTGTTATCTCTAGCAGTCGGCATTCACTTACAGGATGCTAATCTGTTTTCTATTTTGCCGGTACTTAGCTGCTACTTAGCTGCCAGTGGCTCATATGATCTGAAGTTTCTTTTAAGATAAACTGTTCTGCAGCAAAAACAAAGGCGTGTGACACCTGTATAGTTAATAATGGCTTGCCTTGAACCTGAATATAAGCATGCTARAAGAGCGTAACTAGCTAAGAGTGTGTAATCCCCCTGCAAGAGGGCGATGGCAAAGCCAGACGGTTTTGCATAAGCACGGGGGCAATGTGATGGCCCCGGGGGCAGCCGGGCGGGCGTCCGGGGCACGGCCGCCGGGCAGGGCCAGCACCGGCAGCGGGGCCGCGGGCAGGCGGGGCACCCCCGCGCCGGCGGGGGCGGGCGGCGGGAGGGAGGTCCCCGTAGGCGGCATCGGGAGCGGGGAAGCGGAAGGGAGGGGACAACGGGCTCGCCAGATCGGGCGTCACTTGAAAGTTCAAAAGTTGTCAGTCTCCTAAACACTCCCATCACATCAGTCTCCAATTACCTGGTACGCATATATATGTGTGTATATATATATTTATGTACATATGCATTCACCTCTAGCAATTTTATAAAGCTTCAGATTCATTCACCCTGTTGTATTTGATTTTTCCCTGATTTCTGAAAAGTTTTTGATCCCTCCCATTCCTCTCTCTAGTAAAACACATGATGATCCAAGTATACACCTGATGTATTTTGGGTGAGATTGTACCTTAGATGAAAAAGACAATTTTCTATTAAAAATATTAACATTTTGGAGTTACACTCAGCAAATATCCAGAATGAGTATGAACTTTAGTGTTGTTTAACATCTTCCTTTTATTATATTTTATCTCCTTTGAAGAGTCACTGTAAAATCAATACAAATGAGGAATGTGAATTGAGTATCTTGCATACTATTATGAAATTGTTCATGTTGATCTATCTTAAAAATAAAACTAGGGCCATCGTCAAAACAGCAAACTTCAATATCTCAGAATATAATTGTCATCTTGGAGTAACTGCAGTTTTATACTGTGCTGCTATATAATGAATTTGTTCCCTTTAGGTACAATATACCCAAGAGCATTTTCCAGTGCAATAACTGAAGAACATCCCTTCTATTTTGGTGTAAAGAAAACTGGGAATATTGAATCACTAGCTAATGAAAAATTACAGATCCATGCCAGCAACATAATGTATCAGTAGTTAGAAAACTATGCTGCAAATTGTGCCAACAGAAGCTTTATAGAAGAAAATTAAGTCCACAGAATCCATTTGAGGACTTGAAAAGTTGCAAATATTGATTGATATGCTTTAGATTGTCTCCAAGGTCCTGATTTTTCCTCCAGTGTATACCAGGAGAACACAAATTCAGTTACAGTGAATTAAATCTGAGTGCTAGGACGTGATATTAAAGTGCAGAATATCTGAAGATTTGCTGTCAGAGGGTTGGTTTTTTTTTTTCCCCACACTATATTGTTCATTTTCATTTCATTTTTTCCTTTACCACCTGTATTTCAAATGAAAAATCAGACAAACAAAAAAGTGTTCATGGTTCTATCAGGAAAAAAACGAACAAAAAATAATTGAATGGCTGTGACACAAAGAATATATGTAGTGTAGCATGCACTCTTTGGCTGCAATTCTGTGGAGAAGCTATTCAAAGTGCAAATTACATGGTTACAACGGTGTCAGTGAGTGTAAGTGTTAGCTTCTGTAACCCCGTATTTAGAGTGCACAAGGACAAGTCAGTATCAGGAAAACCAGTCTATAAAAAGGTGGCATTATCCACGCAGTGTCTTTTTGCCAGGGCTGAACTCAGCCATTAATACCAGATATTGCTGCATAACCCACCTTCTTCAGCCTTCTGTGGTTAGTTTATAGGGTTCATCTAGTAATTCAAAGGAATAGGTCTGGATGAAAGGAATCTGCTTTTCCTTAGATTTCAYAGCTTTTCTCAGTTATTTTGAGTTTTAAATGTGTGGATAGTAAGTGCTTAGTTTCCAAGGGTGTATTTTGCAATAGTAATTGTTACAATGCTAGTATACAGCAGTCAGAACCTGGCTGCAAAAATCCCACTATTTATATAAACACACACACACATATATATGGATGCATATATTCAAGCAATACAGCATCACAAGACACCAGTAAGTTAATGAAAGGTAAAAGCAAGGATTTTGATGATACTGAATATCTGTATGCAAAATTATGTAAAGGAACTGTTAAAAAAATCATATTTTATCATCTCTATCCTCCTGTTTGTTCCTAGAGAGTTTAGTTCTTCCAAATAGATAATAAGGGTCCTGCACTGAATTTATCCAATGTCTGATATAAGATTTCTTTACTTGTGTTTTTTTTATGGCAGCTGAACATAGTTTAAGGGTTTATCTTCACGCTTTGGAATCCAGTGTATCATTTTTTCGCACTTCTAAAGAGGCCTCCTCGCCCCCAATATTTTGCTRCTTGCTGGAAGTTGATATTAACATTGTATATTGGCTTGACCCACACTCCTCTGTGAATTAAAAGTAATTTATAGCCTGCAACAGATGTTGCCACCACAAGACTCACAACTGTGATAATTTGGAAAAGCCTAAATTGTTGAAAAGTTCTTCAGTATGGTCTTTCTGAAGACATACGTGTGTCCTAAGAGAGATCTTTCAGAATTCTGTTTCTCTAGACGTTAATTTCTTGTATAACAGGTGCTAAAATATACCAACCTAGGTGTTCTATTTACACTTACTAAATTGCTGAATATTGAGATCTTATGATGTAATCTTTTCTCATGTACTATTCTGAGTTGTTTTTCTGAGGAAGGTTTAATAGRGTTCTTATTTTTTCTCTACCTGGTCTCATGGCTCAGAAACTCAGTCTGCCATTTAAGCTAACCAGGAAATGGGAGGTTCAGGTGTTGGACCGAGTCAGAGAATAGAAAATAATTCAATGTATTAGCCTTTCTGTATTTCTTCCTTCGTGCCTTTAGTTAGATAACTGGCTAGAGGCTTTTTAAATACAGTATAACAGGTTCATTGAACYGGTTGATCCCATTAAAATGTGCTAAGCACAGATGTCTCAGTGATCTTTAGTTACCTATAACCCTGTAAAACATTGGTAACTGGCTACATGAGTCATAAAAACGTCTGTTGTTCAAATAGGTAGGCCCAGCTGGAAGTCTATGCTTTTAAAAATGCAACTTGTGTTCTGCAAAGCAGCACAGTCAAAACACCTCTCTTACCTGATATGAGAATCAAACTCCTCTGCCTCCACTTAGCAGTATAGAGCTCTCTGGATGGACTGACACCCTGGGCAGCTTCACCGTCATACTTTCATGACTTATCAAGCCAGGCATAGGTTTCCACCAGCCCACACAGTTACAAGTAACTCGTGCTCACTGAACAAGTTTGTTCCATCTGTGCCTAAAGGAGTTCAAACCAAGAAGAGCAATCCATGTCACATTCATTTAAACATCTGGGAATCGTGATGCCATTTGCAGAAGTGCCAGGGATGACCTCCTGCACTTTGGAGGGACAGTGCAATTCTGTGGCAGTGCAGCATCCAAACGCTGTTTGTTGCTATTATGCCTGATGGAAACAATAATCTTCTGTTACTAAATGTCAGCTCATGATGTCAAGCCAAATAGTATTATCATGCTGTACCTGGAAAATGCAAGTGGAGCGTAGGATGTAAAAATTAGTATCTGAAGAAATTACCAACAACATAGTAAAAGGCAAGAAAAAGTTACATTTATGTTGGTGCTTTAATTACTTCCTCTAGGAATTTATATGAAAAGAATCCCTAGCAAGGATTGTGCTATGTAGAAGTTGGATCATGATAAATTCTCTGCTGCATCCTTTCAGTTGTACTCCATAGTACATGTCAGGTGTGTACAGGAGGAGATAATAAGCCTGTGCCTTCAGTGTTGGCAAATCAGCATCTATATTCAGGGAGGCAAGGAATAATAAGGAATTGCAAGGGAAAAAAATATTTTCTGGTATCTACATTTTCTCTGAAGCTAGGCCCAATCTGACCTTCAGCAGAAATATTATCCCAAAACATATAGAAACAGAAAGAAATCTTACAAACGTATGCATACAGGAGCTGACATTTCTTGAATCAACTTTAACTGAACTTTAATTATTTTGATCATAATTTTATTTTACTTATTTTAAACACGTCTGTTTGTTTTACAAAAAATATATTTCTTATCTGTCTATTGATCTTTGTAATTACTCGGARATCTTTCTGAATTTTCCCCTGCTGCAAATGTCCATTCCTATAGCTTGCTGTTGCATAGTATGCTACCATCTATTTCACATAAATGGAATGACAGAATGATGTACTGAATCAGCATGCAAGTGTGTTAGGAAGTAATTATGTTTGATGGTGCAGATGTGTTCATATTAACTTTCTTCCCTGACTTCAGAAAATCTGCATCAGAGACTTAAGGGAGCATTTCTTGTATTATTAAAAATAAATTACTAGCAAAACAGGGCAGAGATTGATCCCACTCTAACAGTTTAGAGCAGTGAAAGGGAAAACAAGCCTACTTTGCACAGTTAACAATTTATTACACCCTAGTTTTGGCCCTAGATTGCATTTCATAAGCAGAAGTATTTTAAGGTAATACATGCCAGTCCCTTAAAGGCTAACTATTTTGAGAATTAATTAGATGTGATTTTTTTTCTCCTCCCAAATGTCTGTAATGATTAGTTTGAAAAGCTTGAGCCATGTARGGCATCGTGTGCTGAAGTGACCATCTTAAAGCAAAATGTTGACTAACAAGTACTGGCAAAAAATTATGTCATGACTGCTTTTTAAAAAAAAGACTAGTATTAAAAGCTGTGCTAAAGAAGAAAAGAAATATTAAAGATAGCTTGCCTCTTAGAAGACATCCATATATTATTCAAAAATCCTTTAACAGCACCAATAGTCTTGTTAGATCTGCAATTATTTATTTTTCTGTGACATGAATCAGGGTAAATTTAGCTCCAGTATATTTTCATTCAAACAGAATATGTGGTATGAAGACCATTTGCATAGTTTGTTCAAGCAGACTCAAAAGAATATGTGTAAGGTCATAAGCAGAGTCATCTCAATCCAAATGGCCTAGTCTTCAAACATATATAGCAATAATAACTCCCAACTTGAGTTTGGAATATATTCCCTTTGAGATGTACTGATCACAAAGCACCTAAGCTTACTTCTAATGAAATCAATGAGAAATCTTATTCTGCACTCACTGCAGTCAGAAGTGTTACATTTTCTTTGGGTAATTATTTTTTTTAAAGTTTGATTTGGCTGTTAGGTCACTTGATTTTAGTGCCTAAAGCAAAAGGTTCTATGAGTGACTGGAGATTAATTTTGCAAGCAAGATCCTTAAGGAAGGATAATTCCGATATATTAAATTCACTGCTTACCTGAAAGTGAGTACCCTACATTAACTTCCTGAAGGATATATATACGTGCATGCCATCAAACACAAGCTGTCAAAACAAGATCAGGTGCTGCTTAAGTTCACTTAAAAGTCAACTTTCATTCCAAGGTGATGTACTTCTTCAAGGTGAAGTGTGTGGAATCACATACATCCTTGTTGCAGTTCTGATTTTGCTTGTTAGTAAATGTCACAGATGTTCCTATAATTTGCTAAGGCTAGCTAGACTTCACAGGTTGAAAGTACATCTTAAAGGAAGCCTTGGGGATTGTATATTCTTCAAGAGTTTATTAGGTATGGTCAAATATAAAGCAGGCAAACAAACAAGTGTGTACAACAAATCATTAAGTCTTGTGTGAGAATAATATCAGCACTCTAGGTGAAAATACGACATTACCTCCATAGTGCTCTGATCTTTTAAATCACTAGATCAAATGTATTTTCTATATCCAAAGAAAATCTTGAATGTCTAGACAATTAAAAGTGTAAATAGGAAAAAAGTCAGAGAGATAATCAGTGTAAGATACTTAAAAGATAGATTTTCTTTGTCAATCTCACTTTTTTTGAAGCAGCATATTCTATGGATAGTCCCAATGAAATTAGTGGAACATTTATATTCAGTGAATGTAAATTCTTGTTTTCCAGAATCTGTTTAATAATGGAAACATACTTTTGAAGTGAGAAATGTGTCATTTTTTTATGGGGTAAAAAAAAAAAGTTTTTAACAAGAAGTTTACTTTTATGTTTAAATTTCAGAACTGAGAACTGAGAAAGATTTTTTGTATTCCTTCATGTGCTGGTAAACCTTATTCCAGAGAGCATTTATTATGAATATAAGTCATTGGCTGGGTAATGAATAATTTTTATTCCCTTGCTCTTCCTTTTCTCACAGATATTTGTTACCTGTGATTAGCCYGTGATTACCTGTAGCTAGTTGTCCTGGTTTCAGCTGGGATAGAGTTAATTTTCTTCGTAGTAGCTGCTATAGCACTGTGTTTTGGATTTAGTAGGAGAAGAATGTTGATAACACACTGATGCTTTAGTTGTTGCTAAGTAGCATTTACACTAGTCAAGGACTTTTCAGCTTCCCATGCTCTGCCAGGTGCACAAGAAGCTGGGAGGGAGCATAGCCAGGACAGCTGACCCAACTGGCCAACGGGGTATTCCATACCATATGACGTCGTGCTCTGCATATAAAGCTGGGGGAAGAARGAGGAAGGGGGGATGCTTGGAGTTTGTCTTCCCAAGTAACCATTACGCATGTTGGAGCCCTGCTTTCYTGGAGATGGCTGAACATGGGATGTTCAGCCGATGGGAAGTAGTGAATGAATTCCTTCTTTTGCTTTGCTGGTGTGCGCGTCTTTTGCTTTACCCATTAAACTGTCTTCATCTCAACCCACAAGTTTTTGCACCTTTACTCTTCCGATTCTCCCCYGCATCCCACCGGGGGGGAGTGAGCRAGCAGATGTGTGGGGCTTAGTTGCTGTCTGGGGTTAAACCACGACACTAGTTTTGTCAATAAATTGTGTATCTGCTTCAATGCACACATGTTGCTTGCTTTGCATAGTGTGGTTTTCATATAATCACTGGGAAATATTACTTCCAACAGAGTCAAAATGAGTTTTGCTCTTGACTTCAAGGGGGGTAGGATTTTACCTTTTTTTCTATGTCAGTTTAGTAATACAGAATTCCACCTATTTCTGAGGGGATGCATGAGATTTCTTCTTTAAAGATGAAAAAATCTCAGATATTTATTCTCAAACTTCTGCAATTATTTTTCAGGTATTCAGTTCAGATTTTTGTGGACTCATGCATGTTTTCACAGATATCTGTTACCTGCAAGGACATTTATGAAGAATAAGCTATTTAATTCTTTATGAATGGAAGCAAATGGAGTGATGCATTTGTTCCAATTTTGGGCAGTGGCTGATTTTCAAACTATGTAAACTGGACTGATGTCCTCTTCGAGGTGTTTCAGCATGGCATCTACTTTGCCTACACAAATTTAAGCAAATTCTTAATCCTTAGTTAAATAGGGGTCAGTTTTRTTACAGTCTCTTTTCTTCCCTCCCCTTACAGATCTCATCATCTTACAGTATTACTATATCCCACACTTCTTTTCTTGTGAGGGCATTTTAAGGATTTTCTAAACTTGGTGGCCAAAGTGTTGTGTTATGGCTTTTTTTTTCTTTTTCAGATATTGAAGCCTATCTGTGTTTACCAGTGCTGCTAGAACTGTATTCCTAATTCTTCTAAAAACCGGGAAACAACAATATGAGTATCAATTTACTGAAGCTTTACTTTCCCTTTAAATGAGGATACATCAGGCATTTGCTCAACGTCTGACTTGAAACTCAGTGCTATCCATATTAGAGAAAAACAATTATGCAATGGTATGATTATCTTCCCTCTTCAGCACCTCATGTATAATCATGCTAATAAGTCTGACACCAGCTAGTACATTTTCTAAGTGATAATTGGGGATTTAGCCATGCGGTTGCAATGACGTTACTGGAGGTAGTGTAGCCAAATCCTAGGACTTTGTTTTGAAAACCCTCACCCTGCAGTGGGTTTAATGAGTTTCATTTGGTTACTTACCTAGTTATGATGAATGGGAAGAGAAAAACAGACTTCATTTTTAGAAAACAGCAGTGTAACAATAGTGTCATCTGTGAAAACAGTAATTTGCACCTAATGCAATTTACTCTAGTCAGGCACTTTTACTAAAATAGCAGCATCTCAGTCTCATTAACAGCTCCAGCATCATTTATTTTAAACTCTGAATAAAAGGGGTACCTGTGCACAATCCATATGCTCCTGAAAATAATATCTGTTGTTTACTCTGTATCCTTCATTTAACTTGCAGTTAAGACTATGAAAAATTGATCTGCAGTTCCCTTTTTTTGACTACAGGGGACAAAGCATACTGGAAAACCGCATTATAAATTGTTTTGTTTTGTTTTGTTTTACTTTTCACTGTCGCTTCTCTTGCTGGACAGTACAGCTAGCACCAATATGTGAGCTGCCCCTTCTCCACCACTGAGAATGTTTTCTCTGAAGAAGCATCAAACTGATTCACCAAAAGAACCAAATTTCACAACAAAGGAAATCCCCTTGAGGAAGAAGAAACTGGAATATGTATTAACAGAAGAAAGAAAATGCAGTAGGGAAATGCTATGTGAAAGGAAAGCACAAAAAGACAGGAAGGGAAGTGAGTTTATTGCAAAACATGATGGCCAGAGGTGATAGAGAGCCAGTCACAACATTTCAGTTCTCAAGCTGATGAGGCAAAGGCAGAGTGATGTAAATGCTGCAGTTAAAGTCAAGCAGTCGAGAATAGGGTGTAATGTAGTCACTTCCCATTGCATCCCTCACCATCTGCTATACCTTGACATACAATATATCACAGACTGAAGTGTAAAGTGCAAGGTCAAGAGCCAAGATATTTCTCTCATCAGGGAACTCCAGATAGAAAGTCTTTATTGATCAGTCACAGCTACCTAACGACACCTCTGCAACTCTGTAATTGGTGCTGAATGATTTTATGTTTTTATAACATTAAGCTTGCGTCGCTGTCTGGCACAGCAAGGACATGTAAATGGTATAGCGTCTTACAGGCTGATTTACTATCAGAAGGCAAGGTGTAGATCAAGGAAAAGAGTTAGGTGATACCTCAGCATGATTTAATCTTGAACCTTGTCGTGGTTTAAGCCCAGCCGGCAACTAAGCACCACACAGCCGCTCGCTCACTCTCCCCCGGGTGGGACGGGGGAGAGAATCGGAAGGGTAAAAGTGAGAAAACTCGTGGGTTGAGATAAAGACAGTTTAATAGGGAAAGCAAAAGCCGCGCAYGCAAGCAAAGCAAAACAAGGAATTCCTTCACTACTTCCCATTGGCAGGCAGGTGTTGAGCCATCTCCAGGAAAGCAGGGCTCCGTCACGCGTAACAGTTACTTGGGAAGACAAGCGCCATCACCCCGCACGTCCCCCACTTCCTTCTTCTTCCCCCAGCCTTATATGCTGAGCATGACATCAYATGGTATGGAATACCCCATTGGCCAGCTGGCCTAGCTGTCCCGGCTATGCTCCCTCCCAGCCTCTTGTGCACCTCACAGAGCATGTGAGCTGAAAAGTCCTTGGGACGTAGGCTACCTAGCAACAACTAAAAACATTAGTGTGTTATCAACATTCTTCTTATACTAAATCCAAAACACAGCACTATACCAACTACTAGAAAGAAAATTAGTTCTATCCCAGCCAAAACCAGGACAACCTGGGAGATGAGATTGCTGAGCAGGTAGAAAATGGTATCAGTTATGAGATTGATAATAAGGAAGTGAATGTGTTAAAAAATAATTTGCTTCATAAAAATGGTTTTTCAAATGATGGCAATTATACCAAACACAGATTGCTTCCTTGGGTGTTATACTTTCAGACAGAATTAATGAGTGACTTAATAACTCCTGTATTAACATAATAGACTAGTTAGACTAATTCACTGGAAAAGTAGAAGTATCATTATATGTTTTAACATAGCATTGTTATTGGTGARGGTATTTTATTAAGTGAAAGGGAAATGAGTTAAATCACAGGTAAAAAGGATTAATTGTGTAATCCACCTCTAGAGAGGTGGATTTAGCCAGTATCAGTCCCAAGGGATATGAATGATTAATAACTAAATATGGATCTGTCATCACAAAATAATGTAATTTGGCAAATATAAGGACACATTTTGCCTTAAGTGTATACACCAATCTGCAAAGAAGCATAAAGTTTTAGAACAGCAGCAGCATTCACTCCACCACCATTAAGCTTCTCTCATAATTTTTATAAAGGGATTTATTACTTGGCGATTTCACCTTAAATTAAGATTTGTCATGCGTGTTCTTAGTGACTAATCCACATTGGTCCTGAGCACCTGCAACTTCTATTGAATTCTTCRGTGAAAGTTACAGGTGCATCACCAGCCCAGAAGTGAATTTTATTGTCTCTCACTGAGTTTTCGAAATCATTTCCACTGTGCTTTTTGGAACACAATAGACCAAAAATAGGCAAAAAAATAAATACAAAAGTRAAATGCTCCCTAAGCTCCAAGTAAATTAATATTCATTTACTCATTTCCATTCTTTCAGTCCACTGAAAATAAGGTCTGTTTGAAAAGAAACACAGATTTTTCCAAAATGTACAAAGTAGTACACACATTAGATATACAATATGTCAGGGAAGGTTTCCATGTCAAARTATGCTCATTTTTCATCTCCCTGTAGTCACTGGTTCTGAATGGAGTGTGTTATTGGTTGCTTCTATCACAGATGGTACCTTTAGGCCCAGGTGAGGCTAAAATCCTACTGCCACAGATAGTTCTTGCTACCAAAATTTTWCAGTGTAAATGAACAAGATCACTACAAACATTGCAAAGATGAGTCAAGATTATTACTTCTGAGTAAATTGCAACCCATTTGGGAATGGGACCCAAATGGCTTGTTTACTTGTATAGGGATTTTGCATAGAAGATTGTCTATTCATACCTACAATGGAAGCACAGAGCAGATGTGTACCAAAGTCTACCCTAAACTGCCGCTATTCTCAAATATCTCCAATGCTTAATAGCTTGAGATTGATATTATCATATTTATGTCCTGGTCAGATGGAACAAGACATTTTTTCCTGTATTTCAATCTTTTTTCTTTAACTTCATAAGAATAATACAAGTCCTGCCTCATAGCATCATGATTCTCTCTAATTACTTAGGCACAGGTCATTGGATTGCTCAGTTATGATGGACTTAGTCAAATCTACATTTACTTCAGGGGTTGCAAAAAAAATTTCCCCCCTTATCATGGCAATATGAAAGGGATATAAACTGATCTGAAAGAGAGATCTAAAATCATAAAGGATCTGGTTCAATCTTGAGTTATACCCCAGAGGATAATGCTGTGACCTATGGAAGGTCCATTTGAGGGCTAAGCTGGAGCACATGCTGTAGGACTGCACGTGAAATGTGTTAAAAAACTCTTCCCCAAAGACAGAAACAAATTCAGAGATGCATGTGGTTATGATAACTGAATGATTCAGTTATGATGCTACCTTTTCATAGTGAATGAGAATTGTGACATTCTAGCAAGTTAAGGTGATCATTTCCCATCCCGCAAAAAAAAMCCCAAGCAGATCTGATTTGTTTTGCCAAAAATTTAATTACTATTTGCAGTTGTCCTGTCCCTGCATTCTGTGTTTCTCATGAGAACAAAAACCTTATATAACATTAAAATGCAAAACAAAACACAGATCAGGTTTCAATAAAGCTGCAATAGTGCATTGTATGCATCAAATCATACTGTAAGAAACAGTGCTTATAAATATCAAATAGTCTTAAAAATCACTTGGCTGCAGAAGCTGGGAAACAGGACCATCGCAGTATGCTACTGTTTGCTCTTGATTCCAGCAATCTTTCTGTTTATCTGAGGCAGCTGCTGACCCATATTACTTTTTGTACTTTTCCAAATGGCTTTTGCATAGGTATAAGCTGCCTAGAGAATAAAAATAAGCGGTATCAAGCATTATGCTATTGTATCCTAATCACCAGAAAAGATACGAACCAATGATCAATGACATTTTCCTCTAGTGTAAGTACTAGCTAAAATGACGCAAGTCCAGTGTGAATGTTCAGTCTGACCATCTATGAAAACAGTAACTGCATCATCAGAGATGCAGTTCAGACTAAGAAACAGTCTGAACAACAATACAAAACAAAAAACCAGAAATAAGCAGAATTCATTTTAGTGGGAAACTAATGATCACAACTGACATGAAAGGTAACATGATTTTTACTAGTGACTTCCTGATCCTTACTGCATGCTTCCTATACTTCAAGTGGTTTCTCTTTCATTCCCTGGAAAAAAAGCTTTCCACAACCATTCAAGTTGAAAGAAATTTGGTGTAATGAGTGGTAGCTGATGTTTCATGTGTAACGCTTAATAATGCTTAATACCATTTCTTCCAAGTCTCTCTACTCTGCTTGGTCTTATGACAATAAAAAAGGTGTCTTAAACCTCTGTCTCTGTCCGAGAATCAGTCTGCCAGAGAAGAGTCTCCAAGGATGGAGACAACACAGCCTCTCTGGGCAACCATCTGGTGCATCAACTACTTCTCCTGGTTTGCATCATCAGCAAGACCAGTAAGACCAGTCTTACTGATAAGGACTGAGGAAAAGAAGGTCTTGAGTACCTCATCCTTTTCCATCTCCTTTGTCATCAGATCCCTTGTCCCATTCAACAGCAGACCTACATTTTTCATAGCCTTTCTTGCTGCTGATATACCTGTAGAAGTTTTTCTTGTTGCCTTTCACATCACTCTATCAACTGCAGATGGGTTTTGACTTTCCTAATCCCATCCCTCCATGCTTTGACAGTATCTTTATATTGTTCCCACGTCATTTGTTCCTTGTATGCTTCCTTATCATGTCTGAGTTTAGACAGGAGATCCCTGTTTAGCTGAGCTTGCAGGAGGTGATCCTTGAAAAGCATCCAGCTCTTCTGGATATCCCTTCTTTCCAAGGCTATATCCCATAGAGATATTGGAAATCTCATATCACCAAAACTGTATCCCAAGCAGGTCCCTGAACAAGCCAAAGTCTGCTCTCCAAAAGTCCAGAGTTTTGAACCTGCTTTAAGCCCTGCTCCTTCCTCTCGGGGTCCTGAACTCCACCATCTCATGGTCACTACAGGCAAGACTGCCCCCACCATTCACATCCCGCTCAATCCTTCCTTGTTTGTAAGCATGAGGTCCAGCAGAGCACCACTCCTCTCTGGCTCCTAGATCACCTGTGTTAAGTTGTCCTCAATGGACTCCAGAAACCTCTTGGATTACTTGTGCCCTGCTGTGTTGTCCCTCCAGCAGGTATCGGCGTGGTTGAAGTCCCCCATGATTCTTCTTTCAGCCGTCTGAAGAAGACCTCATCAACTTCTTCCTGATAAGGTGATTGGTGGCAGATACCCACAAGAACATTACCCATGTTGCTGTACCCACTAATCCTGACCTGTAAGCTCTCAGCTGACTCATCACCCACCCATAGGCAGAATTCCAGACATCCCCACTGCTCTCTCACATCAAGGGCAGATCCCCCTCCTCACCATCCTGCTTGGTCCTTCCTAAAGAGCTYGTATTCGTCCATCACAGCAGTCCATCCCATCACATCTCCATGACCCCAATGAGATCATAGCCCTGTTTGTTCCCCATGCTGCATGCATCTGTATACAGGAACTGTGTGCCATATCTGAGGAAACACATGGCTGGCTTTAATACCAAGGAAAAAAATGTCTCTGCTTTAACTCCCTCAGGATGCCATTGGGAAGAATATTGCTCAAGTTTTTACAGAAATACACATATTTTGGAGGGAAGATGTAGCCACACACAGAGTGGCACACTTTGTGCTGTTTAACAAATGCTATTAATAATTAAATTAAGATGAAAATTTCATTTCCAGGAAAACCATCTTCTCTCCTTTTAGACCTTCTGAACAACAATTTGTATTGGTTTCTGTAACAACTAGGTGACGTAACATTTCATGGAACTCCATTTCTAATCAAATGAATTGAAAACAGAATATACTTTAACAGCAAAATTGCTAGTCTCTGGCTTCATTTTGTATGCAGACGCGGAGCCACATTAAGATTAGATTAATTTACAATTCTGTTTTCAATTTACAATTATGGTCAAGATATATCCCCCCCCAATAGCCACTTTTCCTTGAAATTAAAGCCAATGATGACAGTGTCTTTTGTATTATCTTCTAGTATGACTTCTGAGATTGTATGACCGGAAACTAGTCCAGTTAATTTTACTGCAGCCTGTATCACCACCTATATGAATAATTTCAATCTCCTAATTTGCACCCAAACCAGGACTTTATCTAATGTAGATAGTTTGCCAATGCAGCCATATAATGTACTTTAAAATCACAACATGTGGCTCAAGTTAGTAGACTTAGAATTACATTGCCAACATTTTTCTTGGCCAGCCCTCTGAGCATCCTGTAGTAAGATATCCATTCACAATCAGAATTTATATAAAAGAAAATGGTCCAGATTAATTTCCCATAGAACATTAATAAAGCTAACGGAAATACACAGGAGGCAACTTGGCCCAACAGCACAAATGTAACTGCAATTCAAATATTACTCCAGCTTATGCTCCTGTATGAGCTAATCTGCAAAGACTTTTTTCTTTTGTAACTGTTACTGAAATCAATAATAAAACTAGACATAGCAAATTTTTCTGTGCAGAATCAGAGATAGCTGATATAAGAACACTTATGCTGCTAGCAATCTAAATAGAGCTGAAAAGCTTTGAAATCTGTAATGTGTTTTCCTTAAAAAAAGGAAAAAAAATCCAAGATTTGTTCRTAACAAAGGTTCCTTTACCACTTCTATGGCAGTGTAATGCATTCTATGTCTCCTTAGAGACTTCTACACTACAAGAGGATTTTAAAATACCTGGATCATGTGTTTCAAACCATGTATGTAACCTAGGAACAACAGTCCTTATACAGAATCACAGAATCATAGAATGGTTTGGGTTGGAAGGGATCTTCAAAGATCATCTAGTCCAACCACCCTGCCATGGGCAGGGACATCTTCCACTAGATCAGGTTGCTCAAAGMCCCATCTAACCTGACCTTGAATACAGTTCTTGGCTTAACTACATGAAAAATTTACCACATACCAAWTATGAATGGTAAATTTTAATATATGTAGTATCAGTCCGTCACGAAAAACAAAGTAATTGGAGTTACCTCAATCTACAATGAAAGATTAAAAGAAATTTGAATTGCTTGCACTTACCATTGCACACTAGCAAATCAATATTATCATGGTCCAGCTGCTGTGCAGCAGCCTTTTATCCACAATGACTTAATTGTTTTTCTAATCTTTCAAGAACTTAGAAACATTGGAAAACATGTCTGTTTATTCAGCTGACAAACTATAAAAAAGCTTTTTCATACTTTTAGACATTATGTATTGCTTATTAGGTACTGAGTGGGGTCTCTTCTACAACTTTATAGTGTTTCAGAAACAAAACAATTACTTTATCTAATGGTCAGCAAGAAAGGAGGAGTTAGATTGGCATATTTACAAGCTTTTATTAAAAATATGTTAGCAATACCATATTTTAATGAATCAGTGACTCCTTTTAAAATATAAATATACACTGTTCACAGTGTTGGTACAACAAGTTTTACAGTATCCATTCCTACTAAGAAATATTTAAAAACAGATAGTTTKAAAAGTTTCTGAGTATTTGCAAGATGAAATTAACTTGTAGAGTGAAGTATTCATCATCTGGAGGGTTTTGATTGGAGTTTCTAGTTGCCAGTGCATAGAGTATCAACTCCCCACGAGATCCAGCTATAAAGTTTTAAATCATTCTCAAACCTAGAGACACAATTCCTCCTCAACTCTGATTTCTTTTTTATCAAGTTTGTATTGCAAATTTATACTATTTTGTGAAGCTTCCCTTGGACACCCTGATCCACTTATATCTAACTAAGACAGACCAGCTATAGCAGTATGAGGGAACTCTGGAGGAATTTATTAGAAGCCAATAAACAAATGAAAAAGCCAGCGATGGTCCCAGTCATGAGATCATTGCTAACATATATTTGGTGATTGTTAAGCCACTTAAACAATCGAATGCATATTTTAAAGAGGTTTTTCCAGAATCTGTTGTGAGATAKCATAATCATTATAAATTTAGAGCCATTTTAGCTGACTAAGAACAGCTAAAAACTTTATTTTGCTCATTTAGGAATAAATGGCAAGAGTCCTATTAGTAGGATGAGGCTCCAAGCTGGAAAGCAAAATAAAACCCAATCCTTTCCTSCATTTGCAAAATATTTTACATGTAGATAACAAAGGTATTTGTAACATTCAGATGACTGCACAACAAATTCAGAAACACCATAACTCCATAGTTAGCGATTCAACTTTCGTTCTTTGCTTTGAATTCCCTGTTGTCGTTCAACTTATGGGGCACCCTCTTTCTCTCTCTCTCCATTCCTTCCCCTCCGTAAAACATATATGCAGTATAAATAAAATATGTAAATATAATAATACAATATATGCATTGCATATATATAGTAAAATAATAAGGCTCAGTGAAGACAAATAATATCATCATTAACCTTACTTACAAGCACTTGGAGAAAGCTGTTACTTAAAAAGTCCACAATCAACCCACTGATAACATTTTGTCCCCCCAAATAAGATGTCATGGATTACTTAGTACCAACGGACAAGAATTTTGTATAAAACAGATTGCATCTTCCATTTCTTACTCCTTAAATCACATTATTTCCTCAGGGAGCAGTGCCTTTCATCACATACACAATGGACTTTGTGCATAACATGGGTTAATTTCCTTGATGATTTGTTCCAACTTGTGGGGATAATTAAACACTGAATCAAATKACTTTGGGATATGATGGTTGCCCTTCAGTTTAAGTCTTCAAAACCAAAGTTGTCTTTTTAAAGGATATGCCTTAATACAGTGTGTCAAGTAATGAATTTCAGTGAAATGTCATAGTCTAGGATATGCAGAAAGGAATCAGGTTATATCAGTAAAACTTTCTGAAACAATGASAGGCATCAATTACAGCTTTAAAATTTCTTGAAGACTAGCACGCACAGAATAAATACAGGCCATTTATTATGGCCTCGCAGACTACTCACCAGCACATAGACCGCATTTTCAGAATCATCAATAAATGTAACTTTAGCCCTCTGCATCACTAAATCTGTCTATGCCAATGGCAACAGASAGATCAAGGTAAATGCCCTGTCCATCTGCCAAATTGAATTGTATACATCCGTGCAAATCATTTTTAGCTACATTTGCAGTATGTATCAGCACAGTTCCTTTGGAATTAGCTATTTAATGTTCAACTCCTGGTCTTTTTAATTTATATTGCTTAAGATTTTTTTCTCCATAATTTGCATAAAACCATAAAGATTAAAGTATATATAATTATTGATTTTTCCTCTGAGCATGCATTTTTTCATAGAAAAACATATTTGATCGTCTTTTAATTTTTCCTCTTATTTAAATCTCTTGATTGTTCTGTTTATTATTAAGATAGTTTTTCTGATATTAATGAAGATATCATTAGCTTTGGATCCTCTACAGTGATTTTGCTTCACACATAAAAATGAAACAAGACAGGAAAGAGAGTAAGATATGCTATGAAAGCAAAGAAAAAGAAAGGAAGCCCACAGTAAAGGTGAAAAAATAGCTCCCCTCAAGCTAATATTTGACAATGACAGAACATGAGTCACCATTATTTAAATCATATTAATAATTAATAGGCTTATATGTTACAGAATGCTCTCCYGCCATTTTTCCCTCAGCATCACTCTTTGGACTCTGAAGAGTTTCTACTTTTTTCAACTGACATAAAATATAGCAGACTAAGGCCAGTATTATTTTACCTAGAATCTGCTTGCCATTTTGTTATATTTATGTTCGAAAACATAATATTGCTTTTTGTGGATGTAATAATTTACAGATTAAAAAAAATTAAAGGAGGAATTTTCTGTGCAGCTTGTACCATGATCTACTGTATCTGAGAACCACATCTCTTCCTGACAGCAATGGAAGTTGCAAGCTTTATTAGACACCGGACAGTCTGGTAAGTTTATCTTGGTTGCTAGGTTGTTGTGAACATATGCATGTTARAAACAAACAAAAGAAAAGCCTACAGCATTTGATGCCCCACTGGGGTAAATCAGTACAACTTCACCATTTGAAATTCTAATCTGAGGCTTTTTCTATCCTTTAACATTAAATATATGTTCAGAAGAATGCATCTTCAAAACAATTTTTCATGGACAGCAATGCTGCTCATCAACTGCTTGCAGTGCTCCATATGGCAAAAGATATTGCCAAGCTATTATATCACACAAGCAGTTGTGGAGTATAGGAAACAACACCTACTATAGGCTATATTTAAGAGCATGAGTCTTGAAAGCAGCAGTCGAAGGAGTACAACAGCTGCAAGAGAATCAGGATACCTTGTGGAACTGTCATATTCAAAGGAGGTGGAGAGTTAATAGAGGAATATCAGTATTTTGCAAACTGCAGCTATACCAGGAGAAAGAAGTTATGAATACAGAGATGAAAAGCCTAGCCAGCTGCAGCAGGTGAGTATGTTATTGGTACAAGTGGTTGCTTTGGTGAAAGAGAAAAAGAAATAAGCATAGATCATTGTCAAATTAATAATTAATTTTTAAARCAGTTTTGTGGAAAAAAGAAAAGGTACTATTTACCAAAGAGCATTTATTTTCTTTTTTTTATCTATAGAGAAGGCAGAATTTAAAAACTTATTGTTAAAATCATGACAGAATTTTTCCCATCTGCTTTTAACATGTGTGTGGAACAATAGCTTCACATGTTCCCAGCATTCATCATTGTCATGTGAAGAGGCATACAAACATTTTCCATTGGATTTGCTAGTGGAGGCATACCCTTTACATAAATAAGTCACCTAATCTAAAAGCAGTAGCATCAAGGAAAACCGCCGCATAACCCATTACGAAGTATAGTCAGTTCTAAGTTGTTAATGGTGCAAGACAGAGTAAACTGAAGGATCTTGATTCACAGCCAGCACCTAGTTAATGTCAGGAATTATCACTACCCTGTAGTTTTCATTTATCCACAAACTGCAACTGTGACATCTCTCCCGAGATGTTAAGATGACTAGTCACCTTTGTGTGGCAGAAAAATACTGAAATCATTATCTGGTGGAATCCAGGTAAAAATGAACTTTCACAGAGTAATTTTACTGTCTTCGACTAGAGTACTTGGTCAAAGCTCAGGGCACTGTGTATTGATTCTGTTAGGAGGAAGGTGGTGATGGAGTCAGATGTCTTTGATGTAATCTATTTACTTACAAAGAATGAGCAGGCTTCTGAACCACCGCAGAAAGCAAACAACAGTTTCCTTGATCATTCCTCCAAAAGTCCTTCAAGCTGGCACCCACAGTAAATTTTCTTTCTTAGAKTTTAGACAAACATTTATCAGGTGAAAAAGGATAAACAACTCAAGATCCTTTCTGGCTGTAATTTCTGTGATTTTTATGACTTTCAGAGCCATTCTCCTGTGTTCCAGTACATAACTAACTGTGTATCATATTTCCTATCTTAGGCACTTGTTTTTCCCAGGCATACATTTCTACATTCAAAGCTTCATATGAATGAATGAATATTAATTCACTAGCCCATGAATGTCCAGTCGAACACATAAGGTGGAAGCCCGTATTGTTTCAGCTGAACAGTTTGGTGAAGAAGCTTGAATTTCTCATAACTAGTGTAAATGAGGGATGGTGGTCATATCTCCTGGTTTCTGAAAGACTATGTTGAACTCCTAACATTTGTTACTAGTGCTAGCACACAGAAAATGACTATGTTTAAATGATAAGGGAATGCATGCATAAATCAATATCAGTTTTCAGTTCTGATGTTGAATCAAGAAGTTAGAGTGTTGTAATTAGTYTGGGATCAGAGATGGCACTCACCTCCATGTATTATTATCCAGCATCCAGTAAGCACTCATGGTCTCTGCTGTAAGTGTAGGTGAACGCCAGCAGACGCACTAAGATTGACCTTTTTGATTTGTGCATGGCGAGATGGTATGACTATGGAACCAGGGTTATATATCTCTGTATTCTTGGCACTACCTCAATGGGGAACAGTGTTTCACACAGAAGATTAGCCTTTGCTAGGCAGTGAAGCTGCAAAATTAAATCAGACAATCCAAAAGCTGACATACTGGCAGTGCATTTGGGCAGCAGAAGACAAGTAAAGGGAAGGCAGGTTGGATGAAATTTAGATTTTTATTTTAATCTGTATTGTTACATATCTGTAATCTTACACATTTTTAGCCCATTTGACTTTATTGATTTGAATAAAGAAGCTTGTACAGGGCTGCTTGAGAGCCATGGGTGTCTAACATCCATTCCTTGCAACACAGTGTGTTTGAACAAACCATGAAAATATCTGAATCAGATCAAATCGAGACTGGAATATGCCACATTGTAAGTCAACTGCATATACTGCATCCTGCAGATKTGAGGCAAAATTAGGAGAAAAGACAGACAGCTGGTATTAAGGAAAAATGGAAAAAAACAGCATCTCCAGAAATTCTGTATCCTTATAAACTCCTACTTCTTTTGTGGTCACCAGGAAATATGCAACATTATTTGTCAAAGGTATAAACACACTTGGAAGGACAGAATATCTGGAACAGCAATTTATATTGTACTTGCAAGTGGGTTGCAAGTACACCACTTATTTATGAGGCAGAAATTCAACAAAAGCTTTTTTAAAAAAGGTTTTACTGTAGCAGCTTCTTTGTCAATCATACTAATTCAGCTACTGCAGAGTATTTTCTTTTTACATTAACAGCATCCTAAGACAGAAAGAAACACAAATGATAGACTTAGTCAAATGGCACTATGCGAAAAGATGCTATTTTGTGCTCTCTTCAGAAGAGTGCACTCTGTGCCACAATGAAATACAACAAACATTTTTTTTTAAAAATCAAGATATAAATAAATCAACAGACAAAGCCAATTTTAGTCTTTTTCTATGGTTCCAGAAAAGCTTGCACCATTTAAAGCAAGTCATGGCAGTAGCTACAGTAAAAGTCTTGAATTAAATTCTACCTCTTAAATTAGAGCAAGCATCAGCCGATGTGAGGACAAGAAAGCCTTAATAAGCTGGAAAGCTGACTCTTGAAAAATAAAGCTTTTAGAGTGCATTTTTTCAACATCCTGGCACTATGGTGTCAGAAATCAAATGGGTTGGGGGGGCTGAATGTTATAACAAGCCGAAGGCCGGTAGGGGCTGGGGGATCCCCCGAGCGAGGGCTGGCGGGGCATGGGGCGGCGGCGGGCGCAGGGCGGGCAGCGGGCGGGCGCAGCCATCCGCGGTGCGGCAGCGCCGCCTGCAGCCCCCGGCGGCTGGAGAGCGCGACTCTGCTCGGGTTCTCTTCGGGGAAAAGCGGGGGGGTATGTTATTTTTTCAGGTTTTTTTCACCCTCAGGGCAGAGTCTAAAGCCTTTGAAAAGGATAAAGTTAAACTGTTCAGATGATTTTAATTGCTGTTTWTATTATGAAAAAAAAGGGAGCTGGATTTCTTAAATGTATGCTTTTGAGCCGTGAACTTGTCTCCCTGATCTTCATCTGCATGGATTTTCGTGATAGCTGATTAACTCCTGTGGATGGTCCAATTATAAGCTTTAGAAAACCATCCAAAGCAGCAAATTAATGCGTTAGGGGGCACTGAAGAAAAGAAAAACTTTTAATCTTTTAGACCCTGTGAATGAACAAACTGCTGCCAATTTTGCAGGCAGGATGTTAACAAAAATATTTTTTTAATATCCCAACCCTTTTTCAGAGCCCACCAAATCTGTAAATACATTAAATGTATCTSATATGCTTAGAGGGAGAGTAAAATTGTTTGATTTCTGTCCCTGGTATAACTATCAGGAAAAAATTTCTTAGGAATTTCAAATGTTAAACTGTCACACACTCGTTATTCAGTATGTGTAAACCATCCTGTTTCGGCAACCAAATGATTTGCTCTAGTTCTTATTTTAAATCTAAAATGACACTGCAACCACTTCACTTCAAATCTAAGGTACCACTTTTGAAAATTCAAAGGAATATTTTATCTGTTGAAAAGTACTGTCCTGAGATTTAAAAATCTTTTTTTTTGTCTTAAACATAAGATAAAAGATACAAAGTTTTTTTTCCTCCACCTGGGATTTTGCATGTATACTTCCTTGATTTTTCATTTGATCTCCTTCCTGTGTTAGGCTAACAGGCTCAAATCAATGTTGGTGGATTCTGTCTAAAATGAAACATTTTGCTAATGCTTACATCAATTTCACTGATTTATATGAGCCATATTGTTATGAACAATATATTATGAACCATATTATTGCCAGCTATAATATTATTACTGCATTAAACAAGAAGTGAAGTGTGACCAAAGCAGCATCCAGGCTGGACAGGACCCCAGGAGGTCTCTAGTTCAATCTCCTGCTCACAGCATGGCCAGCTCTGAGGTCAGACCGGATTGCTCAGGGCAATCTCAAAAACTGCCAAGGACAGAGAGAGCGAAACCTCTCTGGACAGCCTGTTCCACAGCTTGGCTGTCCTCATGGAGAATAAGGTTTTCCTTTCCTCTGACCTGAATATCTCTCGTTTCAATTTGTGCCTGTTGTCTTTCAGCCTTCCACTCTGCACTGCTGTGAAGAGCCTCTCTCTGTCTTCTTGATGACCACCTGTAGATGATGAAGGGCTGCTGCTAGAAGTCCCTCCCGAAACTCTCCTCCAAGCTGAACAAGCCCAGCTCCCTCAGCCACTGCTGGCAGGGCAACGCCTTCAGCCCCTGGCCAGCTTGGGGGCCTTCTGCCGAACTCACTTCAGTGGACATTAACCCTGTATTGGAGGCCCCAAGATGGGATGCAGTATTTCCAAAATCCCTAACAGTTCAAGTACACATGGCCACTGCCTCCTCAACTGATATCTCCACTCTTATACTCTTTTGAATTTGTTCTTTCTTTAAAGAAGAAACCTCTCATGTCTTATGAAATCAGAATGTTATAACATTCACACAGCAACTTTCTTACACTGGAGTTTTGCATCAAGAATTCATGTCATATAATGATATATCACAACATAAACTCAGACAATATTCTGTGATTCCTGAAGGTACTCCTGAGAAGATTTTTACTTGCCTTGCTAAAGAATGATTATAGTTCTACCGCAAAAATCAACATCTTTTCTTTAAAGTCCACTATTTGGAAACATCTTGGACTTCTGCACTTCATATAAATTTGGACATGGGCCATCCAATTAAAAATTAACTCCAGCTCTTAAAAAATGCTGTCTCACAAAATCCAGGGAATTCCATAGCATACTACTGTATTTAATTCCCAGTACCTACAAAAAGCACTGAAAGATGGGAATATAGTAGATATTTTATCTAGTCTGCTCTGATTAAAAGCATCCTCTACTTAACTTACACTGAAATGAGGTAAAGTCAACACCACAGCACATCATAGCATCAGACTGTTGCTTTCCAAACAGCTYTCTGTCATGCCTAAAATTCTGCCAGGGAGCAGCAGGAGTGGGGCTGCTCCATATAGGAGGACAAGCTGGCAGCCAGTTCAGGCAGGGGCAGTGCTCCTCCCGACCAGGGCACAGCCCCATGGTGTGGGGTGTGAGCAGGGTGGGCAGAGCAGGGCGCCGACAGCAAGGTCCACTGACAGTCCCACACTGTCCCAGGCAAAAAAGAGTCAGGTCCATGGTCCTTCCAGGGACCCCAGTCCAGGACCAGCAGGAGAGAGGACTGCAACAGAGGTCTGAAGACAGGGGCAGAGGCAGGGCTAGAGACTGAGCAAGGAATACCTGTGGCAGAGCTCAGACAGGGACTGGGTGCCCAGGGGTGTGGATGGGCAGCCCGGGGGGCCGGTCAGGTTAAAACCTCTTAGTGGACTCAGGGCCCAACAGTGTTTTTCATAATTGTACAAGTGAATTGCTATTTTATTTCTGAGTTGAGAAATATTAGATAGAAAAGGTGATCAAGGGGAATATGATGCAGTCGAAGGAAAAAAGGTATAATATGTGCTGACTTGCATCTTTTTTCACAAGTAGAGTAATTCAAAGATTTTTAGTTTCTATATAGAAGAATAAAAGTGAATTAAAACATTTAAAAATATATTGAAAAGATACAAATATTTTTATTAGGGCAACTTTGATGTGTTATGTCAGGAACCTGGGAAACGTAATAAAACCATTTTTTTCCCTAGGCTGCTGGAAAAATTCCCAGTGTTCATTAAAGACTGATGTTTCAAATAAGTTCTTCAACTACCTCCAGAGTCATACTCAGGGATGTATCAAAAACCACATACCTGTCAAGTCACTGGGATACTGAGAGTGATGCAAGCTCTGGGACTCCTTTACATAGACCTGTGGCCATTGTCATCATCACTGATCAACCTGACAGCTATCAGTTTCTGCCACAAAGAACTAGGTTTCACCAGTATAATTCCTTCTTTACTGCCCATTTTTCATCGCTGCATCTTTCTGTTGAGTTAACCATTTTCATATAAAGCCCTTTACCCTCCCAAAGGATATGTACTTCTTCCTAATAGTACAAAAGAAAGTCGGGGTTTTGACAGGACTGTAAATATCTTAGTCATAAAGTCAAATCCTGTTCTTCCAGCTAATGCATCCAGAGGTACAAGGATGTCTGCAGTAAGTGTACTGAATCACAGAGAGCGGTGGCTGGGGAGAGGTGCATTCTTACTGCCAGGCCCATTTTGTACAACCAGCTGCAAAGGGTTGCTTATAAAGCTGGTTCATACAGTGCTGGTGCCTTCCCTTTGTTTTCCTGCTGGCTACAGCAAAGCATAGGTTTCTCCTGCCAGTGCTCAGCCAGGCTCTGATCTAACTCACACTGTTGTATTTCAGTGACCTCATATTCTTGTAAGTAGTATTATGATTGAAGCCACTCCATAAAAATGACACATTTCTTTTTGTACTCTCCACCTTTTATTCCTTAGCTAGCCATTTGATTATTTTTAAGTATTTAGCTGATTACCAGTTATCTGGTCACACGTTTGAAAATGTGCAAATACGTTTGCATTGTTGCAGTGTGCACCCTTTGTGTTTAAGTCTGAGTCCTCATTCTAGCATAGACAGATTCCTGACAACATCCTTCTCTCTGCTGTGTCTTGAGATATTTTCCTTCTGCTGTCTACTCTCTTTTTATCTCAGGCTATGCTGTTTTGCACAGATCTTCTGTAAAGAAAGAAGGAAAAGGTAGGGTTTTGTATTTTATCCAGCTCTGCTCTTCCTCTCTCTTGGCAACTCTTCTTTTCTAACAACTCCCTCATTCAAAATCCACATGCTATCCACGTGTGGGAATGAAAGCAACCAGTACAGAACTGGGAGGTAAGCAGTTCTGCCTATGAGCTCCACAGGTTTAGTGTGCTCTTCTAAACATCCCAGCAGGTGTGTATCTTCTTGTCCGGACATAAATATTTTAAAAACCTGACTTTAAATGCCATGGTGGTGGGAAAGGGAAGCTAGTCAGATTGCTCTATCAACTTGTAGCCTTGTACATCTGTGGCTGACTGTAGGAAACGGAGATAAGTACTCCTGAGAGAACAACGTAGCAATTAAGCTGTGCCTTTTTGTGAATATTTCCAGTGAATCTATTATGATGTCCTGTCTCCTCACCTTTTCCACCAGTTGATCTGCTACTATGTCATTACTCCGCCCACAGAAGGTCTGTAATCAAACCTGAAGAGACTACTACAAAACTTGAAAAATGCCATAAGGTTTAATGAGTTTTTTTCCAYAGTCATTGTCCCTAAAATGTCAGAATTTATGCACAGTTAAATCATACTGATTTGACATACCATCTACGCAGAATAAAGAATAAATGAAACACTTCAGATTCAATTATGTGGAATTATGTGATGACTATCAAAATATACTGAATTTTAAGAGCTGACCAGTGTGCCTAGTTACTCAGCTTTCCAAAACTGAGTTAATGTTAGTGTTACCAGAAAAATGATTGCGTTTGTTGAATTTTATGGCCTTAGGCTCAAAATCTCTACCAGTTCCTATTAAAACTAATTCTAAATGTAGCCAATACATATTATATTTTTGTACAGAATTTTCTACATAATGACCTCRGCTGCTTGTAGAAATAGACATTCATGAGATACAGCATCATAGTTACGAATTTTCTGGGTAAAATATATTTAATAAATATGCAAATAGTTCTATCTTCTCCAGTGGAAAATGATATTTAAAAATAGCAAAGATTGGCTTTAAGATTCTGTTTTCTACAAAAAAAAAAAAGTGTGCTTGTATTATGTACATATGCACATACACAAAATAAAGATGAGCTATAAAATTTTCATATTCATTAAATAAATTTCTGTATGACCAGCATAATATATTTTCCTTTGGAAATTCATACATGTAGATCTTCATAAAGATGTATGTATTCACCAGGAAACATATATATGTGTGTATATATATAGATATAAAAATACATGTACATCATATACACACATTTGCAATGTAGCCTACTTAACCTTTTAAGGAAAAAGGGATTAAAATTTTGCCCATCATACCATACTTTAAGACATACAATGTATCTCAGTACATTTACTTTCAGTTCAGACCTTAGTTAAGAATCTAAAAGAGGACAGGAGGCTCAAACAAAGGGCAAGACATTACCTCTATCATTGCACTGAATGTGTCAAATGTGGAGGCTCTGGCTCTCCATACTTCAGTGACAGTCTCCTTCAAGTCCTCCCCATATCTTCATTAAATACTGTTACATTTCTGATTACGTCATCTGTATAACATGAAGCAGAAAGAAATGTCCATGTTTAGGAGCTGGGCTGAGAGTTGGGGATCAGGAGTCAGTCCTTGTTTTGCCAAATAACCTTTGTGTCTTCCAAATAATGGAATTAATAATATAATGCTCCTCACAATAAGTATATTTTAAGGTGGTATATATTAAGTATTCATAGGTATTCAGTTATAAATAAAAGTAATTTATGCAACTTACAAAAAAATGTTTCCTTAAAACTCACTACTCAGATGTAGTTAAAGCCATGGGTCAGTACGTATGCATAGAAACACACACAATGTACACCAACAATTCACATTTCAGGAGAAAATATATTGTTACATTTTCCAATCACTCGTAGAATTCCATTCTGAGGTATCACTTATTTTTCTTAAAAGATTACTAACTTACTTCAAAATACATCTTAAATGTTTTTAGCTTTTAGTTCCTTARAGAACTACTTTCCAGGTGAGTATATCAAGCTGAAAATTAGCTCCTGAAAAAATCTTCTGAAGTTGAGTTCACAAGAGAATGTTATTTGTGAATGAGAAGTGCACAAAAGCAAGATACTTACAGAGTGCTGGAGAAACATAAGGAAAAGACATTACGGCCTAGTCTATCCTTCCTGTACATCTAAAGCATACTAAACATGCTGGAGGATTTGCTGTTTTTCTTCGGTAGAGAGTTGTTGTTCACTAGCATCACTACTGTGAGAGACTGAAAGAGTTAATGCGAAGTTGATGCCTCAAACATTGTGGCAAATGGGTTCTGCATAGCAGTGATAAGGTGCAAATGAGGAGTCGGATAACACAGGACACGCAGGGCGTGCCGGAGGGTGCGCAGCTCCCTGTTCTGCCCAAGCCGGACATCTCACCATACATGGCAAAAGGTCATACACAGTTTATCTGAGGAAGGAGCTCGTGACCACCTGAAGACCACCGAGAGACCCCTCGCGTCCACCCCTCACCACAACAGTACCTGCATGAAAAGTTCTAGAAACTACGTGGCTGACGCAACCCAAGGGGTAGGGGACAAGACCATAAAAAGACACGAACCCAAGGAGTCGGCGCGCGCACCCGCCACCGGAGGATTGCTGCATTCGTCATTGTCATCACAGGATCCAAGGGTGGTGATATCTCTCTTTCCTCTTCTTCTCCTAAACGCTTTAATAGAACCCATGTTGCCTACCGCTATGCTTTCTAAGTTCGGGTTGTTTATTGTAATGCTTTCCCAGTTCAGCTTGATTCTGCCTTAGATAGAACACTTAACCGATCCTTTGGTGTCGTTTCACCTTAATTTAGCGCGAGGGAATTTCGAAACCTTTACGACCCCCTGGTCCAATCAGGCCGGGTCATGACAACTATTCTGTCTTATTACATGCTTCAGAATATCTCATTATTTTATTTTAAATGAGACATCTGTAGATTGTTCCAAGGTTTGTTCAATATTACAGAGTTTTCAAAAGCAATGTGAGGAAAAAAACCCTTTGAAATCTAGATTTTTTTGTTGAAATTCTGCACAGCATATTAAAAAAAAAAAGTAAAAATTAAGCAGTAGGCACCAGTATTGTTTTGTTTGAACTGTCTTTTGGTTATATAATAATCAGTTCCAAAGAATTTTTAGCTACCTGAACATTATCACAAGAGGTTACTATTTCACAATACATTTTAAGCATTCTTGTTTTCTCTGATGAAAATAAGTCCAAAGATAGTAAATATGTAGCGGCAAGACCAACACGTGCAGAAGCAAAGGGAAAGGTTAGGTATCTGATACATGGTGGAGGAGAGGAAGAGTCTCTTACCATGACCTGAAGAACAGAAAGAGACTTACTTAAATATTAAATCCATTATGTACTGACAGTCCTAAGAAGCCATGCGGTCTTTTATTTCTGAAGGATTTTCCAGGAAAACCCTTTGGTTGGTTGATTAGTAGCTTAATACTAGTTTATGTTGTCTGAAATCCCTATTTTATGTTCTTACTTTTTTTTTTGACTCATGGGTGAACTAAAGTCAACACCTTCTAAGACAGAATGTCAGTAAGTATTATAATACTATTTGTCTGTCAGGTTGATATTTCAGTATTAACCTCACTTTGCTGTAATCATTTAAACAAAATGTCCTTTGTAAGTTTCTGTCACTCTGTCACTGTTAAGATTTTGTATGAGAGAAGGGACACCATCCATTTTATTAGTCTTCCATGTGACAAGAGTTATTCTGTTGCATTCAGTTGGATCAAATAACCAAAAGACGKCTCTCAGCTGTTGTGCTGCTTTTGTCCCTTTGGCTGTCTAGCACTGGAAAAGAGTTAAATCCTTCACCTTCCTTTTCAGAAAAGCTACCATCTTATTCATCGCATTAAGCTGTTTTTAGGGCTATTGATCTATATATTGCGTTCCTACCTGAAGGTAGAACCCAGCACTTCAGATCACCCTGAGCTACTGCTAACCAATAAACAGTTGTGTAACATGTGGTGAATATGCATGTCAAGACCACTGCCAGCTGACCCAGAAGAGRCCTAATAATTGCTCTTTCCTTTCATGCCAAAGGAATTCCAAAAACTTTCAGTGATATATCATTGTRCATTATGGAAAGTTTGTATGACTATATGCAATTCAGATAGTGAAAAACATATATTTAAATTGTTGTTCTGTTAAAATTACAATCTTCTTAAAACTTTAATTTGAATAAGTAAAATATGTATTTTTTGTGACATTGTGCTAGTATAACTCACTGACTAAAGTAAGCGTGTGTGTGTGTGTGAGAGAGAGAGAGAGATGTCCCATTGCCCATCTAACCCACAGAGAATTGATTCAGTTGCAGGAGAGTCTAATCTGACTTTGTCAGTTTTAAGGCAGAAATAGTTTTCTGAGTGTATGGAATGGTGACAGATATGCTGATGTAATAGTGTAACTGATAACAAAGCATGAAGTGAGCACAAGGTTGATGAAGCATGAAATGCTTTTTATTATCTGCTTCTGATACTCTCCYGTAGTCTGAGTTTAAAGCCTATGGTGTGTGGGAATATCAACAGTAAGCAATACAGTGGCTGAAAGGAATATATAAATCTTATTCTTTAACACCTTATTCCATGCTCTATAGCTTTTGGGTGCTCTGTATCTTTAGCTGCTATTACCAATAGTTTCTGTTCCACCTCACACTTCTCTTGCTGCATCTCAGCTTCAGAAGTCCTTTCTGCTATTCTGTGACCACACACATCTGACAAACAGTTATCCACAATAAAAATAAATAGCATACCAATTCAAAGAGTCTTCCTCATCAGACGCCTTGTTTTGGGGGGTCACCAGCAGGTCCACCCCATACACTTCCCTCTGTTCTCCCTAAGTGAATATAAGCATTACACACTGGGACACAAAGAAGTCTGTAACATCAGTGAAATAAATTGTGCTTTAGGAGGTAAATTGGGCACATACAGAATGCAGGTTTTTAAATTTTTTTTAATCTGGCAGYAACAAAATAAAGTTCTTTGTATAGAGGCAGAATCTTTCCCAGAGTGGCTGATGTGATGTGTCATTGTTATGGCATGTTGAAAGCAAGTTCTTCTAGCAGCTTTTCCTGATTTTACAAGCTTGTGTGCTCATTTTTCCCATTGAAACAACTATAACGTCTAATTAAGTTCCTCATGCAATATAGTGGACCTATGAAATAACTGTGCTACCTGTCATAACCTAAGAGACACGTAAAATTTGTGGTTTTAATTCCTATCCATTTTGAAATTCAAGAGTAGGATTTAAAGTTTTTATTTCTTTCTTGATCTGTTATTTTTTTCCTAATGAATCATATTGCCCTGAGCATGAATACGAGCTAGGAAAAGTGCTTTCAAAGCAAAATTAGTAAAGCTAATCAAATTATCTTTTATTTTATTTTTTAAAATAAGTTCCCTCATGGCCTTTTCTCAAAGTTACAATTTTTCAAAAAAAAGTAATTACATCTGCTTTTTACTATCACCCATGTTTTTATTTTGTAATTGGTACCATATTTTTGGCAAAAAAAACCCAAACCAAAACCAAACCTCACTAAAAACAAAAGCAGCAAATCAAGAAACAAAGTGACAATACTTTAAACAAGGCCAAGTGCCGGGTCCTGCACTTGGGTCACAACAACCCCAGGCAACACTACAGGCTGGGGAATAGCGACTGGAAAGCTGTCCGGTGGAAAAGGACCTTGGGGTGCTGGTCGACGGCCGGCTGAACATGAGCTGGCAGTGTGCCCAGGTGGCCAAGAAGGCCAACAGCATCCTGGCCTGTATCAGGAATAGTGTGGCCAGTAGGCGGAGGGAGGTGATCGTGCCCCTGTACTCGGCACTGGTGAGGCCGCACCTCGAATACTGTGTTCAGTTTTGGGCCCCTCACTACAAGAAGGACATTGAGGTGCTGGAGCGTGTCCAGAGAAGGGCAACGAGGCTGGTGAAAGGTCTGGAGAACGGGTCCTATGAGGAACGGCTGAGGGAACTGGGGTTGTTTAGCCTGGAGAAGAGGAGGCTGAGGGGAGACCTTATTGCTCTCTACAACTACCTGAAAGGAGGCTGTAGTGAGGTGAGTGTTGGTCTCTTCTCCCAAGTAACCAGCGATAGGATGAGAGGAAATGGCCTCAAGTTGCGCCAGGGTAGGTTTAGATTGGATATTAGGAAAAATTTCTTCACTGAAAGGGTAGTCAGGCATTGGAACAGGCTGCCCAGGGAAGTGGTGGAGTCACCATCACTGGAGGCGTTCAAAAAATGTGTGGATGTGGCGCTTCAGGACATGGTTTAGTGGGCATGGGTACTGGGTTGATGGTTGGACTCGATGATCTTAAAGGTCTTTTCCAACCTTAATGATTCTATGATTCTAAAAATCATTTAAATTAAGAACACAAACATTACTTGATGCATATCTTAATTCATAATTATTATAAAAGTTGGTTCAATGCTTGTGAAGATAAATAGGCTAGAAGCAATTGAAAATTAAATCTTATCTAAAGACAGTATATAGCTCTAGTTCCCTTAGAATTATTCTTCTAGAGAGCTAGAAAAAAAGAACTTTAATAAGGTGACATGGAGTTTTGTCTTGTTTACATACAAAGATTCTTTTTTCAATATGTGTTACCATCTGCAAAAATTAAGGAACGATACTGCACCTTGTAGTAATAACTAAGTGCTTAATCTTTATACACCTAATGAGTTATACCCCTGATTATATAATGACTAATATAATCTTGTTGATGAATCATTCTGTGTTTTTACCCTTTATATATAKTATATGAATAAAAATTTCAATAAGGTTTTTTTAGCAGGTGTTGTCATAAAATACTAGATGCTAGATCATCTCTCTTCTTTGGAAATAGAAAATGCATTCAAACCAAACAAACAAACAAGCCAATGCAGCATTCGTCTCTGGATGAAAAAAATATCTCTGGTGAGCCACTTACAGAAGGCTGCTTCTATAATCGATTATTGGGTCAACATAACATGGGTTGTTACTGCTGTTCCAGWTTACAGGACAGCTTTTGTTTGAGGCATGTTTTCTCTCATCTTTTTCTTAGGGTAAGATGCAGAGCGTTCCTCAGACAAGATCTCAGTGAGGGTTATTCTAGCAGGCACAACGCGAGGCCAGCATGCCTATGGAGCCTCTGGTTCAGTAGAGTGTCTTGCTGTTAAAACAGCGCTCAAACTGGTGTTTGTTTGCAAACAGCTATGCAGATCTTCCTGTARAATGGCAATTATCTGAGGGAAAGGCCATTTCTTCCCCCCCCCCGCCCTTGCATATTTACACTGAGCACAGCAAGGTCTTGGTATAATTTAGGACCACGCTGAAGTAGAACTGATAAATATTTTAGTTGAACTGGTGCTAATTATTTTTGTTTCAGATTTGTCTTCACATTGGTCTCAAAGAAGATAAAGAAAAGGGAAACTGTATGTAACTTTCCCTCCCATTACATCATCATTGCCAGACCCATCAAACTTTTGGAGATTTCAGGGCTTAAAAGGATCTTCTAGTGCAGGAAGAAACTATGAAATTAACTGTTGTTTATCCTTTATGCACTTTTCAAGAATTACAAGCTGGCTTAATTGTAGCTGTTTGCTGCAATGCATGTAATCAGTTAACCACTACTAGCCTTGGAAACATAAGGTGGTTTAACTTTAATGGTCTTAGGAGCAAGTACAACAGAGAATTGCACTGTTATTCTGTGACTGGTCTGATCTCAGTTTCCATAATAATTTAAAACTTTCAATCCACCTTTCAAATAGTGTACRCGGTAGCTCTTAAATTATGATCTAGGGTTTTTTTTCTTTACCAGTTTTCAAGGTATTTGGAAAATGGATTCCAGAGGGAAAAGCAATCATTTTTATACATATTATGCACCCACTATTCACTATATTTGGCACCTATCTACTTGGCAGGCCAAACAAATCTTACTCCCTAGTGTACATGTGAAAAGCTATGTAAGTGCTTTGTAATATTTTTAAAAGCACCATTAAAGTTAATCTATATCTGTACTCCTACTGTCACATGAATCATGCTAAAAATGGACTCATTCTGCAATTTCATGCTAGCGTATGCTAACGTCTATGTAAGACTAGTTGTAAGAAATGTCAAAACTAGTAAAAACACTTCAATGTAGCACTGAATTTAGCTTCCCCTTTGACATTTCCAAGAATAGTTCTCAGGGGCACGACATGACCATATTTTGTATTCTTACTGTGTATTAACATCTTGAATGTTTATGTTAAAAAATACACCTTCAAAACATTTCTAAGAATTTGTGCTGAAAGAAAACTGTCATCATGTAGTCAAGGCTTCAATGCCTAGTTTCATGTATGTTTGCAAACATAATATGGGCCTCTTCTACATAAGGCTTCTGAATCAATCACCTGGAGACAGAAGGATTTGAGTCTTCAGCTGCATGATCACCCAGAGAGTAATCATTTCYCGAAGCACGATAGCTATATTTGCAAAAGTAAATCTGACTATGTTCTGACACTTAAAATCATTGTAAAGAGTGCATGAAGTAACTAGCAGGGAAACAGAAACAGCAAGAAGTTGTTAATWTGTGAGGTTTCTGAGTTTATGAACCCAATAACTGCATTTCTGAACGATTCCTATAAATAAACTGTATAATAAGATAAGATGAAGGTAATTTCTGTTTTTCCTTTTTTTWAAAAAAAGGCAATTCCACAGTCTGTTGTAATTCTTGTCAATAAAACAAGAGGGATCAGAAAAATTTAACATATCTAAAATTCAAAACAGATTTCCTTACTCTTTCTTACTTATAGATTTGGTTAGCAGTGCCTGTCACACAGAGGGAAGAGGAAGAGAAGAGTTAGTTTTCAACCTTTCAAAAAGATCTAACACCAAGGAAACACTAAGATAGTGAAATGTGACATGGCAAAGTTGTAAAGTAATACATAATAATTTTCAGTCTTGACAATGAGAAATTCCAACCAGTGATTATAAAAATAGGTAACTGAAGAGCAAGATGACAGATTTAAGTTAATGTAGACAACTGCATTTCAAAACACATTTAAAAGATTTTGCCCTTCAAAACGTGTCTTTCTGAAGTTATTCCATTCAGGAGAAAAATTCTATACAGAGATTGTTGACAACACCTTGAAAAAATACAATGAAAATACATTAGCTGTCCAAAGAAAGAGAAATTATTGAAAATTAAATACTGAAAATATTAAGCTAAATATGAAATATATGATATTCTAGAGTTCTTTTGTTTATCTTTGTTAAATCCACAAATACCTGCCTATTAATGGCCACTATCTGAAAAAAAAACGAGAAAATAAAACATAGAAATATGTATTTTGGGGGGAAAAGTAAGAAAAATGTTACAAGCATGGACTATCCGAATCTCTAGAAGGCATAACAGAAATAAAAATGGCATTTGTTTAGTTTTTATTATTCTCATATGAAGAATATGAACAGATAATCTTGTTTACTTTTTTCCCCTATTGAATATACTTAGCAAAATCGACAAGATACCAATTGCAACTGATGAAAATAAGCAATCGTTTACACATAAAACCATGTAGTAGACACTGTTGCTACAAGGGACCAGGAAGATGAGATGCTGAGTATTATTCTCGAGACAAAAAGCACTTCTGTACGGGTAATGGAGAGGACTGTGGAAAGGCCCCAGGAGTTCAAAGTGAAAGTTGAGACTGTGAAGGCATTAGGACACAATTATAATACAGTGAATCAATGGCCCTATTTGTCTTCTTAAACTGCAGTGGGGGTGAGGGGGCAAGCAAAATTAATAGTGCCTTTGCCACTGTTGGCCTTGCTAATAGCGGCACATTCACACATTAATAAAGTGGAATTAAACTAATGACTTTCCTCTCTGAGCCAGAAACTATTTTAGATCTCTAACTCAGGACTTCAAACAGGAAAACTGATGAAGTAATACAATACATATAGCACAAATTCTGAGCAAAATGGGCTGCAATTGCCCGGCATTTACTCTTGCCTCTCAGCTGAAGGGGAAAAAAAAAAAACCAAACAAAAACACCACCTACTGTCCAGTTGCCTGTGAAGTCATACGACCATCAGGTAACCTTTCATTTATTTCTGACTGTTTCAGCATGTCTCTTTCCTCACCACTCCTCTCCATCACCTGTTTTCTCTAAAGAAAGATTTGGGACTCACTATGCAGCTTCTATAAAAGAGCTGATGCAACATTTAGATCCGAGTTACCTCCAAAGATGTGCTCAGAGCCAAAATCAGGAGTTAATTCACCTCTACAAGAATCCACCTGACCTTGGTCTAATGGTTTGTTGGAAAATAATGTCTTTCAGACTACTGTTGTGCGCAAACAAAATTCTGAGGAAGTATTAATTCATTTTGAATAACAACAATACAAAGCTTATTTTAATACTACATGAAAGACAAAACCAGACATTTTTAACTGAAATCAGGATTCCCAGTACATCCTTACTGGATTCTGTAAGATTTATTGCAATATTCTCTCTGTACAGAGGTTATCTGTGCTTTATTCAATAATGTTCCATCAAACAAGAGGTGACTTCAGCTGGTTATTGTTTGGATATCTCTGACTGTTTTGAGACATTGTCCTAGGTTTTATCAACTCAGTTTGAGGTAGTAAGGTTCCCTTAAACCTTCTGTGATGACACCCTTATTTTTCACCATCCTCTGTCTAAACAGTAGAGAAAAGAATGGATTTGGGGGATATTAAAAAGTATGTATTCAAAATTGTATCGAACAAAAAAGTTTAAGTGTTATAGGACTATTCCACTTTATATAATTTGRCCTTTTTCCTACCATAATCCAGGTAAATCTTTGTTCCCATCCTTCTATTCCAGTAATAACATTGCAATATCTCTTCATCCCTTTGTCATGCTTGCCAAATTAAAAAAGCCCTTTTTAATCTTTGTTCTAATGGATTATTTTTCTATTCCAATTAGACAATTAATTTCTTCATGCTAAAACATCATCTCTGTGTGGATCTGGTTTTAGTGAAGCCTTTTCTTTCCTTACTAATCAAGCTCTACTTTCATTTAAATCATTATTTACTTATCCAGCAGTCAAAACCACTTCCATAATGAATTCACATGATGAAACCTGGATTTGTTTTCATGTCATACCTCCTCTTGCATGCCCTGCCTCACTAATGACTGGGAACTGCAGTGCCATCATAACATTTACACACTGTAGACACCCACCAAAAAATTTTATACATCTTACAAAAGATGTATAAAATTAAACTTTTGGAAACTGGCTTTAACTTCATTTTAAGACCACCATAGAAAGTCTATTAAACTGTGGGAAACAAAAGACCTACAGCAGAATTTCACCATGTTTTGGACATATGTTGCTTGTTAATTTAAAACCATATTCAGTTTACTGGTGCATTTACCAACAGATTTTGGAACAACTAACTGGGAAAGAGACAATTATTTTTTATGAGATTGCAAAATTGGGAAAAAAAAAAGAAAGAAGACAACCTTGCAGAGCTGCAAACTTTTTCAAAATTTACAGGGGGGGGGGGGGGGAAATCCAAACCTTCAGTTTAGTTTTTCAGTTCCACTAATGCTCTATAAAACAAGAAAGGAGTATTATCAATGCTCTCATTTATTCCATTTTAACTCTAATTTTGCAATAAGGAACAAAAATATCACCTAGTTAAAAGAACATCAAAATACATAATGCCCTAATGGTACACTAGTGATATACTGAAGATGGACATATTCAATGTGTGTCTTCATTTTTCCCCTTCAGCTGGTGAACTAATAGCCAAATGTCTCTGTCACCTTTTGTTGTAAGGAAGAACAAAACATACATTAAATCTGCAGAGGGAATATTATAATAGACACCTTATGCTATTTTACCCTCGCTGAGTTTATAGTGATATAGTGATAACTGCTCTGTTCATTGTCATCACAGCTGCATCTAGGTGTCTAAAAACTCTGCATGCCTTCTGCATCGTACTTTGTGAAGGGCAAGGATCAAATGTTATTCAATACATTTTTCCATTTTGACAGTGACCTCCTTGGTAGCTAGTCAATGACTGTTGGTATCCAATCAGTTTTACACTCCCTTGACAGTTACCATGTAGCCCTAAATTGCTAATCAGGATAGCATTGTGATTGTGACAAAGTCTTAGTTAAGTCATGATATATGCCAACTCATTCTTCTCTTCTACCATAAAAGCCTTAATTAGCCATTACGCATGTGCAAAGTCAGTGTCTTACCTATGCTTTGCACAGTTCTACTGATATAAAGGTAGGACAGTGAAGGTTTAGTCATGTTAAAATTCATTCTGTGGAAAGGCGCACATACTTACATAGCTGCTATGCCACTTCTGCAAACACCAGTATTCTACATCTCTGCATCCCGCTGCCATCTCTACCTGAATGCTCCACATTCTCCTGATAGGTGCCATTTTACTGCTCTTTCAGTCTTTCAAGAGAACCTTTCTCTGATTCACACTACTGACAAAATGCCTTTTCTTTCACCACTCATACATACTTTACACTGAGTATCACATTTTGCCCTGCATACCAGCATCCTAATTAGCATCCCCAGAAACTCTGCTGTTACAGACGGATATTAAGTGGTTACCATACTTTCTCATATATCTTCATCTCTTTGGAGTGTGGCTCCTAAAAGGAATGGTGTATGCTCTGCAACCCCTACCAAGCTGGTCAGCTATTCCGGCCAAAGAAACAGCAGGCAAAGTCAGGACTCCACCTGATGCTGACTCCATTCATGTGACTAGTAACATTTGCCAGGTACGGTCATTGTCCTCAACTGAGTTAAAGAGCAAGCACAGGCAAGATAGAGGGCAAATGGCTCAGAAGGAACAGCTGTAGGTATTATTAACAGTGAGCAGGACAGACTGCTTCAGGGGAGGGATTCTATTGAAAGGGCACTTTGTGGTTGCATACAAAGAACTCAAGAACAAGACAAAAAAAAGATAAGTATGTAAAAAAGGGGTTAGAGGGAAATAAGAGAAAAAAAAGGCATAACAGAAAGTAAATAAAGACATGAAAGTGAAGAAGTATGATTTACCACAGAACTAATATGCAATAATTTCAGTGACAGAAGTTTTTATAGTGTTTTTATCCACTTATGATTACAGTCACAGAAATTAACTCACTAGTTTACTGAGTAATTTCCTTAGCTTGCAGCTTGTGTTTTACAGTATCTGCAATTTACTGGTTCACAGACACATTAAGTAGTTGTTTAAAACTTTCCTCTTCAATAAGCCCATCAAATAAAATGCTTCAATCTCATATTTGAGTATCTATATACTCAATACCTGTATTATAGGTCGATCTTTTTGCTGCACAGGTTTTCCCTTTTTGTTAATTTTTTTTCCTAGCTATATTGTTTATTCAGGTTTATAAGGTGAATTATGGCTCCTAACCTTTCTTTGTAACCTTACTTCCCAGTTCCTGCTGTCCCTCTTTTTACATATGCGGAGCAGTAGTGAATTTGTCAGGGTGAGTACCATATGCGGTAAAAGGCTTATTGTACAGCACTGAACTATGTGGGATACTTAACAGGAGCAAAGAAAAGCAGAGGCAACAGATTGTACTGGAGAAGGGAAAAATGCTGAAGCACAAACACAGTGTTATAAGACTGTGTTGAATGGGCAAGAAAATAATACCATGATTGAAAAGGGAAGGAAATAACCAGGGAGTCCACAAGAAAGCTGAGATAAGCAGAAAAAAATAATATAAAATAGGCAACTGGTTATTATGGAAAAAAAATAATTTCCACCTTCCTAACCAGCCATTCACTGGTCTCTCCAGCAAATCTCCTGTGAAGGGTGTTAACCTCAYATAGATAGCTTGATTTATCAATTATTATGTTTTCCTTGGAATGTAAGTCAAATTATACAATTCAACTTTAAGCACTGTAGTAATTGACGAGTCATTGACCATTCCCATGTTTTAACTTTACATTCTCCTCTAGTTTGATAATAAAAAAGGTACGAAAATTGCCTAGTGAAAAATCTGGAGACTACCTTTTTATCAAGTGGTAGTATGGAACTTTGCACTATCTTTTAAAGGATAAGCTTTTGTGCCTGCTTTATCAGTGCAGCAAGGCAGTATCATTTTATGTATATTATTGATATTTGCAATTTATACACATATTGCACTGAAAAATAAATTTGCACTTACTGTAAATATACATTTGCAAATCCAAAATCTATTTAATTTAATCTTGGTTAATCAGCAAAATGCAAGAAAAACATGCAAATGAAAATATAATTCAGAAATTAAACCATATGAAATTCAGTGGAAGAAAACTTGGCAGCAAGTCTAGATCTCTCCAGTCCTCTGATATAATTACGATAAACTTTATTAGAAATATTTATTTCTATTGCTGCTATTTCTGCCTTGAGTCATCTCTTTGTGTGTAAGATACTATCTGAATAAAGAAAATATTGCAGAAATGCTTTTTTTCTTTCACTCACTTTCATTGCTTCTTGTCTGCAGTACAAGTTGAGACTGTCTCTAGATACCACTTTTTCCACTCCTGTAAGGTAATTTTGTAATCACATTGAAATGCAGAAATAAAAGTGTCCTTTTCATTAATAATAGATTACATTTTAGACATCCGAATCATTCTTGTTTCTGCATCTCTCCTCTCTCCATGCAATGACAGCCACCTGTGATGAAGTAGATTGTAAAGAGGTTATGAATAGTCTCTCACTACCAGAGAACAATAACGGAGAAGAAGAAAAATAGGCTCTGCTTAGATGCAGGGGTCTTATTATGTACTTATCTGAGATAAAGTCAACATTTTAAACTGTTATGCACTCAACTATCACTTCTATTTTTACTTCGAAGTCAACAATTTTAATAAGAAATTTATGGTACATGTAACTTCTAAGATTTAAATAGGACATGAGCAATGCATAGGCTTTGTGCTGCACCATGCTCAGGGATGAGTAAACAGGAAGGGCACAGGACAGATCCTGAAAAATCCTAGATTACCAATGAGGTATCTGCCAACATTGCCTCAGATCTCAACAGAAATGTGAGAAAAAAAATGTGTTCCCCTGCTTTATTTTCTTCAAAAGACAGAAATATATGTAGATATATGTATAGATACAATACTCTCTAAATCTAGATGTGGATCAGAAAACTAATAAATCATTTTTCCTATAATAATAGTGACCACAAAAATGTTTTGTTCTGGGTTTTCCCTTCTGTTTATTTCCGTGTTGGCCCTAAGCATCTATCAGGACACCAAGTTATTTCACCATTCCTAAGGGGAAAACGATTCAGGAGGTGATTGATGGAGTTAATGGAATTTCACTTCTCCTCAGATGCCTGAAAACAAGTTATCTTCAAAATTGATTTGCTGTTTCTTGTAGCCATAGATCACACACTGAAAGTATCACCAAAACAGAGTACTACACAAATTCTTAAACTAGTCAAAATCTGAAACRGTAAATCCACTCAGATGCATGCAGATGTTGCCATCATAGTTTAAATTCAGTCTAACCATGTTAGTGAAAAGAAAGGTACTTAAGTCTGTCTAAAGTCAGTCTAGAAAGGTAAATTATGTCTAGGGGTGAGCTTAAAATTGCTGCATAGTATTTGCTTAGGTCTTGGCTAGCTCAGTTATCTCTGCATCATATGCTATTCCAGACTGGAGGTATATCCAGTGTTAGCAGTAGCGTCAGGGGAAATCAAATCATGCTTGTCAGGGACAAAATTCTCTGGATGTCTGTAGTGTGAGAAAGGAAGGAGAGACTGTGATGGGAAACTGCTTGCACAAGAAGAAGAGCCATAAATATTTTGGAGTATCTGATGATCCAGAATATTACTGAGCTCATAAAACAGCTGGAGAGCCTTCATTGTTTTAAGTCAGTCAAAAATATTATACTAATATTCCCTGTTAAACCACTCTTCTGGGTTCCTAGAGTGTTACCTTTTGGAAGCTTGTTCTAAAGCTGCTGCCTGGTGCCTTCCAGCCGCTTTAGGCTTTCTGCCTTTAAACTGCCCTACACCTTGTTGCTCTTCTTCCTCAAATATAAGATGACCAAAAAAAGAAAAAGAAATGGCACATGGCAATTGTGAAGTGATGTCTAATGTCTTATCTTTGCCTTGCTGGTCTTGAAAACTTGTGTTAGAATTTTTCATATTATTAAATCTATTTAAAAAATTAATTGATCTATTAGAGCTATTACCTACACTGTATCTGACAGTAATATCCTGTAATTAAATATTACACTTAGAAGATTTTCTGAAGCAATATTATGAGTTTACATCATGTCTTTTTTTTCCCTTAATTTCTATCCTTTCTGTGTTCCATTTCCTTTGTGAAGAAGCGAGGTATCCATGAAGAATTTTAGCTTGGATTTAGTCCGCCCAGTTCATAAATGAGGGATGGAACTTCAAGTAATCTCCAAATGTTAATAAATAGATAATCAGAGACTGATTCAGAATCATGCAGATCCTATTACATGCAGAGAGTTTCTAGCACTCCCTGTTGACTAGACAGTGAGTTATCACACACGACAGTGACTTATCACACACTCCTATTTTAGGTTTGTGGAGTTATTAGAACAAATCAGAGACTTTCTGACACATAAGCAAGAAAAAGAAATGGCATTACATATGCAGAATAAACTGTCTCATTAACTAACTAATGAGGAATGAATTCTACATATACCATGACAACTGTTCTTTTCTGTTCTGTTTTCTGTACTCTTTGCTAGCCATCTTCATGAATACCTCTTTCTGACTTTGAGTATCCTATTACTAGAGCTAGTCCCCAAGACTTCTGCCTCTAAAACCCAGCCAAGCATATTCTATGGTGGTGTGCACACTTTAGTTAGCGACTTTTTTAACCACATCCTATGCCTACTCTTTCAGTAATAAATGTAAAGTCATTCTACTTTGCACCAGTATCAAAGTTTTGCCTAGTAGTGATATTGTTCTACATCAAGCTGTTTCTCAGAAACAGCTTTATAAGAAAAGACATTATGAATCCTTGATGTTATCAGTTTGGAATGGAAATTCAAACAAATGGAAGACTGAAAACTAAGCTGTATAGGAAAATGTGCTAAGCAACAACAGGAGGAAACTGAAACTAAGATTTATTGGCTGAGGAATCCAATAAAGAAAAAATATAGCAGTTTGGATATGGTTGAGTCTCTTTGAAATGTTTCTGTCTATGAAAGAGATGGGGAAAAATGACTCAGCAATCTGGACATATTTTTATAAAAATATTATATGTATCTGCATAAATGCAGCTGTTTACCACATGTGCCACAGTACTAAGCAAGAATGTTGTTCAGAGCTTAACACCTTGACTAACTTTGATAAACATGTGAGTTCTAAGGGACTGGCTTCTTTAAAGTATTAATAAAGCAGACTTGAAGAATTCCTAAATCAAACAGGATAGGTAGTCACTCGGTGGGGAAAAAAAAGTGCTTGAATAAGAGCAAATTGGGACATAAATATCTGAGCCACTGAATCCTCAATGGAAAACTGTGTATGTGAAGTTGATATGAATGGTATATCATTGATATTGTTTTTCATTTGGGAGTATGAGACTAGATGCTAAACTTACCTTATGATCTAGCTATGGAAAATTTATCCTTAATCAGCACAACCCACTGACTGAAAGGAATCCTGTATAAAATTCTGAGAAACCTTTCCATACACTCCCCTTTGGGTTTGTTGTGGGTTTTGTTTTTGTTTTTGTTTTCCCCAAGAGGGTCCCCTTGAACTACCAGCAGCCACTACAGCAGCACAGCTCGAAATGAAATCAACAGCCAGCGGAACTCAGCATCAGAGCAATAGATATCACTGAAATGTCAATGCTTCCATATATAAAACAAACCCACTCCCCTCCCCCGCTTACATTTACAGGTGAAAGTGTTCATATTTTGTTTCATTTTCAAGGAGGGACTTACTCAGGCAAGTAGAGCAACACAGGATCATACCCTTTCCTCAGCTTTCTTATTCTTCAGAATTTTGTGTAAAAAAGTGGTATTATTCTTAGTAAAAAGATGCTTGAAGTTTAATGCTTTCCATTCATTAGACTGAAGTACTGTCTCCTGTACCCTACAGGGAAACCAATTCATTAGTAGAGCTTTAAGAAACATGCATTCATAACACAAGTTTGCCCTCTTTAAGTGCACCTCCAGGCACCTTGTTAATAATTTATGAGGTAGTGACATGTTTGACAATCATAAAGAATGAAAATTCACTAGACAGACTCCTAGAAAAAGAAATCTTAGTCAATGTATTTTAAATTCTATTAAGCTTTAAAAACAATGTCCAAATTCCTCACTCAGCCATGAAGCAGTGTATTTTCAGTGATGTTCAATAGTTTTTGGTAATGCGAACATTTTTGGCTTCACTAAGCCAAATTAATCTCCCTCTTACTGCTTGATGTCACAGCTAGACAAGTATGATGGTCCATAGATAACTTGGAAGTATTAATTTTATTTTTTGCTATTCTGTATTAGAACTCCAGGAGCATTTCTTTAGGCTTTGATAAACAGAAACTTTAAATCCTGACTTGAGACAACCATAATGCTTAATTTCCAAAATTCTAAAATACCAAAAAGCCTGAGTGAAATATATGAAAATCCTAAAAAATCAAAATGGGATGTCCAGCATGCAAATAGCATCTTTGGTTTTTGGCAAGACCTGTGGCATCTTAACACCTGTCAGAAATACTCAAGTCAGCTTTGATAAGCTAGTTAGAGAACAGGAAGTCTTTGTCATTGTGGAGCTGAAGCTGAACAAATTAACAGTGTGTTTATTATCACCACTCCATAGCGAGGAATATTTAGTACCATATGGAGGAAGCTCTGCTCAGTGAGTGGACTGGCAAGGTAAGCAAGATAACTGAGCACAAAGTTATTTGGACTAATCTTGAACAGAAGCTGTTCTGAATCYAGTTTTGAACTGGATTATTAATTATTGTAATGTATTGCAGAGTGCACACAAAAGACAAAGGGGACACAAAAGATGAAACAGAAGAATTTCTCATTATGCTCTAACCTTTTGGGAAATCACTTTCTGTAGCGTCTGGGAAAAAGGATTTCATATGGGTGGGTGAGGCAGATCTTCGGTAAATCCCCTCCCACCAATCCAGGTAGAAGAGCTAGATCTTCAGAAAGAGCAATATGTTCCAGCTCAATAGCTGGAGATTTTTTTTTCATGGATCTTTCTCTACATAACACCTCCAAAAAGACTACCTCTTTCTAAGGCACAATTTTAATAACCTTCCCCTTTGGGAAGACACCTTCATGCTGCCCTCTTTAGAGTGAAATTGTCAAAGTGTAGCTCCAAGTGAGATAAAACTATAGGTGACAATGGAAGGAAAGGAAATTATTCTTGTTGTTCAGACTTTTCTTCAAGTTCTCAGAAACTATTAGGAAATTAAACTTTGGAACAGGCATGAACATAGGTTATCAAGGAAACAATATCATCTCTCATGAATTTAATAAAGTATCAAAAGGAGATAGGAGAACCTTTACCTTCCAATAATTCTTATCAAATCTTGAAAGAATATTAAATTCTTTTATGAGGTGCTGTATATGTGCCATTGCACAAAGCAAAACATATTGTTTACAATCAGGAAGCTTTTCTGGTGTGGAAACAACCACCTTCCATTACCAGTTAAAAAAACAGTGTTTAAAAAGTACAACTGCATGTATCAATCAAATGAAAGAACTTGCAGATGTTATACATGGATACGAGAATGACAGACTTTTCATTCTGGAGATTCTTAGTTATATAGGGAGAGAAAAATCTCACAAAAATTTCTTCAGAGAGCAAGAACTGTAGTCTGCTACTTCTCAGTCGCTATTCAAGCTTAAACAAAGAAACCAGAAAGAGGTTCTGTCATGGCCACATAGTGGTTCCATGAGTCCAGGTGACCACCAGGATGTGTAGAGGTAACTGTCATTTGCAGTAAAAGTTTTGGAAGTTTGTTGAAGGAAATGTAGCTGAACCAACCTACTGACTTTCATTCTTCCTTCCTTCCTTCCTTCCAGTGTCTCCTTTTCCAATGTTTTCTCTGATTTGATCAAATAAAAAAATCAAATCAAAAGACCAAATATAATAATTTTCCTATTTCAGGTCACCAGGATGTGAATATGTTTTCCTGTCCGTAAAGTACACCCATAAAGAAAATATCAAATTATTGTAGTAATGACTGCAGGTTTACTCACCAGATTGAATGGATCAGGACATTTCCTTCCATATTTAATTTGGATGTTTCTGATTAGGAACATCTCACTCTAACCTTCAGTGAGACAAACGATCTTTAACTTTTCATTTACTGATTACTCATAAATATAAGCAAGTTTTAATTAATGGTAAAACATGTATGTGTGTGGTAATCAACTGTGGCTAGAGAAAGAAACTTTCTTATTATATATCTCCGCTTTGTTCCTGCTCTTTTTTTTTTCTGATTAGTTTTTCATATTCTGTTACACTAAATATTTATTAGCTTTTTAAAATCATCTAGTATTTAGAAGGTGTGAGCCTTAGATCAGCCCAGGGGTTCCTGCAGATATCAGGAGATGGAAAGCAGCACATATTTTTTCTACTTTATACTACCCACTTAAAAAAAAAATCGTATTTCTTGAGCATAATGGATGGACTGCAATGATTTACGAGGAAATAATTTCACCGAGGGACTTCGGGTTGGTGATATCATATAACATGAGAAAAGAAGTCCGATTGGTTTATGATTTCACTGGGAAGCTGAGAGGAAATTAATTCTATTTAACTCACTACTTGTCAGCTTCTTTGTTGTTGTTGTTGTTTGCAATATATGGACCTAACACTGGATTTTAAGTCTGGAGATATTTCAAAATACTAAAATATTTATTAGTTTAATAACRATGTTAGAAATGATTGAAATGCTATAAATGTTTAAATTGGAATATAGAAACTCCTGGATTTGGTGTTCAAACTAAAGCCATTTTGACTACAGTTCCTAGAACAAGCAGGTAACCTCAGTGCTTAAGCGTGTTAATCAAGAAAACCTGCCATGCTAAGGTTTTGTTGATAGGTTTGGACTTTCTGAAATCAGAAAGATGGGTTAAAATACAATATTAAACAAAGCTTATCAGAAGATTGGTGTCCTATCCCTGTCCAGATATTACACTTCTGCACATTTGCACAAAACAGAAACCTGATAACAAGAGGGAAACAACGTCAGGGAGCTTAGGACGAGAAAACACTGAAAGCTCTGTGGCTACACCAATTGCCTACTGTACCTATACATCACATAACTGTGGTGAGTCAAGTATTTCTGATTACTTTCTTAACCTAATGCCCTCAAAATCTGAGAGGAAATAGGATTTAATGACTTACACAAGCATGCCTTGTTCCCTGAGCAGCACCGCCRTTCCCAGGTGAGTAGCTACCGTTTCTCTTGCCTGCCCTTATGYTGAAAGCTGACCTCCTCTCCAGGTAGCTCAGCTTAGCTAGTACCTGTGCTCCCCATAAAGACACTTACTTTCCTTAGATCAAAGCATTAGTTGATAACCAGATTTTAGTGCCTTTGATGTTACAAATAGGAAGGAGTAGACTGCTGTGGCCACAGTTGAAATGCTTCATTTGAGTAAGGATGTGCATCCCAACAGCTTAACTGGAGCCTTTGAGAAAGTATTAACCAAGTTATGAGCAAATGTCTAGCGGCTGATAAGCCTCCAGGTTATAGTAAGTTTATGAATGAYCACAACACTTGTTTCATAGTATCACTTTTTATTTTCTCAGAAACCTGCCTTCTGACCAAATGCCACCACTGTCTTCCGTGATTACTGCTTTTTCACAAGGCTTTTTTTGATTGGTGGTCTTGTATTTCTGACTTGTCTGATATATCAGCTAACTAGTTACCTCCTGATTGTAAGCCCATTAATACAGTAAACACTGAGACAGCAACTATTTTAACCTTTGTTATTGTGAGAAGACATCACTGTTTTACATTAAATATGAGTGGGGACTTATTGCTGTCACTGGTTAAAAATGATAGTAACATTTTGGTATTTCTTTTTGGCTCCCAAACAGATCTGCTTAACTTCTTATACTTCTTGACTAAAGCTGGAACAATTCAGTTCTCTCTAATTTGATCCCTCGCTGGTGCATGCAGAGGGAAGGGGATTTTGGTGGCTGGAGAGGCGGGCAGGCTGGCAATTACCATGCCCAGCCAGCTACCTTCCTAATTATATTGTCTCCTCCTCCAGCTCAGACATTCAACAAAGTTATGGTGACAAACACAGGGGAGACAACAGATGGGGAAAGGGAGAGAACTTCCCACTGATTGGATTAGTATTTGCATTTTCAGTGTCCCTGTCTGATTCTGGTGTACGAGAGAAGGGGAAAGGGTTTAGGTATAAGCTGACGTACACCGAAAAGAGATATCCCTTCCCAGTATTTGAACTGGGTGAAAAAAAGGAAATCCTAGGTAAAGTTAATTTTAATTTTAAAGCAAAACAAAAAAAAAATTATCTTAAAGATTTTGAATTTAATCCACTGCAGTTCATCCTTCTCACATTTCTTACTAATTAATTGTTTCTTCATATTAAAACAAAGATTACAAGAAACAGAAGAAAAAGGGTAAATAAGACATACATTTACCTCCATCAGACAAAAATCTTTTCAAAATTCTGAAGATTTTGAAAATGTTATTTCATTTAATGTTTGTCACCAAATGATGCATCTTTTAGACTTCCCCACAGCTGAAAGTACATGAGTTTTTTGTACCTTGATGACATTTTGAAATGTGTGTTATGTGAATAACACAATAACACTTGGTGGTAATGAGGCAAACAGTTACAATTAACTTCACATGCAGTAAAGTTACACAAATGTTTTATGGCTCACTGCACCTCCAGTCACTGCAGAAATGGCCATCCATCCTTCTAAGACTGGTTTTTAAATGTTTTACATGAAAAAATTTCCTGCAAATTTTTTTCTTTCCACTTTGTGAGAATGATCACCTTTTCACACCAGCCTGATTTATCCAGCATGTGTTTAAATTCTATCACTCTAAATATTTAAAATACCATTACTGCAAAACCATCTTGTGGGAACTCTGCAAGCTTTATCATCTTAAAATTGTTTCTCCAAAATAGTAGTAAAATGAAGTAATATTATAGTGCAGCATGTGTGTTCCTTGAAAGTTCCAAATGTTACTTCAGTTGCTTAACAGAAAATGAGATTAAAAAACATATTTTCAGTATTGAATTTACGTTTTGAACTATTCATTTGTCCTATTTCAGTTTCAGCCAGATTGGGATTCTGTCAGCTCATCATCCAGTGATAGTTAYCAATAAACTAGGCAGAGATGGAAGAGAGCACTGCTCTGAACTGGGAAAAAATGCCATCCTGAGTGATTTATCATATGCATAGAAGTCATAAAAAGACTGAATGATCTTTCTGAGTGGCACAATACATTATATCAGTATTGAATAACAGAGAAGCTGAGATAAGAACCTTGTGATACGGTAAAAAGTAATGGAAGAGACTAAGATACAAAGTATGTACACGGAAAAAAACACAAATTCCCATAGTGAAGTAAAAAAAAAAAATTATAGATTCATTTAAAAGACAGAGGGAATGGCCTCAGAAGCGGGAAAAAAAACTTTATGAAGTGAAAAATAATTCCTTGCTGAGACATCTTTGATTGCCAGTTCTGAGTGATGCTGTTACGCCCAAATATTTCAGTGGTGAGAATAGTGGGCAGTAAAAATTTTCCATTGTAACTAAATTCTGCACTGGTATACCGCTGGTTTCATATCTAGGTTCTTTTTTTAAATTTTTTTTATAAAGTTACTTTTAACTTTTTTCTTATTATTGATAAGAAATTAATAAAAATGCTTCTAGAGTAGTATCTTTTTACCTTAAAACACAACATGGAGGCAAACACTATTATAGACATTCTAAATGTTTTTATCATGCATATGATGTATGCCAAATGTACATAGTCCAAATGTTTCAGTCACTATGACTGACAATACAAGAAGGAATGTTTATTTCTGTACTGACTATATCCCTGTTCCCTCTTCTTGGATTACCCAGCATTTTTCTGACCGTTATGACTATCCCTAAGCAGATCACCATGGAAGGAATTGTAGACTAGGTTAGCAGTGACTTTGAGCTGAGGGGCATTCATCAAGCTCAGTAGACCCAATGTTTCATTGCAGATTTCCAGTCAAAGTTCCCAAAGTTTCTAGGTAAAGTTGGATAGAAGGAGGAGAATGCTGTGAAAGTGATTCGATGACAGTTAATGATAGCTGATTAATTAGGCTATCACTGTGTAGTACAGCCCATGGAAGAAAAATGCATTATGTGTATCTACATTTAACAAGTCCAATAAAACTACCTTGCAAATTACAATAATTCAATACAATTTAAAAGAAAGCATTCTGGTTTTCAGCTGAAATAATTCCCCAAAACATTGTTTTAAAGACATAGAAAAGCACAGTTTCAAATAAATTCTAGGCAGGATCTTTTTCTCCCTCAGATCTTGGGGCATACCTTTCCAGAGACTCTGCTAAGCACTCCATTTTTACTTTCCATCAATAATCATATTCCGTCAGTGCATTGTCTTACCTGGGAAAGCTAATTTCAGTAGCAGCATCRTACTGAAATGGCCCTGCCACTCAAAGGTAATTGAATCCTTTTGAGATGTTGTAAAAAATTGTAATTGGTCCTTTTGAGATGGCAGCAGCATTTTTAATGTGGACTAAAATATGCAGACACAGTATGTTTGGGACAATTTTATACTTTCCTGTCTCTCTGGTGTCCCCTCTCTGAAGATTCCTATTTTGTAAGTGATTCATGTTCTGCAGTATTGGAAAATTTTTCCTTAGAATCTACACTTTGCAGAACTAAAGCTTTTTAAAATCAAACATAGACCCCCTTTGTAAATCTTTACAATTTGAATCCAACTCTAGGCAAGAAAATCTAGATAGTCTTAGGCTAATTGTTATTTTTATTAATCAGTATTTATTTTTCATTGAAATTTTGTGAAATAATAATGTCAAAGCATTTTTTAAATAACAACTGATAGTTTCAGGTTTGTTTTGACAGTGTAAGTTTGTTCAATCTAAATGTAACTGAAGGGGACTGAAGGACAGTCACTCTGATGAATGCCATATAGAGCTGCTCCCACAAACTCTTCTGGAATGAACTGTTCAGATTTTTCAGTGTTGTATGCTGTAACAGCAAAATAAAATAATCAGAAATGAGCAGTGCAGGATAAGAACAGAGTAAAGTTGATATGGAAAAATGCTCACCTAAAGATAAATAGCAGAACAAAATTCATTTTTTTCACTGGCTGGCCAAATTCCTTAGGGAAGTTGACTTGTTGCATAGAATGAAAAAAAGCAGAGAGGGCAAAACAGAGCTGATAAACTGCTGCTTTCAACAAAAGATAAATGACCACAATGGTCTGGATTCCATATTTATGAGTGGAGAGTCTTTTCTATCCTAATGAGGAACGCAGTTTTTACATTTCTGTTTTCAGCTTTATTTTTATAGAATCTGATTTTCCCTTTGAACAATTAAGACTTATATAAGAGTAAACATACAAAAAGGATTAACTTCCAGAAGTKTCTATCTTTTTTACAGTAATCCACAGCACATCATATTACATAATATTAATTTGAACAGTCATATTCATTGTAATGTTCCAAATTCCATGGGGCAAAAGATTTTAATTTATTTTTCACTTGTAGCGTCTTATAATACATCTTGATTTGCAGAACCACTTTCAGAAAAGATGATCCAAAAAAGTGGACCCAAAGCATACAACRTTTCCCAGTAAGGAATCATAACAAGAGAGAAGTTTGGAGTGAATGAGAAGAGTTAAATACTGGTTCAGATCTCAAGGCTGGCATTGCATAATTAACAACCACTTCCATTACTGTAGTAGCCTCCACTTCAGCACATTAACAAAGGAGTCTCCGATACCCCAGGCTCCATTTCACATTCATTAACACCTCCCTCCATTCATCATTAGAATGCATTACAGAAGAGTTTAAACCTATTCAGAAATTTTATATGTTAAAATGATACATTTTGACTTTGTGGCTTCATTCCAGAACTGACTCCAGATTTGTCTGGACAGCCCCAAGRTAGACCCAGAGCAAGTTATAAGAAAGTGAAAGGAAATATCTGAATTTGCTCTTCATGGCCTTCTCTGACCATGGGTAGACTCCATTCCCTTTTTTCAAACCAGACCTCCTTTATCATATTCCTGAAAACCTCTTCTCAGCTGCTGCCAAATGTACGATGTACTTTGGTTCTGCTGTTTCCTTGGGTTTTGCTCAGGTAAATAAGTCCTCCTCCTCAGTCAGGTAAGCACTGTGGGATGTGAGTTTGAGCTCTGTCTCCCTACTTTGCTTAGTGGTTTTCTGGCCACAACTTCTGCCTCCCAGAATGTCTGGATTACAAGCTTTACCCACTGTTTTTCTTTTTTCTTTTCTTTTCTTTTCTTTTCTTTTCTTTTCTTTTCTTTTCTTTTCTTTTCTTTTCTTTTCTTTTCTTTTCTTTTCTTTTCTTTTCTTTTC
>JASVER010000005.1:20144785-20283624 GCA_030449065.1 Oceanodroma leucorhoa | reverse complement strand
GCTGCTCCCGGGCGGCGCCGGGCGCCCTGGCTCGGGGGCCCGCGGCGCGTCCGAGACCGGCCGCTCGTCCCTCCGCCCGCAGCCAGCCCCGGGGGCCGCCAGGGCGGCGCCCTGAGGGGAGCGGGGCGCTCCGCCCCGCCGGGCGCCGTGAGGGGCGGCGGGGCGGGGCGGGGCGAGGCGGGCGGTGTGGGGCGCGGCGGCCGTGGGTGCTGTGGGGTGGGGTGGCGGGGCGAGGCGTGTGGCAGCGCGGTGAGCGGCTCGCCTTGCCGGGTGTCGGCGTGCGAGGGCGGAGGGGGCTTTGGGTGCTCCGATACACTCCGCTTCTGAAGTTTTACGCCTGTAAGCGACAGGTCTGAAAGGCACCGGGGGGGTCTCTCTTTTCTGCGGGGCACAGGGTACGCGAGGGTCTCGGACATGGGAACATGTTGCCGGCTAGCGAAAGGGAAGCTTTTCTGGGGGTATGTTTTGTGGAGCTCTCCTGGGGAGGCTGGTTCATAGAGTTTCCGATTGATTTCATGGCACAGCGAAAGCAGGTCTTCGCCGGCTGAGGCTACAGCAAARGTGATCCTTTGATCCCGGTCATACTCTGCTTCCAAGGAAGCATGCACTGAAACCTGCAATTTTAGCTTAATAAAGTCGGGATCGCATCGTATCTGACCTAATTAGGCATCCTGCTACTTAAAGCCTATTTTTAAAATTACCCTTTGATACGAGGAATTTGCATACATTCAGGAGGTGTCATTCCCACTCGTAAGATTTAAGTTGCTGAAGCATATTCCCACTTGAAGCACGGAAATAATAAATTAAGCATTCACACCTATGACATTTCTTTTCTGTAAAAATGAGCCCACTGTATTCACAATTCTCTTTCACACCACCACCCACCGCCCCCCCCCCCCAACACTTCTAATTCAACAATACTGTCACCTTTTATGCAAACATCAGAGATCTGAAAATCGTGCCTGAAATGTCAAAATAATTTGAATTTTGAAGTGTAAATTGTCTTGGCACCAATACTTACATGAGTATGAGAAATAGCACTCACAAGCAAAAAAGTGGGCATAGTGCTGCCTTGAAGAATTCCCACACCTCCAGGTCTTCTGTGTTGCTCTCGACACAAGGAAACTCTCAGCTCTCACATCCAACATCCCTGTTTGAAAAGATGCCATTCTTTAAGGAGGGCATGAAAATGCTTGTAGTTTATTGTTGCAATCTAAGCAAAGACATATAAATAGCAATAATCGAAAAAATGCTTATTTGGCTGTGAAAGAAAATTGGTGTGGATTTTTAGAAGATATGTTATTCATTAGAAATGGATTTCTGCCAGCATCGCCTTAACTGTGGAGCTACTGATACCTCCGTATTTGACGTGAATGGCATTTATCATCAGGATAACTTGGTATGTTAGCTAGATATTTGCTAAAATTAAAAAAAAACCCAACACTAAACTCATTCTAAAAGTTGGGTTTTGAAGCCATATATATCCATTTGCAGGATTTTACCCTTGCATTGTTATTTCAAAATTTCAGCTTTAAAAAAACACTAAGAGGAAGAAAATAATTTGGTCGGTTTAGGATTATTTATATTAGCTTCTTTGTAAGATCATATGATCACAATAGTTAACACTTCTAATGTCCAAAATTTTATCTGCAACATTGCTCCTGCTTTCAGAAACGATAGTATGGGACAGAAATTTCAAAGTGGTACAGGTTTTGATTACCAGCATGAGCCACTTATATGAACATTTAGAGACTCTAAATGAGAAACAACCATGACTATTTATCAGTGATATCACTGACACAGAAGTATTACTAACTGCATGTGACCTTAAAAAAAGAATATATGGATAAATAAGAAAAAGTAGCCTACAATGGGATTTTGATATCCTCTAGTAAAGTACTTAGAAATAAAAATGCTGTTTGCAAAATACCTGGGAGAGTTCACAATGCAAGAGTTCTGGAAAAAAAGTTTAAACTCCTCCAACTTAGTAAACTATTTAGCATATTTAAGCCCAAACCACAATGTATATTTGCATGACTAAGGCCTTTCTTGTTAATTTTCAGCATATTGATACACTTTATACCTGTTCTTTTTGGTGCTGAGCATTCCTGAAAGGGGCTGTCAGTCCCCAGACTCCCAGTGGTAGAAGTGAACACCCCCTGGCTGTGCTCTGTACGTATCAGAACTGTGGTGACAGAGAAGTTTAGGGATTAATCCTGCTAGCAGTCAGAAGAAACCTTTGTCTACAACATAAAGTGTACAATCTTAAAAGTATTTTTCTTGAATTATATCAATTTAATAAGTGCATATCGGAGGACTCTGGTGAATGAGTGGTCTGTTCTTTACGAACATACTTTAGTATGACTGAAATATTGTATGGTTTTATTATGCAACTAGGAAAATTATTATTTGTAAAATTTCTTAAACAGAAATCCCTAAAAAGAACAATAAGTGGTGACAGGCAGCATGGGTAGTAGGAACCAAAATTGCATTTTACAGTCTCTTGTTTTCTACAGGAAATTTTGTAGATAAGTGAAACTGTATTTTCTCCTAGTAGTTAACAGTATTGTCTTGATCAAATTGTTGATATCAATTAATCAATGTTCCTATCCCTGAAGATGATTGGATCTTTAGAAACATTGAAGTTGCTTTATTATTTGAATATGTCTGTTTTCTCATTTCAGTAGATATGAGCAATCAATCAGACTTATTTTAAATATGTATTTTGGCTAAGAGAGGTTGAAGATCTTGCTTTAAATAATTTATTGGTTTTCTAAAGATATTTTTATTGCTTCAAAGTGACAAGGAAAGTAAGTTATATTTGCCTGATCGTAATAAGTGCTTCTACTGTTACATGTAGAAATCTCTAGATTGTAACAGCAATCAGTTAATGACAGTTTCTCTGCTACTCAATAGTGCCTGTATAGATGCCTTCCATTAACATACAGTTCTTATTAAATACAACAGGTATAAACTTCCATACGGTCCTGTTATATGGAGCTGTGACATCAGCTCTGTATAGGCTGAGAACATTCCAATGATTCTCATCCGTACTTCAAGCAGAAAATTGAGTTGCAAAGTTTGCTATTTCAAGAAATTATATGGTGATATAAGGCAATATTAGAAGCCATGGTTGAAACTGATGCCTCAACTGGAGTTAAGAATTTGTCTTGAAAACGAAATCCTGTGAATTGGAACATACAGTCAAAACTCTGATAATTTTAAATTCTCATGGCTTTTCTGAAAGTGGGGAAGTTAGCCCTTTGCTAGGTTGGCTTAAGGTCTTGTTATTGCTTCGTGTAGTGGTTTAACTATATCCCAGCCGAAAACAGGACACTTCGATTAGTTAAGACTGATAATTTTTTACTCTGAGCTCTTTAAGTTTTGGTTGTGAAGGTGCCTTTCATGTCTGTAATTTAGCAGAGACAAATGAATGCATTGAAGAGAGATTATGTATAAAGCCAAATCCTACACACAGGTGGTTCCATTGAAGACAGAATGATAATACCTTTATATAGCACCTGAGTGTGTCCTGACATAGGTGATGTTAGCCAGTCGTATCTCAAAGTGTAAACAGGGTTGCATTTAATGCTTCACATGGTAAGGATGCTCCCTTTTCCATCCATTATATCAACTGCATACTGCTCGCTCTCCTCTGTGCAGCACCTCTGCATACCTCCTGAGTTCCAACACAGAATTGCTTTTTACTGGATCTTGACAGTTAATACTTTTTAGCCACTTTTTTAGCCATTCAAAACATTTCTGTTGTACAAACGGAAACAATTGTGATGAGACCATGAACAAGCTTTGTTTTAACCGCCCTTTTTAATACAGAAAGGCTATGTTCCTCATGGTTTCTGTGCCTCAAGTACCCATTTTTTAAAACTATAAAACCAACTAATTATAAAAAACCCAACTAATACTAGATTTGGCATGATTAACAATCTKAAGTATGAAGTCCTATGTATACATGAAGAAAGGTAAAATGAAGATCTTATTCTAACAGAAGATACTACTGATACTACCACCACTTTAATGCCTCCATTATACAAGCACAGTATAAAACTAACCTGTACCRGCTTCCCATAGACTGCCCAAGTGAGATTTCCTTGTCATACACTATTGAATGAGTTTGACTTTTCTTGAGTTATTATACAATTGTTCAACTTAGTTTAGTTTCCATTGACATGGAACATCTAGAACATTGTATTAATTTGAAAAACACTAGATTCTAATAAAGCATAAATGTTTGGTGCCCAACTTACATATTTTCTCATGATACATAAAGCAATATTCTCACCTGTAGTTAGTTTTGTTGACTAGATAAGGATTATTCCTATAAATAAAGATTGCAGAAATGGGTCTTAGTAATGTTTTTGTTTGGATTTATTGTTATAGGCTGCTTTGCAGGAATTACATGTATTTTTATGTATGTTGATGTACATCCGAAAGAAAAAAAAAGTTATGTGCATTTGTAGTTTAGTGCTACTGAACATGAGGGTGAAAAACTCACAACAGATGAAGAATTATGATTGCTTTAATTACAAAGTTATTGCCATATGTGATAAGAGAAAGGTATAACGTTTCATTCTTAGCATATTCCAGGTGTATTACATTATTTTTAGCTGAAATGTTGTTTCTCTTAAAAAAATATAATTGAGGAAGTGTTAATGTGGAAAAATACTCAAAAGCCAGAATGATACTTAGTTAACGATGATCCATTTTGGCCAGCCCCAAAATACCATATGGTGTCCCTACTTGAATACATTGCACGAAGATCTTTTTATAAAGACAATTTTATATAATCTGGGTGGAATTTATTCCTTAGCTAAAGGAAAACACAGATGTTCAAGTGTATGAAATTGCAAGGGAGGTGTTGCGGAGATGTGGAGACAAATAACTCCAGGACTTTTTTTATGCTAAGTGTTAGTTCTAGTTACCTAACTTTGTACCTATTTATGGTTTTATGTGACGCATGTCACTGTAGTGTTTAAGAGCTACAAACCAAGCTACACTTGGGAAAAAAAAAGCAGTTCAATAGTTTTAGAGACAAAGTTGAGTATCTCAGAGCTTGGGAGAGCAACACGGTTCAAGTACCTGGGTTTGGTATGGGCCTTGATTTGAAATATGTCTTATTTCAGGAGGCCCAGAGGTCAGAGAGAGCTACAGTTCATTAGGTTGGAAAGAAGCCTGCCACTTTCAGTATTTCTGCCTCTRTGTGAAGTTTTCTGTCTTTCCTCTTGTGCCACAGAACAACTCTGTTGTTGGTGTGGTTGAGCAGAAAGCAAAATCTGACTCTCCTTGAGACTATATGACCAAGTCTCATGTAGGCTTTAACTCTTTTTTTAACTACTGGCAACGCAGGGCTGGTAGATCTCAAGCAGAACCAGTACAAGATGATTTTTTGCTGAGCAGATCCTTAAGCTTTTTTTCCTGTTAGAGGAAATGATCGTTTTGGGCTAGGATGGAGACTGAATTGGATTGACGTTTATTCTGCCGGAACAGATAAACTTGAGAAACTGTTGATAAACTGTATGAAAATAACTGCTCTTCATGTCCCCTGCTTCTTTTTGTGGGTTCTTTGCTTATGCGTCTTGGGGACCGGGCTAAGGATTTGCTCTAAATGTACCAAATATGCAAGTGGAGACAAGATGAAAGCATTGACAACTTTTGTTTAATTTTCAACAAAATTTTTCATTCACATACTCAAAAGGTAGGATGTGCATTTGGGGAGCAAGACTAAGATCAAGAGGTGTGGGTGTTTGGGTTTTTGTTAGTAAAACAGCAAGCTATTTAGTTTGTTGGTTTTGTTCTTTCTTCTTGATATTTAGAAATGAGCAAAATTACCTGCAACCCAGTCACCTTCCTGCTAAGCAGCATCTGGAATTATCAGCTCCAAAAGTCTGGATTAGGTATTTACCCTATCTACTTAAAAAATAGCACTTAAATTTTTTACCCACATGACCATTCTTTTTTAATGTAAAAAAAATATTGAAATTGTATTTTTCTATAATTTTTGTATATGTGTCTATAATGTGTATACACACACATGCACACATATGCACGAATTATATAAAACAGTATAAACTGTATAAAACGGTATAAATGGATGTATAAAACTCAAGCCACACTATCACAGACAATTTCCAAACTTGCTGCTAGGACCCCTTGTGAGAACTAGGTATTTACGTTCAAAGGGCATCACTCAAGGTTGTAATTCAAGCATTACTGAAGAACAGCCTAGGTTTTGTTAAATGCTATTGTAAAACTAAAAGCTTTACAGAGGAGTTTAGATTTTATCCACAAGTAAACTTGTAAACATTCAGGGCTGTATGTACCTGCAGCTTACGTTTTATGACCGTTTTTCTTAGCATTGAAGAAATAATATTAAAACAGAGCAGAACCTACAATTTCTTTTCTTCCTTTCTAACTTTGCACATATTGCTTTATTTCTTCAGATGTATTTGCATGCTAGACTGGTTCCATATATTGTAGTTTGTGTATATAGACATACGTATATATGCATGCATCTTTTTATTAAACTAGAAATACAGAGCAGTCAAGATGTGCGTAGATGTGCGTAGGACACTGGAGAGTGCCTCATTCTTGTGCAAAGTGGTCGTGCTTTCAATGACAGAGCGGAGCTTGCGGCCCCTGTACATTTGCCACAGTTTCTAAGTACAGTGAGGGACAGTGAAACACTTGTGCAAATTCCATGTAATATTAATTTCTCAAACAATATGTTAGATGATGGACAGCAGCAGTATTGAATCGAGTCCTTATTGTGAATCGTCCCCTGAGCAAGGTACAAGACCTAGCTTGAAATGAGAGGCAGCACCGTGCAGGCAGCGTTACATCGACACGGGGCAGCTTCTTTCCTGCCTGAGCAAGGGCAGTGGGATGACCTCTCAGCTGAGCAACAGTCTGCTGTGCAGCAAACTAACGAGGATTTCCGAGGCTGTGTTTCAAGGAGACCACATGTATTCTGTGCTGGGATTTCTGTAAGCGCGTAAGAACAGTGTAGTACAAAGGGTACACAATTTGGCATCCTATCTCTAAGCTTATGCAGTGAAATAACTTCTTTTAAGAAACTTACGTACATGACTATGTAGGTGTATGCACATGTTCACGGATGTGTAAACACACAAGAGAAAATCCTACATTAGGCTTTAAGTTTTGTTTGGAGAATTTTTAAATACTTATAATGGAAAGAAAACTTTAGATCAAGGAGTTACTGAAATTCTAATACAAGATATGAGGGCAGTGCCTGAGCGGCAATTTTTTTTCATCTGAAACAAATGAAATTTCTTTGAATTTTCATCTGCTGAAGAGTATTTGGTGATAAAATATCCTTTCAGGCTGCAGTAATAATACATTAGTAATATTTAACTACCAGTAATTGAAGGTCTTAATATATGAAGGTGGTAGATATAAATATAATGTGGTCATAGATAGTCGTGTGTATGGAATACAGAGAAATCTGGCAGTTTTTAATATAGGCAGTGCTGTTCAAGACAACTGCTTTATCCCCTTAGTGGAATTTTAATTAAAGAGGGATAATAATAGATAGAATTAGAGAACCCAATTTAATCATGGTTGTGCCAGTGCAACTCTAAAATAACTCCACTGGCCTGATGCTACTCTTATTAATTTAGGTTTTGTATCGGAGAGAGGTTTTTACTTCCAAAATCTTTAGTCAAAAGGGGCGTAGGGCTAAATCACAGGTGGCTGAAAGCAGGCAGTGCTGCAAGGTGAAGAGGAGGGAGCCCCGAGTCAGTGCAGAGTACCATGTGCATGCTGCTGTGTCAGGCAGGGAGGAGATGTACCACCTGCAACTCTTGTAAGCCACCCCWTCACCACCATAATTACATGCCTGCCTCTATCTTTGACCTGGTCTTAAACTTCCTCTATAAGCATCTGCTAATGTCCATTGTCAGAGACAAGATGCTGTGCTGGACAGATCTTATGCCTGACCAAATACAGTCATTGTACAGAATCTGGTTCTAGAGGAAAAAAAAGTCATCTTTACAGACTAGATTTATCAGGCTGTTCAAAATACACGTGGTGCCAGAGGCTGGAAAGACTAGCAAATGGCAGGACTTCCACACTGGGCTTAATGCAGAGTCATGCAGTTGCTAAGTATCAGTCTTTGGGAGTGATCAAACAGTTGAACAGATCAGATTTCAAATTGTCAGAGCCTGAAAAAGTCTTGTACAACCTGCTCCTAGCATTTGCTTGGGGTGGCACAGCTGCAGTCTTCAGTATAGTAGCATGTGTCTTTGGTATGATTAAACACTCAAAAATGTTTATTAATAGAGTCCATATCATTCTACTAGCAATTGAGTACCTTTGCAGTCTCACCTATGCTTTATAAATCTCCAGCTTTGTCCTCCAACTCTCTGTTACCTGAATCAGGTAACTGAGACGTATGTGTGTGTGTGTGTATGTATGATACATAGCAATTTATTTGTAAAATTATTATTTAGAGTCTCTAATTAGTAACTTTTTACAAAACATTAAGATGAAATGAGAATTAATGACTAAGAGCCCTATCTGGACAGCCTTAGTTTCAGAGAGCTCCCCAGCTGAAGTGTTTGCTATTGGTGGGCATTTCTGAAGCCTAGACCCTTTGATGTGTTCATATTAGTAAAGAGCATTTGGATTTCTTACAAGCTACAGCACTTCAGAAAAGTACAATATAGACATTCAAAAGCATATAGAAGTTCAAAGTTAAAAATTATTGGCAAAGTAAATGGTTTGTCCAAACCCTCCAAAACCCCTTTTTAGCATAGTGGTTTCAATACATATTATCTGTTAGTTAGTATTGTTTATTTGTGTTGTACAAGATTGATGCCTGACCATGCAACGTAGGAAGAAATGACTGGCACTTTAGAATATTTGTAACAGAATCCCTGACACTGCCCAAGATTACACTCGATGTTTATTCACGAAMGATCTCACTGACTGGCATTTATTAGATTAAGATTACTTTTAAATGATTGAGAATCATTGAATAATCACRTGGGTTTAATACTTTTAGATGAGAGGAGTTATCCATATTTGTAGAGTTATGCACATCAGCTATTATATGTAAGAGAAAGGAGAAGCAAATGCAGTAAGATCAGACACAGTGAATTAGACCAAAGGAGCCCAGTACTCCTCCTGTGACCCTGGCACTTTCAGATGCATGACAAAAGAATAAGAGATCACAACAGGGACAAAATGATAAAGATTATGTCTGTGTGTTTAATAATCTGTGAGCTCCTTTGCTTCCATGAATTTGTCTAGTTGCTTTACTGATTAGTCAATAGTCTTGGAACTTGTAACAACCTTTCCAAGTCTTGAGATASATTATTGCCCAGTGAAATACCTAATCCTACTAACTTCAGTGGGAATTTTGTATGAACAAGACCATGCATATTCAGCTAAAGAAGAGATCTCAAAAACCAGAAGTGGAAATATCTGTGCATTAGGAGTACCTAAAAGCAGATCTCCCTAAAAGTGTAACTTTATCCAAAACCGTCATTGTAATGATCCATTTTGTCTWTCTGTATATAGAAAGAGAGGTTAACTGTCAAGACCTAGTTATCTGAATGTCCTTATTTCCATGGAGTTATTAAAATAGAGCCATACTAAGAAATAAATAAGGAAATGACAGTGTTCAGTCATCTAGGGAGCCTAAGGTATGGAGTCTAATCTAAAGGAGTCCCGTGTGTCATGCAGGACCCTAATCTAAGGGTTATTTTATTACCAAGAATTTTCCACACCTACCTATGCCAGCATGACATCTAGAGGATCTTGTTTTACTGTCATAATCATAGTATAAATCATGTATGACTGCTTTGTAAGTGATTTTCTTAAAATGAAGCACTTAATCTTTTTATTTTTTCATACCTACTGTTGTTTATTAAAGGCCCCACAAATTCTAGAAAAAGAGATCAGAGGAAAAATATTTTCTTACTTGATAATAATCCTGGTGGCTAGGTTCATAGTCTGTACTGTTCTGGCAGGACAAAGTTATTTGTTCTGAAGAAAATACCTGTTTTTCTTCTTTATTTTCCACTCTATAATATTTCTGATAGCTCAGATACTGAGAACAGTGAGCAGTAAGTGTTGATTCTCTTTTTAGAAGTGGTTACGGGTAAATGTTAGGAAAATTATAAAATCATATTATTGTTTGATAGTGGTCTTGATTTACTTATATATTTATTGGATTACATTTAAATGTGATGAAGAATTATGCAATGCTCTTGAAGCAAGTTATTGAAGCATTTCTGTGTATGTGATCCCTAATTTGGCATATTAAGGCACTAGCAAATTTGTATGATGATTTACTTTGAAATACAAGTCACTTACAACATGGGATTATAAAGAATTAAGCAATATATCTGTGGTGAGCAAAATGAGTGCCATTGAGTTCAATGACGTGCCATTTAAAACAGAAATATGTGGCCATAACAGAGGTCCAAGGGACCTTAGGCAGTTATTTCATTAGGCAGTTATTTATTGTTGTGAAAATCACAGACCAGGAGGCTGGAAGGGACATTTTGAGGCCTTTGGATCTGTCCTCCTGCCTGAAGCAGGATCAAGCATACCTGCGCCATTCCTGACAGAAGATAATCTAGCTCTTTGTGAGCTGTCTCCAAACCAGTTAAGAAAATACATAGGAAAATGGACTGTACAGCATACTGCTGCACTATGTCTTCCATAGCACTACTGGTAGTGCTTACTGCAACATATACAGACACAAAATAAACTCATTAGTCAATAGAAACTACCAAAGGTAAAAAATTCCCTGAAAATTCCCTTGCTTAGAATGAGTTTCAGTAACTTTCACTAGTCTATGTCATTATTGACTAATTTCTCAAATCTAGTTTCTGCCTCTTCATCCTTTTACCATGTCAGGAAGCCGATCTATGCATCCAAGAAAAACGTGTATAATATAAAGCAATAAACTCCCATAAAGATTATTTTACCATGTATGTATGTCCTGCAGAGAAATGCTTGTTTCAGGTGAAGCTTTCCTGCAAATACGGCATTTATGAAGTGTCTAATAGCTCGTGTTACGGCTTTCCTTTGATGGTTTATTTATGAATGGGAGGAGGAGACTTATTTACAGGATTTCTCTTATTTACCTGATGATTTATTCATATATAGGATATTCATTATATTTGAGATTAATATCATTCTGTCAGATTTGTTTAATGTCAGCCATGAGTTAAAAATATTTTTCAAARGAGAACAGAAGATGTGTAGAAGGCACACAGATCATCATATATTCCTCCTTTCTTTAGAAAACAGAGCTAAAAATGCAAATGATCTCCTTACACTCCACCTGTTTTAATTATGAATTTTCTATTTTATACTTTCTATAATCAACCATGTTAATACTATATAATTCTACTGAGCAATTCCATTGCTGGTGTATTGTTCCAGTGTTAATACCACAGTCAGCTCCTCATAGTCATTATGTAAATTCAAAATCGTTTCAAATAAAAGAAATGAGATCCCCAGTTGTGGATTAGGTTGTGTTTAACTGTATGTAGGTGTAGAAGGTAAAAGATGACTTGTAGATGTTTTTAGATACTCTGTGGCCAAGGGACAAATACTTTCACAGGCATTGAGAAAGACTGATAGTGTCTGCCAGTGCAAGAAATGGAAATGAAGTCAAGTCCACACTTGCAACCATCTTCTACACTGCCGTTGAGAGTATAGCATCATAGAAGATCTTTATCCTCCTTTAAAGGTCATTGTAGCTCATTGGGTGTCATTATTGTGAAAATAAGAGCAAAGAGTTGGGGAAGATGGCTAAAGTACTAATTTGGAAGGCAGTTTGTAGTTCAGTCACTGATTGATTAAATTGGTATGCCAGTTCTGGAAGTTATTCAAATAATATTTTCTGTATCACACTTGTGAAATGTATTAGTGGGAAATTGAACTTAGTTGTTTCAACTACATCTGCTTCTCAAATGGAGTAAGTGGTTAGAATACGTATTGTCCTTTTTCAATTACTAACTCCTCAAGATTGTTAAACTGCAAATTTACTACTACCTTAATATATATCAACTAAATGTGGTTAGCAAGCAGAAGAAATTAATAAAATCTGGAACAAGAAAACAAAATATAGTGAAATCAAGTCATCACAAAAATATTTTACTCATAAAAGCAGATTACATTCAAAAGTTTATAAAAATGGCCTTTTCAACTGGGTTATATAATCTTCACTGAGTAATGCTTAGATGAATCATTAGAATTGGAAAGGGTAAGGGAGAACAGAGGTAAGATAAATCACTCTTCCTTTACATGTCAATCACTGTTTTCCTCTCAGATGTTACATAATCCATCAAAACAAGCCAGTTTTGTGAATTATTTGGTCATGCTCAAAGACTTTTAGCGCAGACCCCACCTGGAATTCTCAGTTTTAAAAACTGTTGTACTGCAGTGCCTGTAAGTGGGTTGTTATAGCTAGGCAGAAGTTGTCTGTTGGTTTGTGAAATAGTCCTGTAAGAAATCAGTTGAGATTCTCTTATTTAGGCAAGGCGTGGTTGAGTTTCTGGCATCCCTCCCTCACATAGTCCTGTTGTTCTGGGCTTAATGCCCTCTTGCAGCTGCTCTCCTTTGCCAGGATTGTCATTTAGTTTCTTCATCTTTGATAACTGTTTCTACAGCAGCCAAGTACTATTCTGACTATGCAGTGATGTTATTTAATAGTCCTCTCCATTTAGCATCAAGAAAAAAAGTCAGTTGCAAAGAAAACTCCTACTTTATTGATGCAGACTTACTGCACTGATAGCAATCAGCACCTCTCACKGCTTCTGTGGGTGTCTCTGCACACCCACAAGTGTCAGGTTCAAGACTTTTTCATCTTCTGGCATAAAAGTCTTCACATCTTTCGCTTGAAGCCCATACAGTAGGCTACACTTATTAGTCATGCTTTTCCAGCTGGCTCGACTGACTTCAGCAGTTTTGTAGTGACCCACCAAACTTAAGGAAGAATATGACCTGGATTAGAACTTTGTGACTTGTGAACTTAAATAGAAAGTTTAGAGAAGGGAAGGGCAACTTTACCGGAGAGCCAAAAGTGCTTGCAGAGCTCTTCCATAGCTTTGCAGCGCTGCCAGATGTAAAGTCACATAGGAGTGTTTATTGGAATTTCATCAGAATGAGGTGTATTTAATGGGTCTGTGCTGGCATGTACTGTGAAATACTTATGTGCTTTTACGAGCCTTGATTTCTTGTGCTTTTTATGGCTCACCTCTGCTTTACGCCTTCTCAAAGCCTACAACATACTACTTCATTTGCTTCCAGCACTTGAATCTGCAGTTCAGTTAGGAGACAAAATGTCTGTGACATCCCGTTGCTTTATTGATTGCCACTGCCTCATTACCTCAAGTGCTTTAGTAACGTACCCTGATTGTTTTCTCTTTGATCTAGTGATGTCAGAAAAAAATAGTAAAGCTATTGCAGTACACACAACTTAATTGTTAAGAACATTTTCTAGTGTTATACGTCTTTTTTTCTGCTTTCTAGGTAATTCCTTAATTTTTTGAAGTGTGAGTTGACACCTCTAGATGGATTAGTAGGATTTTTGCACGTATCTTTGCTACTGCACTGGCCCTTTTTCTGTCTTCTGTTATGCAGTTTTGCACAGCTCACTCAGAAATCCTCTTTTAGATTTCACAAGAGGTTTTTCTTTCACATTAATTTTGATTATAGTTGCAAATTCTTGTCCTTGCAGGCTTTGCTGTTTTCCAGTGCTTAGCTGTAATAAGCTTTGGTGTTCTGCAGAGATGATTTTCAGACTTAATTTTGGTGTCTCTAAATGTGCTGTGTCTTCAGTTTCTCCTGTCACATCATTTAATTGTATGACAATAATTGTTTGTAAATTGTCATGTTTTCAAGAGCTTTTCCTAGTTTGCTTTGTTAAATGAAAGAATTAGATTTTGTTGAATTCTTCCACTTGTGCAGTTTGCAGAATGCAAAATTCTCCCCCTGTAGAGATTCTGCCTTCAACCCGTGGTGCCGCTAAAGCTCCCACTGTGCATTGGCATTTGCATGCAGATGCATTTGCAGTTGCAGTGTTTGCCACAAATCATAGCTGAGGGATGCAAGGACACCTAGGCACCCAAGCTGCAATCTAGGGACCATTTGCAGGGTTGGGAAAGGATTCCAGGTCAACCTAACTCTTCTTTTTTCTTTAAGAACATCTACATGTAAGGGTGCTGTTTTCCCAAGGAGGTAATGTGAGGTTAGTTGTTAGGATACATTATGAGATAAAATTCTGCTTCAGAGTCCTCATTATACCATACCCTCTAGATTTAATGAGTATGTAGTGGGTTTTTATTTATTAATTTATTTATGGGTTGAAGGATTTCATCCAAACTCTGTGGAAGTCAGTAAGGCGTCAAAAGGTACTGGGTTTCAATACATGCCACAAATGTAGAACTTCATTTAAGATCCGCTGAGAGTAACAGATCTTTCCATTAACTTCACCAACCTTTGGATCAGAATCTAAATTTGTTTCATGTAAGCATCTTGTACGCATAATAAAACTCACACCTCTCAGAAACCAACATTTGTTTTAAATTTGGAACACAATCATGTGAATAATCAAGTCTTTTGATATTTAGATATAGGAACTGCTTTTCCCTTCTGTCATGTGAGCTCCATACTGATATTTCCCCAAAATTCTGTATTTTAACACAGGTCTTGACCCCTTTGATTTTACTGGTTGCCTCATTTTTTTCTGTATATAAATTGACAGCTGGGTGTTATTGTTAAGCCAATAGGTGGCACTGGTTAATCATATTAACAGTCAAGATGCACGGTATTTTATAAGTAAGATGTCACTGTGAAATGTGGCCAGCTATTAAGCACTATAATTAAAAAAATAATAAATACATATTCTGTATGTGTTGTTTTAAATTTGTCATCCTACAGAACTGACAGTAGGGAACATTTCAGASAAATAGGTTTTAAAACTACACCTCATTTTAAATTGGATATTGTTTGATTTTGGGCTAAAAAAGAAGAGCTAATTGCTGCAACTAGAAGTTTTAGGCTTATAATTATGCCCTACATTTTGAATCCTGCCTCAGATAGTTAGGTCTTTTGTTTTGAAAATGTGTTTGTTTAAATGTTCTGGTGTAGACCACAAATCTGTAGTCACATCCTGTCATTTCTTCACAATCGAGAGACACATTTCAGGATTACTTACTATTTTAATGTTATTTTCTGTTATTTCTTCTGATTTTCATGCCAAGCGGCCATTCCTTTGGGCTCAAATGCTCAGCCCATTGTTGCTGTATTTATTTTTTTAAGAACTGAGAAGGTTGAGGAGAGGGAGGTGCCACCAATGTTATTATGCAATATCCTGGTGGCTAGAGCGCTAACCTCTGAGCTGAAGGACCGTGACCTAGGTCCTCCTCAGCCCAGCAGAGTCACACACACTCTCTGCACATCCAACGAGAAAGATCCCACCATCAGGCTAGGTGAGGACAAGCAGCTGTGTACATCACAGTAATGTTGCAGTATTTTGCTAGTCAGAATTTATTTGGAGGGTTAGAGTCAGTTGTGAGTTTTAGTTTAATTAATGAATGGCCTTCAGTCTGTCCAGTTTCTTATTTGCCTTCTTGGAGAGCCAGTAGAGACCTGAAGGTTGGCAGTGTTGTTTGGGGAGGCCACACTGGAAGAAGTGACCCAGGCCAATCTGTTCCCATTCCCTAAAAAGAGTCTTGGAGAGYTTTGATGCTTATTCTAATGCTCTCTACTCACAGAAACCCCAAGGGAAGGAAATGACAACAGAGTCTATGGAGTTAATTTTCTAGGAAGGGAAGGGTACTAGGTAGCTCAAGTCATTTTTCCCTCTCTTACCAGCTACATGATTCAAACTCATTGCTTGCAAAGTGCTCTGAGATTCTCAGATGAAAAGCACTATAGAAATGCAAATGACTTATTGTTATGGTATTATTTTCAGAGACAAAGTTTCCCTAACATTTAGCGACACTTGTTACCTACTGGTATTCAAAGCTTTTAGTATCAGGGGTAATATACAATGCTATTGTGCATTATTAGTGAAAAAGGCAGTTTAAAAGGAATAGTTCAGTTGAATAGTCCTATGTGACAAGAACATACTAGCATTAAGAGGTTTGGCAGCCACTTCCTTACTTGATATTGCTGCTAAGTAATTTTTAACCTTATTTGCATTATATCCTTAGATAATTCAAGTACAGAAATTCTTACTACAGTTAATAGACAATGGTTATAAAATACCCACATTTTTTAATATTGCAATGCATTAAAAAAAATCCTATGGCAAGACTCTGTCCTATCCATCCAGCAAATCTAAGCATTTAGAATACTTAGAGGAAGCGAATAGCTGGGTATCTTAGTGGATGTGCATTCAGGACTAGATTAGAAGATGTTCTCTGCTCATCCAGGGCCTCAAAGCTCCATAGTTGCACAGAAGACTACAACATTATGTGATAATAAACATACCTGTGTGCATTTCTGTAGGAGACTAAGCTAGAAGAGAAGTAGGTTGTGAAAGAGGTGAGGTCAAGACCCCCAGCAAGCTCCTGTCCTGACCCACTGCAAAGCACGGGAACACCAAGCACAGGGGGGTGACACAGAAATTGCTTCTTCTGTGCGTACAAGCAGCTGCTCTTTCCTGGGTGACGGGCTGGAGATGAAACCTGCAGGCAGCTCTGTGACCCCGTATGATGTTCATTTCTGTGTTACCTTGAACAGCTGCAAGGGCAGCTTTTTTCTTCTTTTTCTGCCTTGGTCATTCCAGGTTCAGCTGCCTGCCTCAATCTGTTATGTCAGTCAACAATTTTCCTGCYGGCTCCCGCGAGCTGGGTAGTGCCGTGTTCCTCTGTCAGTCAAACTGTGGCAGYGCAAACAACCCCTCTGCTTTGGACTTTCCCCTGCTTGAGGGCCTTAGCTTGCATCGTGCTTGGTTAAGGTTACTCACGGGTTACGTTTCTGTGAAGACTCTCAACTTGAATGCGCTGCTCCTTTGAGGGTGATCRAGTGGAGCTCACTGTCCCCACATTGGCACCCCCTGTGCAACACACAATAACAGGATGGGGCTGAGCAACCTCCTTACTCAGCTGTGTGGAGCGTTCGTTGAATAAGAGTCATCGTGTGCCTGCAGCCCACACGTGTGACACAGCCATTCCCATCACTGTAGCTGAACTCAGACCAGTATGACCACCAGCAAGAAGAGAAACTGTTTGGTCTTAGGGCAGAATAACTTGTGCTTGAGAATGGGCAATTTCCATCGGGCTTCCATGTTAACTCTTTCTGTTCACTTGTATATACGTTTTGAAATTTTCTCAACGAGGCTATTTTCCATGACCTATTTTATTCCAGAGATTAATGTTTGGCAGCTGTTTGTAAATACACATCATCTGTTTACTAACACAAGAATGTAAAATGTACTTTCTCTATTAAAAATAAAATAAGCGACTTTAATAGCAGAACAGCTTGTGTTTGAAGGTCAGACTTTGGCGTGGAAATAGTTCACGCTGAGAAGCAGCACCTTGGAGTACTCTCATGAAAACTGGCAGTGATTTGACTGAGCTACAAGCCTTCAGAAATCACACCTCACACAAACAGTCATGTTTAAACAGCRATTGCCTGTTATTTGGCAGAAAGGCCATAAATGCACACGTGGCTAATTCCATTCTGTCCTCAGCATTACACTGGGGATGCACAGAGAGAGGGAGGGCTGCGATGGCATTCTCAGTCAGTCCAAAGTGTAGGGGTAGGCAGGATGGTGTGGTTATGGCCTGGCTTAGGAGGCAACTGTCTGCAAGAGTTAGCACGTGCAAGAAAGATACGCGTTCAGCAAGTCACTGTCTTGCTCAAGACAGAGTTGTTTTTTKGTTTGACTTAAATATTGGAGATGAATTTAGGGTTGGGGCTTTTTTAAGTCTTGTTTTAATGTTTTTGCAGATGTAGTTTCATTCCCACAGTTTATTGTGGATTGTCATTTGGATTTCAGAGTATCAGAATTAACATTAGGAGGTGTATAAAGCGCATCTCACAGCTACTATCTCATTTTGGCAGCTAGAAGAATGTCATTTAGTTAATCCGTTCATTTGCAGCAGCAGCCTGGAAGGTGGAATTTGCCTGTGTGACATTTTTGTTGTTAGGATCTGCCAGCTTCACAGATTTGCTGTCACTGTAAATCAGGTTAGATTTTATTTAATTAAACCAGCTTATCTGCCATCCATACTAATTACTGTAGTTTATCTTAACTATATGCACTTCTGTTTCCTTAAAGTTTCACAACTTATTACAAATACAGGAATTCTTAAAATTCATTAATATAAGCACCAGACTCGAATTCCAATTAGATAAGCACTTTCCATTAGATTTGGAGGTAGGAATAAAAATACAGGATGGGTATGCCGAGTGTCTTGTCCAGAACACAGTTCTAGCTGAAGGAATGTTTTATCTCTTTCTATTTCATTTATAAGGTATTAGAAATGTAGCACTACTCTTGCAGTGTGTTGTTTCATTTTCTGAACAAGACTCTACAAGTTACGCTGCAGGGAACAGCACCATGTTCTAAAACTAGAGCCAGTGGGGTTCTGCAGGGTAAGTCCTATGGGCATAAATGGAAAGCAGCAGAATACGGTTTTCTGTTGTATACCTCAGACAATGTATTTCCCATTTATCATTTAATCATGTTTACTCTTAACTTCTGCCCTTTTCCAATTTTTTTTTTGTTCCTGCAACTTAGCCTATTTTAGTTTCCTAGTAAGACTGTTCCATCCACTGTCACATTGATCATTTAAGTAACTGCAAACAGTAACTGTGAATTGTTGCTTCCTTAATAACAAAGCTGTAGTCATGATTAATTTCAGTTTAGAGAGGCAAGAATCATTCTGRTTTAGCTCAGTAACTGAGTAGTAAGTTGGTTTTCAACAGAGTTTATTCTACTCAATTGTGAAGATATGATGCTCTGTGTTTTCATAGACTTGCATGCCAAAATTAACCTGTGTTAAGGCAAATAATATAGAATATGTAGTCTTCTATCACTGACTGATCTAACAGCCTCAGTTACTGTGAAGGTAAAAAAAAAAGTGAAGTATTTCAAATGAAACAAAGTATGCAACACCGTGCAGTACAGTAGCTCCAAGTTGGCACTGAGAAAAGTTGCTTTGGAGCCAAAATAATACTGCTGCGTCGGCACAGTGCAACCCTCCAGCTAATAAGCCTGTTAGCTGTGTGCTACATTCTGCAAGAAAAGGTTGACTTAGGCACTAAAGTATGAGAGAAAATTAATGACTGTGGATCCTAAGGAGGGAGCAACTCATCCGTCCCTCTATTACTTATGTGCTAACTCAGGCAGCTCTGGGCTGAGAGTGTTGGTTTTTGCACTACATTCCTAAATATTTGTAGCATGCGTCTGTATTCATCCAGATCTGGAGTACATTTCTGAGGTGAATCTCTTGATCATCACTATCTAATATACTTTGACTCACATCATAGAGCAGTCTTGGTGTGCATGAACTGGGTTCCTTTTGCATGAAAAACAGGAAGATAACTCCAGGATCTCACCTAATGCACTCCAAATATTTGTGGGGGTTGAGCCCAGTCCAAAGTAAAATCCCCTGAAATACATATGGCATGGRCATTGGGTCCTTGGCATCAACTATTTTACTCTGCAGTTTTGCTCCCACTGGCCCATGAAGTAACAAAAGTCTTCCCAGGCACTGTACGAGGGGCCTGGATGACTAAGCCAAACCTGCAGGTTCTTCTGAGAGTCAGCATCACTGCTGGTTGCAAGGGGGATCTCAGGAGGCCATCTGGGCTAACCTCTCCCTTGAAGTGCTGCCAACAGTAACTTGGCTAACCATGAACTTGCCTAGTCGAGTCTTGAAGAGCTCCAAGGACAGAGGAGCTTCTTCTAGTGTCCAACCTGAACTACCTAAGTTGTAGTATGTTGTCATTGCCTTTGTTGTGCTCTCTGACACTGCCACAAAGAGCTTGACTCCATCATCTTTGTAAGTGCCTTAGAAGTAGTTGTAGGCTGCAGTTAGGTCCCCTTTACACTCTTTGCCAGACTAAACAAGCCCAGATCCCTCAATCTCCCCTTGTAGGCCATGTGCTCTTGGCCCCTGACCATCTCAGTAGCCTCTCCAGTTTCGTCCCCATTCTCCTGATTTGGAGTGCCCAGAGCTGGGCACAGCACTCCTGGTGCAGCCTCTTCAGAGCCCAGGAGAGGAGGGTAATAACTTCCTGAGAGGGGAGTGAGGAGAGAGGGAGTGAGGCCACACTCCTCCGAATGTAACCCAGAGGAGGGTCTGTCTTATTTGCAGTGTTCAAATTGGATAGATAGAAGCTGTGCACTGCAGATTTAGGATCTCACCTTGAGTGGTGTGCCCACAGTCAAATAGAAAGCTTGCAATGGAGCAAGGACTTGACTAATGCTTCTGGACCGTTCTTTGTCTTCAGAACACATTAGCATAGTTAGTCTATTTTAAAAATGAAATCATAAAAACATAATATTGTTGCACTTAGAGAGGATGTTTTATGAAAACTACTATGCCTTTGACTTTTTTCCCCATCAAAAGTTTGTGAAGGAAGAATTCTGGTAATTCAGATAAATTTGATTAAGTTCATGGCTGTACTTTTGAGCCTTTGTTGTATAGCCTTTTTACCTTGATGCAGATTTCATAAGAAATCATTTCTCTGGAGGTGTTCTGGATTGTTTTCTGTTTATAAAGATAAATGGTAATTATAGCACATATTTATGTAATATTTCAAAGGTATATTTAAATATTAAGAAGGATATTAAGCATTTGGTGTAATTAATTAAATTACAGATTTCACACTCTCTTAGAATTGTCAAAATAAGAAAGAACATAAATCTGTGAACCTTGATTCTATGAACAGACCTCTGTCTTCGATGTATCAGCTGGGGCTCTGATAAATAAAACATTGTTAGATTTGTACACATATCTATGGTTTATAACAATATGGGGATTGTTAAATCAGTTTTAACCTATTGTTTTGTTTCAGTGCAGTTATACAAATATTGCTTTAACTGCAGTAGATGTTTTCCATCACTCATAACTTAACACTTCATTTTCTATCACGTGGTGCTCAGATCTAGTAGTTTACAACATTTGTGTTTTATTTTTGAAAATAACTTAGCAACGGTGTCATCCCTCTGTGTCTTAACTCAGTCGACACTGGTCACAATCTAGACCTAGCAAAATCCATCACATATCTTAGTCTTACTGTGAGAGACAATAAAATGTATTATCTATGCAAGATTTCATTGCTAACCAAATTTACTTCAAATTTCACAGTATGTTTCTCGAGTGATAGGTTTTATATAAATGTGTTCAGATTAACTTGGACAGACAGAACTTAATAATAATTTTGGCATCATTGCCATATTGTACTTCATTATCAAAACACATGTCATTCTGCATTGTGAGAATAACATGATGTCAGAACTGTGCATTTCGTATGATAGCAGGAATCACCTGGACCAAAAGATACCATAACTAATGYTATTAATAGCTTTCTTCCTTTCAAGATACTATCAGATTAAAGATGGTAAAGAAAGTGATAGTGTTTGACACAATGTCATTAATCCATGTAATTGATTTATTTCTATATTGATCTCTAATATAGAGATCTATTTCATCTTCGGTATATCTCTTTGTTCCATGGTGTTTCTAATTCATAAAATTCAGCTTCCTGAAAATTAAATAGAAGTCAAACTGATAAAGAAATTCTGTAGCGCTGTAGAAGCGCTGTATTTAAATATGCTGCAATATTAAGATGGGTATGAAGCCTAATGTTGCATATACAAACAAATTTATGTGTTTGTACAACATACAGTTTGGAGATTAAATCCCAGCACTTGGTTTTCATTAGGTTTGTGTCTGTCAGTCTGTCTGTCTGTGTTTTAAGGGCTTTTTTTTATGTGATAAATCTGTATCTCTGACTAAAAGAACAGAGTTCATATAAATATTGTTAATAACATCTTTTTCCCCAACACAGATACAATAGCAGAAAGGAGCGCCCTAAGAGAACATGTGTATCCTAAGCTGAGAGAATTCTGCAGAGAAAACTATGGGCTGGAATTTCAGGTAGGTTTTGTTGTGTTGAATCTTGCACTACTTTTTCTTGAAATTAACTCTATTTAGAACAGATAACATTTTTAAATATCATTGGTAAAATAGAAAATTGCAAAAAATGTATTTCATATGTTAATTGTACTGAATTGATGTACTTAAAATAATTTACAGGCAGATTTGAGGTAAATTCTGAATAGATGAAAAAACCATGGTTTTACAATGCAACATTGCACTGGTGGTAAAAGCAATATGGCAACAAACTGACAACTTTCACATTAGAAACTTAATGAAACCACCTCTATTTTAGACATTTGAAGTATTTAAGAAGAAATAATGTTACATCTGAATTAACCGTGTTGTACTTCTAGAAAACATACTTAATACAACCTGTTTTTAATTTTGTGTAATCATCATTGAAGTAGCACCATCTGTATATTCACATAATTGTGATATTATAGCTACTCTAACTACAGGTTTGTCTTCCACTGTAATGTGGAAAATAATTTAACCGGGTGAATATTGAAACTGATTACCAAAATGAATTGAATGTGGAACATTTCTATTGTGATKATATACTATGGAATTCGCTTCCTTTAATGTCAATTGTAAAATTCACATTGTTTCAGTCAGTTCATGTTTTCCTTTGTGTTATGGAAGAATAGACCCATCCACATCTTTGGTAAGAGCCCATTGGTAATAAGTAAGTTGCATTTGACTTAAAACACATGAGTTTGGCCTCACAGTTAAAGTCACTGGTACTTTTAAGTCAGGTACTTTTAACCTAATTCACAGTCCAGTAAAGTCATCCAGTAAAGCCCCATATGTATCACGGGGCCTGGAACTGCCTCTTTTCTAAGAGAAACAAATACAGCGTGTGATATTGTAAAAATGTTCAATTTTTCAAAAATTCTGGTTCTACACCCTCAAGCCTTCGTCACATACTCATATTAACCTCCTGTCTTAGTGACCCCAAAAACTCAGCTCTCCAGAGTGTAGCTTACTTGTAAACAGCTAATGCCTTTTACGCAACATCCTGTTCCTCCCAGTGTATTATTCTTGATGCATGTGCAGCTGGTTTTTAATCAAAATAACAAGTTCTTAAATTAGGATATTTGGTTTTAATTCCCTGAGTCACAGTGGAGTTGCTGAATCTGCATGGTGGTAAATTCCAGAGTGATTTTTGATTATGGCTATAAAAGAATTTATCTGAAGGTCCTAGCTCATCAGCTGATTGGGAAGTCCCAGCTGCAGTGGTACATGCAAGGAATAGTAAAAGATATTTAAATAATAAAGCATTTTTCTCCTGTTACTACCATGTGATATTAATGGAAAATATAAACTCTTTATTTCTCAGTCATCTTTGAGGAGACATCTCAGTGACAGGAGGGAAATGTCTCTTCCAAGTAGATCATAATCCACTGAATTCTTTGTGAGAGGAAATGTCTTTCTTCAAATGGATTGTAATGTAGTCTCTAGGGGAGGAATAATTAAGTTTACTCTAGTTGATATTCATGGAAGAAAATTATTTTATTATATCGTTTCAACACCAGGAGCATCCTTATGTGATATGAGGTCTGAGAGACAGCTCCACTGACACGTTTCTGAAAACAGCTAGAAAGCTATCACATTTCTATGGAAGCAAAGTAGGAAAACTTGTACAAAAATTACCAAGGGAACGTAGTAAAGTGTTTTGGAGGAGGCTCTGAGGTAGACTTTATCAAAACAATTTTTTTTCCGTTTTCCATTCCTGATACACTGAGTTTCTTAGGTTAGCATGCAAAGTCAAGACAACAGTTTTTAGTGCAGTGGTGTCAAGAAAGTATTGCGTACTTTTCAGATACAGGGATAAATTTATATTTCCCTGTACAGAGCAGAATACATAACTTTTCATCCTGATATGTAATCTTCTACTGACCAAACAAGAACTACCTTGCGTGTGATTACCACAAATGCGCTATAATATAGGGTGTCCTGAAGACGCCCTCTCCCTGATAAATCATGACCCAAATGAAATGCATTTGAGTACATTCATTGCTCCAGCTTCCGCTGAGTCACCTGGCTGCACTGATAAGTATTTCAGTTGTTGCAAAGCATGAGATCTCTCGGGCATCGTCAAGTTGGTGGGAGCTGCTAGGGAACATAACCACCATGTGTGTGGAAGCAGAACTGAATATATTTGATCACTCTGTGAATTTGTTTGCTCGATGGACTTCCTTTTCCATTGAATCAGAAAATATTTCTGAAAAGCGGGTATTGGTGAAGACAGAAAGCAAGTAAGCTGAGAAAAAGACTTTCAGAGTACATGGTGTTTTGTACCTGAAATTTTCTTAGGGGAGGACAGAGAGGTTAAAGAAAGTAGCTGTAATAGAAAATTTTGGGAGGATAACTACCGATAGTTAATTAGCAGCATGCTCTTTTCTTCTTGGGAACAATGAACTGTTTCAAATAATTTTCACCATGTGCTATATGCCAGAAGGAAAGTGGAATTTTGCATGAATGAAATTTTTTAGTGTATTTTTTAAGCACTTGGAAGCAATAAAGATAAAATTATTTCATTTCCTTAGAAAAATCTGTGAAACTGTAAGATTGGTAGGACAAAAGCTAAAATAAGCAAAAGGAAACACTGAATTATGAACGAAAAGTCTCTGTTAGGTGACTAGTGTGGAACTGAACTAGACCAGTGTCAGTCCACTGTGTGTAAGCAGCTCTCGCACAGAGCACTGGTTGTCATCTCACCTTGGCAGCCCTACCGAGGTTAGAGTGGGTGTTTGTCACACAATTTTTCCAAGTATAAGTAAAAACATACTTCAACATCAGATACAGTTGTCTTCTTGTTCCATTTCTTTAATTTTGTAAATCCTGTTTATTTTAGTTAGCATAAAGAATAACTGATAAGCCGCTCATTCTGAAATTCTTGGTGTCTTCAGAGATTTGATGGCTAAAATATTTCCTCCTGCAGGACAAAATTATAACACATTAAGATACAATGCGCCAAAATTGTGTAACCCCATCAAAATTATCTGTAACGTTGAAACACACAGAAGGCAGCCGCTGAGCCCCTACAATATCTGTTATTCCAGAGAATTTCCTCTTCACGTTTACAGAATTAACGTGATTTCTGAACAGCTAATTAAAATAGAAATTGCTTTTATAAATTAATTCAATCAGTAATTCAAATATTTTTGACTGTATGCTAAGATGCTCTAATTTTATGATGAGAATATTTAAGCTCTATCATACATCATTCAAGTAATCAGACAGCTGAATACAGTGTGAAGTTCAATAATGAAGTCGTATAGATGAATAACAGAAGGGAGAGAGGAAGAAGGGAACATTTTTTTCCTAATGAGACTAAAAGAGAAAAGGACAGAGAAGAAATCAGTGCAAGTGAGGGAAATAGGAAGGCTGTTTGAGATGCAGTTTTGTAAAGCAGAAGCTGCTTGTTCCAGCAAAAATTTGGAACAGGGTTTCTCAAAAAAATAAAGATATTAAGTGTATTTTCCTGGCAGTGTAAGCTACAATGCATTCCGTACATTGGCTATCTCACTCATCATCAGTCAGACAGTACATTACCTCTCATGTTTGGCAACAGTGTGCTTATTCCAGCACACACTGACACACGCCCCAAACTTTTCTGGCAGAAATAACCAGCGAGACTGTTGGTAGTGAAATTAAACATGGGCATAAATACTTTTAGAATTAGGTCTTAAACCTTGGCATTTATTATTATGAGAAACTTTCCAAGGAGATTAACCAGCTGTAAACTGGTGAATTTTACTTTTACATAAACCCATTATTAGTTCTTACATTAGGTCTTCAGGCTGATTTTATGATCTGTTTAGACAACAGCTAGTTTTGTGATTCAGGGAAACAGCAGAGTGCTTCCACAGTACAAATAATATTACGATAAACAATATTGCAATATTTTCATGTATTAATACAATTTTGATTTTTTTTTAACTATCCATTTGGACTTTTTTTTTGTTCAAGTTACATACATTATGTTAACAATCAATAGTAGCTTAAATGAGAGAGTAGTAGCATGTACCATAAGTTTTATTCCAAAACAAATGCATACATATGATTCCTATTCTTTTAAATTCGATTTCCCACAGTAAGAATTCAGCCTTTTAGTTAAAACGTGTAGTGAAATCACACTTCTTCACTTAATTTCTTCAAGTAAGTTTAACATCCGTATTCCGGTTTCTTCCAGGAGTTTGTTTGCAACTAATTACCATCACAAAACTGAGTCTGTAGCTACAGATGAAAGGCTGGACAGCAAGCTGTCTGCCATTGCATATCTATACAATCTCTGCTTCCAAAGCAACAAAGACYAGCTAACGAAGTATGATATTACAGAACCGCACATATTCTTTCTTTTGAGCCATGTGCACAGGATGAGTTTATATCCTGTGGATACAAGACACAAGTCATGGTCTTGACTGTGATGCACAGCAAAACTCCCATTCATTTCCGTGGAGCCAGGATTTTATCAATGCTTTTGTCATTATTCTTACCTATCCATTATATGCAATCTAGTAGCAAATAAAGACTACATCAAATCAAGATCTTGTCATGCTAATCTCTGCAAAAAAATATGAATATGAAATGAGAGACTGTCCCAGGAGGKACTATCTGGGAGGGAAAATAAGAGGCTTGAATTGTCATTTACCTAAGGAAACCCTGCCAGTCTGCGTAAGGACTGCATATAGACCTCATTGCCTTTTACTGCACTGCAGAGCAATGCTTAGCAGTACACGAAATGTTGACAAAGCTAATTTTTCATTTCATAGGTAGAAATGGCATATGATAAAGTAACAATGTTGCATACTATTTTCCAGGTCATAGACTTATACTGGGGAGTTGAAGCAGATGAATGGGACAGTCCTGAGCTGCAAAAGACGCGTATGAAGCTGTTAGAAGATTGCTTGAAAAGTTCTGCAGGTCCATGTTTTGTTGTGGGTATAAAAATAATGTTTTACTTTACAACAAAAATATAATGTTAGCTATCCTAACATGCATGATTCAGTAACAAATGCATTCTTCTCTTCTTTCTAAAATATTTGATATTCCTCGCTATACATTTGCTATACCGCATCCAAATGTTGCCCTACGTAGCACTGTAGATTAACAGTGATTACTCAGTATTAGTGGAGAGGAAAGACAGATCTTTCATGATCAGTCACCATAGCAAGATGGGTTTAGAAACCACAAGGTGTGGCTGTACTACTATCACAACAGAAGTATGGACTACTTGTTTAAGGAGGCCACCATTAATTCTTGGCACTTCTCACACATGCATTATCGGCTGGCTCAGAAGGACTTACAAAAGCACAGCAGCAGCGAAGAACTGTCTGCTCTGATCTGCATTTTGCTGTTTTGTATTGTAAAGCCAGGACAAGTTAGGATGCCAGGTATTAGAGTGTGAAAAGACTGGAGGTCAGTGACAACCTGAGGAGGCTCTGAGTCTTTGTGTTTTTCCCACTCTCTGCCTTCTCTTTACTGTTGCCACAACAAGCATTGCTTTTAGGATTCTTCAAGAGTCAGTAAAGCTGGCAAAAAAGATAGAATTTCACTGGCTTTAACCATTAGGCCTAAAGGAGAGACTTAACCACTTTTATAGGAGCGGTTTATAAAGCTTTACATATTTATTTTAATGTCAGAGAGGTCTTTTTCTGTAGATGAACCTGTTGGTTTACATCAAGCTCAACAGTCTTCAGCTATCCCTCACAGCTTTTACGGCTGAAGCAGTATGAATTTATGAAGTCATGCCAAACATCGTGTAGGGTTCTAATAGCTGAAGGGCACTGGGAGTAGGCTGTATATATAAAGTCCTGGCAGGTATGCTTTTCCCCTGTCCAATGAATGATATACAATAGATTTTGCTGTCACTGATTTTATATTAAATATACAATTCAGAGTCATGCATTTTTTTCTCTTTCTTCTGTGCTTAGAAAAATTTGTACCATGTTTTAAGATTAACATAGTTAAATTGAAAAATATTTAAAGACCAGTTTAGTGCATGGTATGCTGACTGTATTAGTTTTCAGTGCATAGACAAAAAATATATGACTTTTGATAAATGCCTTTTCCCAGCTGCTTAGAGAATAGCATATCCTCTTTATCTATGAAGAGTAAGGCTGTTCTTTAACTTTCTGGGTAGATCTAGGTAGAGAATCTCTCTAATGAGATTGGCTATTCAGTAGTATATACTGCATACCTATCATCTATTAAAGCATCAAAACAAAACAAGATGATTTGGGAGGAATGTGGGTTTATTTTGTATATGAGAAGTACTATGTGCAAGGCAGACTTCAGTGAAAGTACAAAAATGGACACAATGAGTAGGATTTGCTATGATCAAGGATACTTCTCTAAAAGATAAATATTTATATTATTCCAAAACATATTTAATTCTTTATCAGCTGTCTTGAAGCTTGATCTTTGTGAGAAATAAATGGTGGATGTATGACAGTTATTTTTCTATGCATAGTTGTAAGACTGCAGAGATATTAGGATAAATCTCAAGTTAAATTGACCTCTATAAAACTCTTCATTTGTGTTTAAGAAGACAACCGACGTTATTTTAAGACAAAGTGCTTGCAGAGAAAAAAATAGATATCCTGCCTACATGAGATAAATTCAGTTCCAGTTTCATTCTAGCGCTGTAGAAGTACCAGAGCGTACAGGGCAAAAGACAGACTCATTCAGTATCTATCTGTCAGGCTGAATGTTTTCAAGTAAACATGCTTAATCCTACTTAACTAATTTCGTCAGTTATTAAAATAATTGTTAGTGTAAGTTTTACTAAATTACAAGCATTTTGCTATTACATGTCTTTATTACAAGTTTTCAAGGATTGGTCTGAAAGTAAAAAAACATTGCTTCTGTTTACTACTGATTGTCCTCTCCATAGTCACTTGTTTATTGCAACTGGAAGGGTAGTGGAAATGCTTGTCGCTCAGACATCAAAGGACACCTGCCACTCTCCTTTGACAGCCTTAATTCCAACTTACTAACCTGTGTTTTGATGTTAGACTTCAATGGAGAACAATTTTAAGACCGTGCCGTTGCTATTCCAATTTTCCTTTTCTATAACATATTTGCTAAGAAAACTATTTAGAAAAGGTAATTTCTCCTCTATACCTAAACGTAGCTAACTGAACTCTAATTCTTAGACTTGTCATAATAAGGCATAAAACATTTAGCCTTTTTTTTTCCGAAAAAACTGCAAGTCCTTGATTTATTTTTTTTTTAAGGGAAGAATTTTAAACATTTAGCAAACTGAAACCATAGAATTCCATGGGGATGGAAGGAATACAAAATACTGCCTGCTGTGAAGGCTGGAGATCACTTTTCTCCATGCCAAAGATTAGACAAAGAGCAAGCTGTAGCATGTGTTGTTCTGTACTTTTATCACACCATTAGAACCATCTCGCTGGCTCTATTTCATTCACCTGCTTGCCTCACTCTGTTATTTAGCTTCAGAGCCCTGGGAAACAAAGGCCGTCCTCAGCGCTTGACTGTAACAAGCCGGCGCTTGGAGTAATGAGTCTGGGSTGGGCTTGATGCTGTCATGACACTTTTTCACAAGCACACACTGGCCCAGATCTCTAGAGAGTTTGGGTAGCTTCCATCTTACGTGACTAAATTTAGTTTTCTGCATTTATTTTTCTACTTTTAATCTTCCCTTTGATGAAAAAACAGAGTTGGAACAGAAAGGCATGGCATTTTTCCTTAGGCATGGATGTTCTAAAATCTCTGACAGTGACGGAAACCTCATCGTGTACCATTGCTGCATATTTTAGCAGCTCAGAATTTTGAAGCTGTTAAGAACTGCCTGCCTGATACTGTTACTAAGGAAAGAAATCAAGCCAAATCAGAAATTTTAAACAGAACAAAACAGTTAGCAAAGAGGTTGCAGTGAGCCAACGACTTCAATATTTATTCCAGGTTTTCCAAGTATGGGCCAGAGTAATAGCTCTCCCAATGACTAGACTGGCAAAACTACAGAAATCTTTTTACGCACTTTTGTTTTTTGCTCTGTTGTACCTTAGTGGGATGGGGTTTATTTCATTTACAACACAAATTGAAGATGATTCTACTCCAACAAGCATAATCAGTTTTAATTTGTAGTAGCATAATTAAAAACTGACTTTGGCACTGCAGGCTTTGGGCAACTTCCTATTTCTTGAGAAAGTTTTATAAAATGTGCCACTTCCATTCAGCTGGGTATTTTTTTTTACTTTTCAATTACCACTTTTTTAATTCAGACACAGATCTGGGATTAAATCGGACTATTCAGAATTAACTAGCAGATATGGATTGATTTTAGAAAGTGTTTCTTTATGGCATTTTGTGCCTGCATTGTGGTATCAGATGGAGAGAAAATGAAATTCAGTTCTTAAATTAGTGCAGTGCATAAGTTGGAAGTCCTAAGCTTTTCTTCACTTACGAAACAACAAAATCCAGATGAACACATATTCATAAGCACAAAGGAGGAAGCAGTTCTGAAAAAACTGGGTAATTCATTTCCTGTGACACTGTCTTTGGGAATGTACAGTCCCCCTCTTACATACTTCCTGAGCTCTAGCAACACTTGATCCAGTTAAGGGAGAGGCGAGTTGTTTGGTTTTTGGCTAGGTTGGGTTTTTTGTTTGGTTGGTTTTTTGCTCTATAAAATCAGTGCCTATTATAGGTGATCATTTAAAAACTCATAGCCTTTACTGTAGGCAAATACATACCATGCTATTTTTGATCTACAGAATAATTCACCAAGATTTATTTATGAGGGGAGAAGTACTATTTCTGTAGGAAAAATACTTCCCGTACAAATTTTATGCAGAAATCATACTGGTTGTCTCTGGAATCTACATGAGGAGATTGAAGTGCAGTATATTTATTAAATTGTGAACTGCTTAAACTCTGCATTGCATAATGATACCAAAGACAAAATACATTCAGTGCATCACTGGAACCTTTACATTTTGTTGGGTTATGTTTCCTAGTGAATTCATAAGAGATGGCAATACAGACAGGATGGTAGAGTAACAGTAAAGGTTTTATTGTCATCCCACAACTAATACTGATTATGAACAGGATTCATCTATTACGGATCTAGTCTCAACACCTTTAACAACTAAGAGAAAGATATAGGTGCCTCCAGTAATATCTGAGTCATCTTCTAGATGACTGTTTCTCCATTAACAGCAAGGAGACACTAGGGAGTTAGACTGCTAGTTTAGGAACCCAAGTACAGTGCTTCATATCAATTAAGGCCTTGAGCTATTTAGGGTGTCATTAGTCTATAGTGATTATTTACAGAATAAGTTTACTGCCCTTTTATCGGGGTTCCCTAACTAATACTCCAGTACTAACCTGCTGTTGATTACGCCTTTTAGTACAGATGAGAGAACTTTCAGGCTTCTCTGCACTTCTCTTCAAACACACCCTGCAAGTTATAACACGTGGATGCTCTCTTCCATCTGTGCGGCACCACACAGTCTCTGCCTGAGCTGCTGTTCTTGCATGACTATGTCCTGAAAAATTGTAAAATGAAAGGGAGAAATGGAAATGAAATGTTAGTTTGTTGCCTCTAACGGTTTGCTCAATTAAATATGTTTGGGTTTGTATAAACCTAAGAGATTCTCCCCACCCATCATTCAAATCATCTGGTCCTAAGAACAGTAAAAACATTTTCTACCTACTCTGAACAGGCATTGTAATTTACATTATCCCTCTCAAATTATTGACATCTTGTTGTTAATTTCAGCATTAATGAACTAGTAAAAAAGACCTAGCATTATAAAATTGGGATTCCAGTAGGATTTTAAAAGAATATTAGCAATTTACAATATTTGGCATGTCCTTAAATCATCCTGAAATTGAAGATGAAATATGGTAAATTGAGGAGTGAAATGGTTTTTACATCTCTGGATCTTTTTGTTCCTACAGTACAATGCATGCTTTAATCATTCCATGAAGTACACTGCTACTTGGTTCACTTTGCTTAGTACAAATGGTTAATAATTAATTCTGAGCGCATTCCAGCTCAGAGAAAATTCTATGTAAAATAAAAGGATTTATTCCTAACATGAAAACCGAATATCTACAGGTTCTGGAACACCCGAGTTCCATTTTGCTTTTGCTCTCCTGGGAAAATTGCCACACATTTTAAGTTAGGGAGGCTAAAGTCAGTCAAATGGGTCTATAGTCAAACAGCCAGTTTAGGGGGAATGCTAAGCACCCAGTGCTCTTTGAGAATTCAGCAGAAGTTACACGTGCTTGGTACATTTCAGCATTTAATTTTCCTCAAGAATGCAGCTCTATATATAGTTTTTAAGTGAATGAGGAGAAATAGCTGGAACCAGACATGGCACAACAGCCCACCTCTCCCAATAAAGTGTATCCCAAGAAACAAATATCAAACTATGAATTTTCTTCTCACTCCGCATCTGTTTCAAAACCCGTCCAAAGAACTCCCTCTAACATAAGTGGGTTTGGGTTCATACAGCATGTCAGGAATGGCTCCACAGGACTTGTTGGCATTAATCTGAAGTGAAGTATATGTCTGCAGACACTAACCCTGTTTTAGATGGACTTGGCCAACAGGAAAGATTTTTCTGTGAATGTCATAGTAGAGCTTTGTATATTTTTTTAAATTTTTCAAAATAGAAAAAGTGATTAAATTTTAAAGACATAATATGCAATTTTCCCCTCAGCAAGCCTTGGTCTTCTTTCACAGCCTCCAGACTAACAGGCAAAGCGTGAATATCCCTTTCCATGTTGCTCGTCTCTGGACAGCACACGTACACACAGAGTAGAATCAAGCATGGGGTGATATTATATGATTAAGCTATTGTAAGTGAGTTCCTTGATCTGCTTTAGGGCTGGGAATGTATCTTCCTGTGAATCATCTCTGATTCTCTAAAATTTTAGGGTCTAAAAATGCTTACCCATTTTTTAAACATATCCCGTTGAAAATAGCTACAAGATTCATCAGGCAGCTTTTCCATGGAACATAGAAACTGCATGGGTTTTGATGTAGTCTTAAAATAGCTTGCATTTTCAGCCTACAGTCAGAAGACTGTACATATTTTCTGCTAAGTCACTGTATTTCTTTTTCTTGACATAAATAGAATTTTTGGTGCTGCCTTCCAGAAAGGTTAAGTATTATATTTAATATAAATGACCATATTAGTGAGAACAAGATTAGCATGAACTCAAATTTCCATCGTTCTATGTATAATGTGTAGAGGAAGAAATAGGCTGCATGAGATTTATGAGATTTATTTTCTCCTGACCCTCAAAAGCTTTGCCAAACCATCTTCTGAGGTAGTATTGTAATCAGCTAGATGTAATGGTCTGTTCTACAAATGAAACTGTAGATCAGAAAGCCAACATTGGCTATTCTGCAGGGGCGGGGGGGGGATGCTAAACCTTGCAATTCTATTTCTGTGTAAAGAAAGAGCATACTTTACTGTATTTAGCAGGCAGTTGATAAGTTCAAAGAGAACTCTTAATGCTATTGCTTGCACCCAGAGTATATACCTTCCCGTTTCTCAAATAGAGAGATTCACTTCAGGGATCCTTTGGTTCTCCAATAACAGACCCAGCAACAAACACCTACCCACAAAGTAGCTAGTTCACTTCTCAGTCTGATTATTGTTAAATCCAGCTAGCAGTAGCTGGGTCTGTTTTTTTTAAGATAATCAGAGTGTATAATTTCACAGGATCCTTTTTTCTTCAATGAAAGATACAAATCAGAGAAGTAAAATAAGAGACAGTATCAGTGTTCTTTACAGTGATACTGGTATGCATCCATAAGGTATTGCCTCTTTTCTCTTAAAATATTTGCTTTCAGTGCAAGGTGCTTTTTTTGGAGTTACTGTTCTGTTAGCATGCCATGTAGCAGCTAATTATCATATGCTTCTTTCTTTTATAACTGGAAAACCTCACAGAGTAACTTTTTATTCCGTTCCACGTTGAAAAAATGAAGTGGAGAATACTTGCTTAGAATGCTGTGGAGACTGCAATTATTATGAGTAAACTACATGTTCTTTTCTTGCTAACTATTTTGCATAGAATAGAAATTACTTTAATGGTTAAAACTGTTCAAAAAGAATTTAGAATAGAAGTGCTACTCATGGCTGGAAGAACAGCGCATCGCCTGGCCACATACTTTTGCAGAGCATATACTCTGCCTCCCGGTCGTGCCGTTGGATGGCACAGGCAAGGTAGGGTTTTTATTGAGAGAAGTGTCATGACCTGATGTTCTTTGCTGTATTTCATTCGTTTCCCATGGGGATTTGCTACAGAATTTTTAAACATTTAGCTAATGACTGTTACCTGCAGGCTGTATTTAGTATTTAGTGCTTGTACACTTACCATTAATTTTAGGTCTGATTACCTTTTAGTTTAAAATTAGTGTTAGAAAAGGCATGAAGATATCCCAATAGAAAGCTACTGTAGGTAAGGCTTTATTTTAACCTACTCTATTCTTGAAGAAGTATGGTAAATGAAAGCTAAGAGGATTTATAAAAGTGATTTTTTTCATCTATATTATAAATGGAAAACTAATATTGGGTAGTCTTGAAGAACAATAGTTTTTGAAAACTGGCAGTTCTGAAGGTGACTTTATAAAAAGATGGATTTATATTTAATATAAATTAAATTATTAGGGTTAGCATTCTCATTGTAATATTTGGTGATATGAATTAACTCTAACGATTGTTGACACTCTGAATACTTTAAGTAATGCTATTCTTCATCAGACGTAATCTTTGTCAAGTGTGTAAGGGGTGTGGTTTATGAAGCCAAGGAAAGCTTTAATATGTATTATCACAGTGCTTGCTTTAGTCTTTTTGYTTCAGTTCAGCTTTTTTGAAGATCCCTTCCACATTTTTCTTTCTTTCCTTAACTGTTATTCGTTTAGATTATTAGTTCCTTTCAGAGAAATTATTTCCTTTCATCCTGCAACTATACTATTGTCCTTTCTAGCCTCCTATAAATTCATAATATTTTAATAAACCAGATAAAACAGTTCTTCCCCTCCAAGCATGTRAAAAGTAGGGAACACATGCAAATAATTTAAGAACATACAGAAGGGACTGATAGTTCCACATCAGTCTTAAGTTTACTGGGCCATCATACTGCTAGCATTATTGGGGAAGGAAAATTATACTCTTTCTATATGTGTCTTTTCTTGTGCAAGGAATTATCTAATAATTTCTTTTCATCTTTGAAGGACTAGATTGATAATATATCTGTTCAGAGAGTATCAGCCACCAACTGTCCCAAATAACAAGCCCTGAAACTTACGCCAGCTGGCTTGGAGAAAAGAATGTTTCGTTACAATTGGCACATAAGGATATAGAAATCAAATAAAAGTCGTCAAAATCCAGGAATTAGTCAAAATAAATAATATAGGCCATTCCACGTGTACTTGAAAAGCAGATTTGATGTTACATTATGCTACTTGATTTGCATACTGTGATAAACACTAAATTCTGGATGCTGTAGAGACGTGGCATTATAATCTGCTAGAGCTAATGTCCCTTATACTAAAAWTTTGCCTTTGGGCCTTCATTTATTTTATATCCCTGCAAAACATGTTTATTCATGGTGTCTTAGGTGCTTCACTACACACTACACAGTCATGGGTCATATCAGGCTCACGGAGACGGTACTATTCTCTGCAAGTTGTGAAATCATTTTATTCACATTTAATTACAAAATTAGGTTTTCATTTGTAGACTCAATGAATACCAATCTGTTTAGCTCTAATAAGAAGGGGGAAAAAAACAGCAAAAAGAAATTTGCAGTGAAATCTCCTATCATGTTACAACTAGCTTCGGTTTTCCTGAAGTCGGGAGGGGTATTAAAAACTCCATTATACCATCAGTGATCTCTGCCTCTGATAATGCTCATTAATTAACACTTTCTAATATCTTCATAGTGGCTATATATGTTACTGAGAAACACAGCTTAATTATGTTACAGAAAAGCATAAATATATAGGTCTATTTCCAATAAAGAGTGTGTGTATGTGCTTACAGTAGGATTTGGATAGGTTTTGCAGTCCTAAAAACCCCTCCTCAGTTGCTGCAACTTTGGTGGTGATTACAGACTAGATGCCTCTCTGTTAATCCCTTAGGTGCCTAATTCATCTCTTCTTGCCATGCTCAACATTACCTTAATCTAAGCTCTTTGGCTCATCATTTATCACCTAAAAATGATTCCAAAATAGGAATTTAGAAACTAAGCAGCCCTTGTGATAAACACTAGCAAGATCGTATTTCCCAGAAAACCAAGATATGGCCCCTTCTTTTTCGAGGGTGCATGGGTGCAGCATGAGGCAGCATCCTTTCTTACATATGAAGCATACCAAAGAGGGCAGTAAAGATGCAGAAGAGTCCTAGTTTTTAACTCCTGGGGTTGGTGTCCAGAAGCCTGTCCTCCCAGCTGACTACACTGATGATAGGCTCAGAGTATCTTCTTCCTTTCTGGCTCCATGATGCCTGTGTCCCTGGATGCTCAGTAAGGCACATTAAACAGCAACCATAGGAGAAGCTTTTCTCCATTAGCCAGCCTTCACCTATGAGATGCAAGACAGGATTTTAAACCCTTTCACAGTTCCTCCCTGCTTGGGTGAGTGTTGTGATTATTTTAGAAACCAGGGGAAGTTACACCACTATGCCCTCCTCTAAAAGATAAGATTGATCTCCTTGCTGTTTCCAGGAAAATTACGTTTCCCACTCCCTGTAGGAAGGGTAGTGATTTCCACAGACAAGGTTATTGACTCCAGTCTGGGCTGGGTGCTAAAGTCTTTTATTAAACCTTGCCCTTGTAGTTTGTTTTTCTACCCAGCTCCCCTGTTGACAGGAATCTGGACTGCAGTAGGAGTTACCTGCAAGGTCCTGAGCTTTATGTGAGAGGAAAAATGTACATGCCTGTCAGGAAATGTCCTACCCAATTTCAAAAAAAGAGCAAAATGAGAATGATACATTTGTTTGGAGGAGAATCAGAGTGAGTGAGCAGCTCAAATCTATAGCCACAGGTAGGCAAAATCTTCTCCAGTCCTTCCTCTACCCTACCTTTATTCACAGACCTCTTTCATAATTTTATTCTTTTGACTGATTTTCTCACCTGCACCCATGCTCAGGGAGATCAAAGACCCAGCAATGACAAACAGTGAAGGAAAAGGCAACAAAATGAACTAAACTGGGGCTTCATGATCATGTAGAAGACAGGAGAAAGAGTGTGGAGGAAGAAGACCATTGATACTTTCACAGCCAGGAGAAAGGAGAGTTCTGATGAAGCAAAGTGTATCGGGGAAGTAGGTCATGAATTTCTTCTGAGGAAGCACATTCACTCTGCATGATGGACTGCTAGCTCCTACCCACTATGTCCTAAGAAATTACTCAGCATTGTTTCATATCTCCCTACCACTATGGAAGAGCTTTGAGATTTAAAAATATTGCACTGTGGGTGAAGTTCAGAGTTGAGGGAATTGGTTCATTTACAGCTGGATTCAGCTGCTCTCTTTAATTTTCTGAAAGACAGGTTAAGCATCAAGTAACTCCACCATCATTTTCTTCTTAGACCTTATGTCAGGAACATTACTGACACCAAAAGTCTTCAGCACTTGCACCTCATCCTTCCAGTCCCAATTCCAGTCAGTCTTCTTACAAGGTAGTTCAACAGCCCTTTTTTGTTTTTTCATGGAACTGAAACCAATACCCATCTCAAGTTTCTGAAATACCTATAGTGTCCCAGTGTACTTCTGGAGCGCCTCCAGGAAAAAAAGGAAGACAGAAATTAGGGCATGGCTCTGTGAAACAATGCACAGCAACATTTCTCAAGCCAAGGAACATAAATGCATATCCAGGCAGGTGGGGAAAAAAAAAATATCTATTTCTCAGCACAGAAATGTCTTTATTATGCCTTCAGTTTTCTACTCACTTCAATAATTTCAATTAAAAATTATATTTCTTATTTTATGTTTTGTACAGTCAGCTGAAGTTCTAAAACTAAATCTATTTACCCATAAGCTTCAACCAAAAGATTGAGGTATGGACACTATTATTATCACCTASGTATGGAGAAAAATCAAATAAAAATGTTTGATACTGCTCTATGGTATCATTCTTCCCTTAAAAGCTAAACAGGACAAACAATGTAAAGCAACAGTCCCATCCCTGCTGATACATAAATACACAAGATCCTTTGCATATCAACACTCAAAATAGAAATGCTTATTCTGCAAGCTATCATTAGCCTCATTTTATAGATAGGCAATCTGAGGCAGTGGCAAAAGCATCAGGAAGTTACCAGTTTCCATACTGAAATAAACCAAAAGTGGAAAGAAGATTTGAGAGTTCTGCACCAGCTCTGATGTTCTGTCTGCTAAGTTGCACTGCCTTACAACTGTTGGCAGTAGAAGAAAAATGCTGTTCTGAAGGCACTTTGACCTGTACATCCTAGAAATCACAGGTTACAACTTTTTTGGCCTTTTTTTCATATTTTGGATATCTAATGGAAGTATTTTGGGGAGACTTAATTCCAATGCGACATAACTTTTGTACTTTGATCACTACCACGAAGAGGCAAGAAAAGCAGTCAAATGTATTTAATTGAAGAATATTCTCTCTGTGCATGTATCAGGAGGCCCTCACAATGTACCGCATTGCAGCTAGAAGGAAAAAAAGGGAGTTAGGAGCAGCTATTGTCAAGACATCTGTTGGGCACCAGCTACTCTGGCACTCCAGCTTCCTAAAACTTGGTTTAGATGAAGTGCCTTTCTACAGCTTTCTCCATCTTGGTTTCAGTTGTTCACTTCAGTTCAGTTTAATGGCTTGGAGTTTACCCTAACAAGCAGTTAACATATACTCCATTGAGATTTTCAGGTAATTCATATATTGGTTTTTCTTCTTACTGAAATCATTAGTGCACTGAAAATAAATTTAAGTAAATATACTTTTCTAGTTTCAGTTCAGATGATTCACTGTTGTTTAGCCATTAGCATTTTTGCTTTGAGTTTGAGAAGAATTGGCTATTGTTCCCTTAAGGAAGAAAAAAAAGTAATATAGGACATTATTTTCTGTTTGCTTCTGGTAGTAAATTCTCAGTTTCAATTCAAATAATATTTATTTCTCAGAAAGAAGGTTCCGGCTAATCCTGTTATTTTGTTGGGGTTTTTTTTCCCCAAAAATGTCTCTGGCTGTGCCTGGACATCTTATATCACATAAATAATTTCTATAGGATACTGTTACAACAGAGTTACAATCTACTGGCAACAAACCAAAAAGACCTATAGTTGTACTAAATTTCTTTGAATGGCATGTTAAATAAAAAGCCCTTAAAAATTGGTGTCCTGACAATTTGTTCCAGATTTTGAAGACATGATTTACCTGTRTATTTGGTTATGTCAGTTGAGCCCACATTTCTGCAGAGCAGGAGGGTAAATACAACTACATGTTACAAATTCTGCATGCCTTCCCTGACTTGAACGTGCCACCTAGGCAGGTTTGCACACGCAAATGCAGTGTGTTAGCACATCGCAATTCAATATGAAAGACAGGACATAGAATGTAGCCAGTATACATATAAAAAGTAAGGTTTAAAAACAATAGAGCATTTCCTGTAGTTATGCTGAAGTGATTCTGACTTCAATTCAAACATACATATATATCAGTTGAAAGAAATTGATGGGTATTAGCATATGATTATAATAAGTATGCTTTTTAGACAAAACATTTATAAGAAATTTGAGGTCTTTTAAAACTGGAGTTAAATAGATATGTCAATCTTTCACTTGTATTTTTCTTTATGTGACTTTTTTGTCTATAGCAGTCTGATCTATTACTGAGTAACATACTTCTTATCACCTAATAGATATATTAAGATCACAGTAAGCAGTAGTGCAAAAACACATTTCTCTGCGTAAAATGGCTATTTGACTGAAATGTATGGCTTTAAAGAGGAAAAAAAGTTTTTATTTCATGAGAAAGATATAACTACAAGAGGAGGGAAGCCTAGAAGCACAGGCTGAAGAAGCACGGAGTTAGATCTCTAACCCCAGGATTCACAGAAGGCAGTGAAGACCAAGTGACCACAGGAGAGACAGGGATCCAGAGGACTGACTTTGTAGCCCTTGATTAGGGCACTCATGCAAAGTGTGGAAAGATAAGGTTCATGTTCCTGCTACAATTAATATTCAGTTACTTATACAAAGCTATGTGATTTCATATACAGAGAGGAGCTGCACTAGCAGGAGCTTTGACACGCTACTGTTGCTCCATCATTGATGCCCAGAAGCCTGATGAGTAGGGTGTGTACCTGGTGACCACAGACTTGTCCTTCTTCCCATTCAGGAGAGATTTTGAAACAGGCCTCTTGCTCCACAGGTGAGCTCCCTCATTACCTGCCTTGCTTTAGATTATGACCCCCTAGCGACAGCTTGCTCCTCACTGGGTTTCTGCCTGAGGCCTCCCGGTGAGGCGTGGCGCGACACATCCGGGATATCAGTGGGAACATTTCCCAACCCTTGACAACAGATGAACATAACATCCCAAGGCATTTTAACAGCACTTAAGTCCCCACAAGTCTAAGCAGCTGCTGAAGAACCACTTGGTGCATCTCAGTGGCACCTGAATGCTGATGTTGGGTGCCTGCAGGCAATTTTCAGCCAGGAGCGTGAAGCATTCACTTCATCTTCAATAATGTGAGATACTCTTTTTCTCCTAATGGAGCTGTTCTACTTTGAATAAGTGATCTCAGTTTAAGCTTACATTAATTTAGCAGGCCAAAATGTGAGTCACTCAAGACCTAATTCATAGAATTATAGAATCATTAAGGTTGGAAAAGACCTCTAAGATCATCAAGTCCAACAATCGACCCAATACCACCATGCCCACTAAACTACGTCCCGAAGCGCCACATCTACACGTTTTTTGAACGCCTCCAGTGATGGTGACTCCACAGCTTCCCTGGGCAGCCTGTTCCAATGCTTGACAACCCTTTCGGTGAAGAAATTTTTTCAAATGTCCAATCTAAACCTACCCTGGCACAACTTGAGGCCATTTTCTCTTGTCCTATCGCTAGTTACGTGGGAGAAGAGACCAATACCCACTTCGCTGCAACCTTCTTCCAGGTAGTTGTGGAGAGCAATAAGGTCTCCCCTTAGCCTCCTTTTCTCCAGGCTAAACAACCCCAGTTCCCTCAGCCGCTCCTCATAAGCCTTGCCCTCCAGACCCTTCACCAGCTTCATTGCCCTTCTCTGGACATGCTCCAGCACCTCAATGTCCTTCTTGTAGTGAGGGGCCCAAAACTGAACACAGTATTCGAGGTGCGGCCTCACCAGGGCCGAGTACAGGGGCACGATCACCTCCCTACTCCTGCTGGCCACACGATTTCTGATACAGGCCAGGATACTGTTGGCCTTCTTGGCCACCTGGGCACACTGCCAGCTCATGTTCAGCTGGCTGTCAACCTGGCGGGTCCTTTTCTGACCGGCAGCTTTCCAGCCACTCTTCCCCAAGCCTGTAGCGTTGCCTGGGGTGGTTGTGACCCAAGTGCAGGACCCGGCACTTGGTCTTGTTAAACCTGATACAATTGGTCTCGGCCCATCGATCCAGCCTGTCCAGATCCCTCTGCAGAGCCTTCCTACCCTCAGGCAGATCAACACTCCCTCCCAACTTGGTGTCGTCTACAAACTTACTGAGGGAGCACTTGATCGCCTCATCCAGATCATTGATAAAGATATTAAACAATACCGGCCTCAACACTGAGCCCTGGGGAACACCGCTTCTGACCAGCCGCCAACTGGATTTAACTCTGTTCACCACAACTCTCTGGGCCCGGCCGTCCAGCCAGTTTTTTAGCCAGCAAAGAGTACACCTGTCTAAGCCATGAGCCGCCAGCTTCTCTAGGAGAATGCTGTGGGAGACAGTGTCAAAGGCTTTACTAAAGTCCAGGTGGACCACATCCACAGCCTTCCCCTCATCCACTAGGCGGGTCACCTGGTCACAGAAGGAGATCAGGTTGGTCAAGCAGGACCTGCCCTTCATGAACCTGTGCTGGCTGGGCCCCATCCCCTGGTTGTCCTGCACGTGCCTTGTGAGCGCCCTCAAGATGAACTGCTCCATAATCTTCCCCAGTACCGAGGTCAGGCTGAGAGGCCTGTAGTTCCCCAGATCCTCCTTCCGGCCCTTCTTGTAGATGGGCGTCACATTGGCAAGCCTGCAGTCATCCGGGACCTCCCCTGTTAACCAGGACCAGTGATAAATGATGGAGAGTGRCTTGGCAAGCTCCTCCGCCTGCTCCCTCAGTGCTCTTGGGTGGATCCCATCCGGCCCCATAGACTTGTGAGTGTCCAGGTGGCATAGCAGGTTGTTAACCACTTCCTCTTGGATTATGGGGGGTGTATTCTGCTCTCTGTCCCTGTCTTCCAGCTCAGGGGGCTGAACACCCTGAGAATAACCGGTCTGACTATTAAAGACAAAGAAGGCATTAAGTACCTCAGCCTTTTCCTCATCCTTGGTGACAATGTTCCTCCTGGCATCCAGTAGAGGATGGAGATTCTCCTTGGCTCTCTTTTTGTCATTAATATATTTGTAAAAACATTTTTTGTTTTCTGTTACGACTGTGGCCAGATTGAGTTCTAGCTGGGCTTTTGCCATTCTAATTTCCTCTCTGCATGACCTAATAAGATCCCTATACTCCTCCTGAGTTGCTTGCCCCTTCTTCCAACAGCGGTAGACTCTCCTTTTTTCCCTGAGTCCCAGCAAAAGCTCCCTGTTCATCTAGGCCAGTCGTCTCCCCCGCCAGCTCTTCTTGATGCACACGGGGACAGCCCGCTCCTGCACCTTTAAGACTTCGTCCTTGAAGAACGTCCAGCCTTCCTGGACCCCTCTGCCCTTCAGGACTGCCTCCCAAGGGACTCTCTCAACCAGTGTCCTGAACAGGCCAAAGTCTGCCCTCCGGAAGTCCATGGTAGTGGTTTTGCTGACCCTCTCCTTACTTCACCAAGAATTGAGAATTCTATCATTTCATGGTCACTAAGCCCAAGACGGCCTCTGACCACCACATCTCCCACCAGTCCTTCTCTGTTGGTAAACAGCAGGTCAAGCGAGGCACCTCCCCTGGTAGGCTCACTTACCAGCTGCGTCAAGAAGCTATCTTCCACACACTCCAGGAACCTCCTCGACTGTTTCCTCTCTGCTGTGTTGTATTTCCAGCAGATGTCCAGTAAGTTGAAGTCCCCCATGAGGACAAGGGCTAGCGATCGCGAGACTTCTGCCAGCCGCTTGTAGAATGCTTCGTCTGCCTCTTCATCCCAGTTGGGTGGTCTATAACAGACTCCCATGAGTGGGCAAGGCTTTCGTCCTGTAGTAGTGAACACTTTCTGTAGGAAGGACAAGGCTGAGAATTAGGAACAACTTCCACTACCAGTTATAGCTAACCACTGCATACCTGTCACAGCTCTGAATCCCTGCCCAGGCTTAATTCCCTGCACCTACTTCCTATGTCAGATGGGGACAATAATACTTTCTAATCCTTCATGGATCTTGCAAAAACAAATTGTTTAAGAGGTGTTTAGATCTGGACACACAGAGGTATCTGAGGTTAAAAAATTAATTGTGATTAGATTTAATTCCTTCAAAGATGATTTCTTGAATGCTTATTCTTCAAAAAGTTGGCAATCCAGGACTGCTCTGAGAAGAAGCAGAAAGGACATATGTATGTGCTTCAGTGTCACATATGGAACTTCACAAAGACCGAGAAGTAGAAGTGGTAGGACTGATCACATGAAGCSCAGCAAAAGATCACTGGATCATATCATTCACCAGCTACAAAACTGTATTTTCAGTGAATCTGAAGTTTTCTGTGTTGGCAAAGCAGAAAAAAAATGGTTGCTCTTAAGTTGACAAGTATCTGAAATCACTTCACAAAACATTACAAATCTGACTTTTCAAGTGACTTGGTTTGCAAATGTTAACATATAATTAAAAAAAAAAMCCAACAGATTAATGAAACCAATGAGTAATGAATATAACTTGCTGTTATTTGAAAGCTGCTTTTTCATTAAAATTACCACTAAGTATCTTAGTTTGAATTAAATAYATCTAAAATTTCAACTTGTTCTGTATTAATAAAAGGTATGGTATTAGGGTTCATGAACATTTTAGTGATGATGTCTGAACTAATTACATGAGATGCACTATGAATCCATTATATCAAGATCAAATCCAAATCTGGTTAGTTTCCTCCTTTTGGTCATTGTTGTGACTGTGCCCATAATTTTAATATCTTTCCACACCAAGAAGATCAGAGGGAAAAATATTTCCCATCTGGATCTAAACAGTAATTTTTTAAACTTCATTTAATAGTAACTTCAGCCTCAGGCTCAACAAAGCTAACAAGACTACTGCTGAGGTTGCTCTGTGTTAATTCTATAAAGTTTCGTTAGATACAAATGGTTGCTGAGGGTTTTATACATGTTTGCCAGYCTGGTAGCTTTAAACAGTTCAATCATCTTCAATCTAATGAATCTTTAATTTGTTGTTTTACTATAAAGGAAAATGACTCATCAGGTGGGAGATTTTGATTCATGAGTCTGCCTATAAAACTGTCTCTTGGTACTGAACATAGTGTAAACATTACTGTTCCCTTTAAAAATAATTTCCTATAGTAATCATCAAAAAGCTGCCATGTTGTTATCACAACTTGAAGTTTTAGATTATTACTGTAGAGTACTGTGATATTTTTCATAAAGGTCTTAAATAACAGTATTCTTATTTGTAGAGTTGGTATGAAACAACATGAAGATTGTGAGAAATTATATTTTCTTTAAATTCTGTTCCTTCATTTTTCTTCATTTTTCTATGAAGAAATTTGCATTTACTTGAATGTATAGGGAATATGGAGAGGGAGGCAGATATTTCTAAAGGCTGCTGCAAGCCTCTGGCATGGATGCAGTTCAGACACTGAAGCCCCTGGAGGAAAAGTGCAATTCTGAGCTTCTCATTTAGGCCTCTAAAGGTTTGAGGGTTTTTGTGGTACCCTGATAGACTACACTTATACAGCCAGGTATAAATTTAACCATAACAACACTAAAGGAGTGGAGGAGAGGTGGCTATTCCCTGGTGCCAGCTAGAAGGAGATACTTCCAAGCCTCACCTCTGTGTCTAAACATGGGAAGATGTAGTTTTCACAGCCTGTGCATGCAAATGCACCCATCCTAAGGCTGTCATGTAGCCTTACAAACAAATAGTTTATTAAGATTCCAGCAAACACATATAATCTGTTTATAGTCCTTAGTCTTTTTTTTTTTTGACTAGTGACCACTGTTAATGGAAAACATGCAGTGCATCTGGAGGAAGTGTTTAGGTGAAGAACTGTTCCCCAGGAACCTGGTGTGTTTATGTGACGTAAGCCAGCATTCGAGCATCAGTCTCTCAGTAGAGAACAGCTGCATTTAATCAGCATGCCTCCTACTTCCAGCACTGGGTCCTTTAGAAAAATGSTGTCAGTTACTTTTGACCTCTCCAGAAAAATGAAAAGAAGTTATGTTTCAATACCTCACTTAAATGGCCAGTGAAACTGGGCTGTAGATTGAGGCTAGTCTGGAGTTACCGGAAAGCACAGGAATGACTCCATGAAGAGTTTTCTACCACGTAAAATTTTTTACTAGAATATTTTTCAAATGGCTACACAGAGTCAGGTACTAATACCAGAACCTCAGCTAACTTCTGTTYGGGCACTAAGAGGAACACAGCTGCAGTAAAGTTCCTGGGATTGCCCTGCTCTAAATGCTAGACTTGCTCAGCACAGTATTTATGATTTGCTGGTTCTACTTGTGTAATCAATTTACTTCTTCATTCCAGYGCTGTTCTTTTTATTCCTCATCCTGTTCCTATTTCTATTTCTCTTTCTTTACTTGTCAATTCTACTGTATTAGAACATCAAAGACAGTAACTCATTTAATTGCCTTTCTAAATGCACATATTCACCAAGTAGGTGCCACAGGTATCCTCAGAATCTCTGTTCAGCTGCTCCTTAACTTTGCTTTAATTGCAGAAGTGCCTAAGTGTTGGCTAAAACATGGAGTCCTTGCTCACACCAGCCACGTGAAGCAGTATTCCCGAGTTAAACACAGTCAAGTTTCAGCGGTGTGCTCTGAGCCTGGCCAACTCATGCTGTTTATATGAGGACTTCTACCACAACCCCTACAATAGTTTTCTGGTGTGCAGTGGGCACAGTTACAGAAGACTGGTCGACACTGTGCTGCCTGCTGTTCCCTGAGCAGTTCCCTGGGAAAAAATATGTGGCAGTGGGATGCTGGCATGGCCTCTGCAGCTTCCTTTTTGCCATGGTCCACTTTTTAAGTTCTAAAACGAAATGTTTTAGCACATTTAGATCCTTACATGATGTTCAACTGATGTGTTCCTTTCTTGGTACAGCTGTTAACTTCAGGCTCTCCTAAACACTGGATGTCAAGGATAACAAACTAGACTCAGTTTTCACCTTGCCATGCAACATGTATTCGCTCAGACTTCTCTTTCTTCTACATTTCCTCATTCCTTTTCTTCCTAGCACTATGCATGTGTCATCTTTTAAGATTAACCTTAAAACTTTTCCATAAACCACAACCAAACAAGAAGAGGAGAAATATCTCAAAGCAAAATGATACAAGGCTTATTTTGTTGTTTATTAAGCTTAATGGATGCTCACTGCCATCATCCCAAATGGAGGACACCCTTTTGTCTGTGTGATTCCTCTTCTATCTATGTCTATTCTTCCCTCAACTAATGCTAGACTTCTAGCAAAATATTAGCAATGCCATCTATAGCACCAAGATACACCATGATAAATATATATCCTCTACTGTTTAACATTTGATTTAAAAAAATGTGAAGGTTTTCAAATAGTATTTGCATAGGCCTCCGTTTTATTTAAAAGCTCGTGATACAGTCATCCACAGTGATTCTAATATTCTGATCACGTCAAAGTTCCTTTTTATTGTGTTTTGCTCTAGTAGCCAGGAGGATGATCCCTAATACAGGATTATTTACATAATGTCTGTTGCAATGACAGGTAAGATACAAGAAAAAAACATCCGTCTTTTCATTTTAAAGTACTGCCTTTTGTTATTTACCTATAGCACAGTGGAGAGAGAACAGCACAAAGTGTCCCTGAGAAGCAGAAAAGCACACAGAATAATTCCAAAACAAATTTAGTTGATTAAATGCAGTACTAAAACCAGACATTTTAATGTTGACATTTTGGTATTGTTAATGAAGGGCCCAGCTATTGATCTTTGCTTGGGCAACTGTCTATTGAATCCATTGGACTTACTTAAATTCAGAAAAAGTGTAGCCTAATGAATTTCAAGTAATAATTGCTGTACAAGGTAATTGCAAAATTTGCATAGCAAAGCTCCTCTGAGAGAAATTTATGAGATTTCTACATCAATCTGAATGTGCAAAGGCTTGCAATTCAGCATGATATGAGTTATTAACCTCACTTGAATAAAGAAGGAAAATAATATTATATTTTGTTTAACCTCTGCAGCTTCAGAATTCCAAGGTTATAGGGCTCTATGGATAGATCAGAACAGTAAAAACTTATAAATTTTTCCCAGTTATCTCATTATGTGAAGCAATGTAGCTCTCTCTATGAGGGGAGCTACTAGTTAGAACGATCACATAGAAAAAATAAATTCACATAATAAAAATACTGGATCATTTCATTAAAATTATTATTATTTAATTCTAGTTACTGGACACATTTGTTCCTTTCTCCTGACTCCTTGGTGTGCACCCTGAATGAAGAAGCTACTGTGGGATACGAATGGGCAGCCAGGCAAACCCATCTTTCCCCTAATGCCTCTCTATTGGAGCAGCTTCTTGAAGGACTTGGGTGCTGGGACTTGTCAGAGACTGAAACCTGGACTATATGAACTATCACAATTCCTACATTCCTTCATTTCTCCTAAGCAGTGGACAGACATAGACTTGTTCCTATCCACCAGCTGTTTGTCACTACTCCTCTGCTGGAGGATGCCAACTGCTCGCCGTCAGAGCCAGCACTGTAGTTCATGTGAGCTCTTCCTAATCTGCTCCAGGCAAAAATCAGCCACATTAGTTTACAAAATGTGAACTGTGGTCTGAGCTAACTGAGGTGGTTTTGCCTGAAAGAGGTTAGGAGGTGTTCACGTGCATTGCTCTGACGTCTCTGCTCTGAGGCTACAACATCTAGCATGATGAGCTGCTTGAGCAGCTTCTGCCAACACAACTGGATTCAGAAAAGGGGTCTGCAGCTTCACGCTTTTATAATCAGTGAAGCAGCCTTCATCATCACCAGTTATTGATTTTCAGGGTTTAGTTACAGCTGGAAAAGTTTAAAACAGCTTCTCATTATGTTGAGTGCTTTAAAAATAATGAATATTTAGATTTTTATTATTTACAAACAAGATCATTTCCATTTTTACGGTACTACTGTGTTTGCATTAGCATTACTTTACTAAGAGATCTTTCTGATTCAAATCAAGATGCTGATACTGTTGGTTCCTCTCCACATTAAGTACTCCTCATTAACTCAAAATCTTTACTGAATACATTTAAATGAGGAAAGAAATAAAAAATCCTACTTTAAAGGAAGTGAAAGTTCTTACTGACTTCTGTAGACCAAGATTTGAATGCAGAATTAAGCTGATGATCGCAAATTTGAAAAATTTTGTCGAAAGAATGCRGGAATGTCCTGCAACTCTGTCTTCTATAAAGTTTTTCCCAATCCTTTTTTTATAAAATATTTATGGACAGCAAACTATGGAAATAAATTTTTAAAAATGTATTCAGAGCATTGCAACCAATATTTTAATCCTCAGTTTTGAAGGTGAAAAATCTCCTGTGCCACAGTTTAAGAACTGACTTCTACAAACCTTTGCTTGTATACCAAATATGTGCATTTAATTACTAAAATTTCTATTTCTATTTGGTATTTGATGAAAACTGTTTTCCCTTGCCCCACTGTTCATTCAGTGGACAGTTAGAGGCAAAGACATTGAACATTTTTGCAAGAAGGGAATATGAGACAGCAAAGCAGCTTGTGGTTCTGCAACACTGATCCTTGGTATTGCCGGTATAAGCCACATTTTTAATAATACTAATATGAGCTGTACATAACATCATATGAATTTTCATCAAATAGAACATAAAATCTTCTGTTCCATTACTGTGGAAACTAACAATAAAGCCAAGAGGTAAAGAATCCAGAGATGCATCCTTATCCTGAGTCCAGAGAAAAGGATTTCCACATTTGCTTTTGCATGCAAGATTAATGCCAACCTGTGACTAATGGGAATCAATAATACATGAGTCAATACTGTGCTAAGAAAGTATTTAGAGTATTTTTTAATTTCTTCTTTTGAATGCCTTTGTAGTTTTATTACCAGTTAATATTAAGAAATACAATGCATTTACTTGAAATTTTACCAAGTCATAATAGTAGGATGCAGATCAGTACAGTACCCTCAACAGTAATTCATCTTATACTGTATCTGTTTCCCTTCCTAGTAATTTCAAAGTCATTAACCTATTACCACACTGATTTTTATGAAATTCAGATCCTGAGGAAGGTTTTTGCATAACTAAAAAGAAAAATTTAATCCCTACTTTCCTGCAAATACACAGGGCCTATTGGGAGAGAAGTACGGGAACATCCGAATACCGGGGGAAGTTGAGTCAGCAGAATTTGAAATGATCTTGGATGCTGCTGCAGAGGCCAAGCTAGAGACAAGGATTTTAGAAGAGTGGTACTGCAGGGATGAGAATGCAGTGCCACCAGCATATTACCTCAGACCAAAATCTGAAATGCTGAAGAACTACCAGAATACGGTAAGTCAGAGTCACCTCCTTACAAAATTCTTCTCTATCAATTACAGTGGCGGGCAGTCCCCAGGGCCAGGCACTTGCTGCTGTCTCTGAATTCGCTACTACAGCCCTGCCCACACCTGAGCGACTGGTGCTGTGATGCTCCTTTCCCATACATGGTGCAGGGAGCTGCTGCGAAACACCAAGGAACACAACAGGTCATGACTCCTGTGTTGATGTGCTCTCTGAAACAGCTAGAGCAAGTGGACTGTAGTCATTCATGACCTGTTGGGGCTAGTGGGACAGTTGTACAGATTTCTCTTCCCTTCCCTGATGTGGGAATAGGGAGAGCTCAGGTTCTCCTGCCCTGGTATTGTGCTTTTGCTAGATTTCAGTGAACAGGATTTGCAGAAGAAATACACATTTTCCCTTCTGTCCCCATACAAGAAMGCTCTTTAACAGTCAAACAAGTGCTTAGTGCTGTCCCGAGTCAGATSTCATACTTTTAACTTATTAACTGTATTCTAACAGAAGATTTTTGAACACTGTTAATTATCATTTCTAAACCTGGCATTTGTCTTTAACTGATGACAATAAAAACTGTATATTACCCAGGGCTCAGTTCTACCCTCCTACACATCCTATATATCTAAGGACAGATTTCAGTGTACAAAAAATGAAGGCCTTTACAGAGTATTCACTTCCTTTTGAGTGCATACTGTATTATACAAGAAAATGAAATTAAACCATTATACTGCATTCACTTATCATGTAGCAGAATGTTTTCTCTGTGGCATGAAAAAACATTGAAAACATGAAAAACAGACACAGAAAGAGTTTTAATGAGTTGAAGACAGTATAATGTGGCTAATTCTAAAGTACTGATCACAAGGGAGAAAGCAAGTTTTGTAACTTTGCATTTTGCATTTGATAATGCCCACAGTATCCCTCTGAATAAAGCTTGGCTTTTTTGTTATTAAAACTTTGTACCTTTCCTCAAGCTACTGATACACAGGAGTAAGTAAAAAGATGTTCATAACTTAAGCTAACAGAGTTACATCTCATAAACTTACAGAAAGTAATAAAAGATGCACAGCTCTGAACATGTCAAGAAGGAGTTGCTAGGGAGCTTGTCCTGGAGGCTTTTCTTTTTCCTATTACACCCTCCAGGAAAACTGGAGACCCCTTCAGCACTTCACCTGCAGTAAGTAATGCCGCAGTGACTGCCAGCTGCCTTAGAGAAACCTCCATCGTGGCATCTGTGAGATACCATCTGAAAGGATTAGTGAATTTATATTAGAGTCCCTCTCTGATGACAGTAAGATTACTGTTACTATAGCAATGAATGAACTAAATTAATGTCAGATATAATCCCATATTTTTCAAATATGGTAGCTAATATGAGGTGCTTAATTACAGGTACCAGGAACCTCATTTTCAGTTTTGAGATCCAAGTTTAAATTATTATTATTATTATTACTTCTCATTAAAGGAGCGATAATTTTAGCAGTATTACTGCTGCTTTATTATCATTATTTCAGGCTTGGTTCTCAAAACCCTCTTTCTATAAACGTGTTATTGGTCTTATTCCTCAAAAATACTGCATTAGCTGCCTACAGTCGGAATTCAGAAAATACTCAAAGTAGCTAACTTTTATAATTCTAAAATGGAATACTTTATGATTATCTGAAGTATAAAAAGTTGAACTCTTATTTATTTATTTTTAGTCTATGTGTTTCTCTGTTACCATGTTATTTATGACCTTGAATATTAGACTTTTACTTTGTGAAGTTGTAGATGTGTGTATTACAGCTACTGTTTAACTATGGATATTTTTAAAAGATGGAATCTTCTTCAAACTCTATGAATGAGAACAAATGGCAAGATATATCAGAAGAGATTAAGAAGATTTTTAAGACTGCTGTGAAATTGCTGTATGAGAAAGGAAAAATGAAACACAGTCAAGCGAAGAGATATCTTTCCTCTGGTAAAGTTCAGACTAACTATTTCTATATATTCATTTATTATCTTTTCTATCAACCTTTCCACAAACATGAAAATATATTTCTGTCGACATTTCTCATATAATTGAAGAGAAAAAAAGAATATTAATTGTGCTTGCTTGAGACCAAAAACCATACAAAAGCACCCAGCGATTTTTCTGTGCTTTTTCTGTTTTTTAGAGAAAACAGATGCAATCAGTCTGCATGTTGGGGGTGGGGGATGTTCTTGAACTGTTTATAAAGAAAAGATAACAGAGACTCTGTGTTCTCTTTTCATCCTCAGCTATTGAAGATGAACTTGATTTTGCCTTGGGTAAACAAACACCAGCTTTCCTAAAGAAGTGTGTTTGCTATATTCGGAAAATTGCCAACATTGAGCGTTTCGTTAAAATTCCAGAGATGGGAAAATACATGGATGTGGTACATACGGCTGGGAAGTTTCTACGAGATCCCGAAGCCCATGAGAAACTGATCAAGCTCAGGGATGAATTTATTCCTACCATCGTTGCATCATCCAATCTGAGAGTGTACACATCCGTCACTCACTGTGACATGAAACTGGGCTACTCCCAAGACGTGGAGAACCATTACATCGAAGGACTTGGTAAACAGTTCTATGAAGACATGATTGATATAATCCAAGCAACAGTGCAGCAGAATTTTGACACCGAGACAGACTTGCTGTACGATGAAGTTCTTCAACACTCATCGCTATGTAAAACGTACTCCACTTTTTATGAATATAGATGCGAGGCATTAAACATAGTTCACAAGTACGTTCTACCTAGCAAAATAGGACACATTAACCCTCTTATCATATACGGAGGACCATGCACAGGGAAGACTCTTTTATTAGCCGAAGTGGCAAAGAAGGTAAATAAATAACTTTACATAATATGGTGATGTTAGGAGCATTAGTATGTAAGGGCCAACTTAATTTTCATTCTTCCTTTTGTCAACAGATCTGATATCAGCCCTCAATATATAAAATAAAAATAATAAAAAGTATATTCTGCATATTATTGTGCACGTATTCAGAAAAAGACTTACCTTTCAATAATAACATCTGTATCATGTGCTTAGCCAAAAYAACAATACTTTAGAAGAGTTCTTAAAAAACTAATAGGAATCAATATATTTTTGAATTAACAACACATATTTAGAAGGATCTCTTTCCCTCTTGTTCCACTGAGGTCCTATGAACCTGGAACCATCTAAACATCATATGCTGTTTTTAGTCTTATTCCCAAATACAACATGTCTTTCCAAGTCATGCCATCTTATGTTCTCATCAGAAATTATTCTTGAATTAGTCTGATACACTTGCTACAAATACACTTGCTACAAATCTATCTGTAATAACCTGCAAAAATATCTGTACTCATTTATCTGACATATGCTGTTTAAGTCATTGAGCTGAGTACTACWGGGAAATGAGTGAAACACTTTGTGCAAGGCAGTACCAGATGCAGAAAAAGACCAAGCTGGCATCTCTAAGCCTAATTCTCCAGCTGAGAGTCACAACTTTGAGTTCCCTGCAGGGTGCTCAGAGAATTTAGCACAGTGGCGTGGGAAACAGCCGTATCGGCCAGGAGGAAATGGAGAAGGGAACAATAATGTTTAAAATCCCGTATCTTTCCCAAATGTGACTTCCTATAGATTCACATTAGTTGCRTATATGAAATTGGAATTTGCAACTCAAGATCTCATTTCAGATCTGAGTACGTAAGATAACCTACAGACTCTGCTTACGCTTTTCTTTTAAAATATCCTGTAATAACTTAAAGTGAGGTGAAAAGACTTAGCAAGTAAGAGAACTGAGTGTGTTAGCCTGCAGAGACTGAGAGGATTTAAAGCCACACTCCTCACTTGCTTAGAGTGTGCTAACCAAAAAACCGGCAAGGGATACTTTTTCCCCTTGCGACAGTGTGTAATAGCAAAAGTCACAGGCACACCAAGACAGAGCGCACTTCTGTGGTCCAGGAATTAATGTAACCTGCTAGTAAAGGGCAATCTGTACTCTGATCCCTGTCCTCCAAAACCGTCAGGGTGTGCATTTATACTCAGCTGGGAATCAATGTTAAACAAGTTTAGATGGCAAGCTGGTCTGCCTGGCCAAGGATGGCATTGCTTAGTGTCTAAGGAAGTTTATTAATAAGAGAATCTACATACTGACTTTCAGAAGTGAAACACAGATTTTGCAAAGAATACCCAGGGACTTGTGRACTACATTCTACTCATGTCCCCTTAGACATAAGCCTTTTTGTGGAWCTGGGTCTCAGTGGTTTGGGATATTACCTGTGCTAAACAAAGATGATATATGATACAAATTTCATTCAGTGCACATAAATCAAACCAGCCTTGAACTCTGCCAGTGAAAGCATTTCCATTCAACCAGTAATATTTAAAAATGTTTATTTATATATAGGAAATCACTATTTATAAACTCTGTTACTGTGCTTCATTTAGATATTAACTAAATTATGCTCTATATTCTAGTCCTATTCCTGGTTGCAAGAAGAGATGGGACCAGATTCTGACCCTGTGGTAGTTATAAGATTTTTGGGATCCACCGAAACAAGTACAGATCTGAAGAATATACTTCAAAGCATTTGTGAACAATTAGCAGTCAACTATCGTTGCCTTGTACAAAGTTACCCAAAAAAGATTCATGACCTTCGGGACTTGTTCATCAATCTCTTGAATGAGTCTTCATTCCACAGGCCRCTGGTGATAATATTCGATGCCCTAGAACAGCTAACAGATAATGATGATGGTAGGAAGCTCTGGTGGCTTCCCATTCACCTTCCCCGTTCAGTACGGATCATTTTGTCAACACTGCCAAACAAGCATGGGATCCTGCAAAAACTGAGGTGCCTTATTCATGAAGAAGACAACTACATTGAATTGACTGCAAGGGACAGAAAGATGTGTAGCCAAGTACTGAAACATCAGCTGCTGCGAGTGAAAAGAAAAGTAACATCAGGGCAACAAATTTATGTCAATGAAGCATTCTCCAAGTGCACACTGCCTATGTTTGTGAACTTAACCTTCAGAGAGGTCAGGAACTGGAGATCTCACAAAGATGTGGATGAGTCCTCCCTCTGTGTCACTGTCCATGAAAGCATAGAGCAGTTGTTTTGGTCACTGGAAAACAAGTGTGGATCAAGACTATTGTCAAGAGCACTTGGCTACATCACTATGTCCAAATCTGGCCTGAGTGAAATGGAACTGGAAGATATTTTAGCCCTTGATAACAGTGTTATGTATGAACTGAGTGAGAGTGTCAAAGAAAGTAACCCACTGAGAATTCCATATATATATATTGCAAGGCTTAAGGAGGGCTTACAGGGGTATTTGATAGAGCGACAGGTGAAAAATGTAACTCTTCTTCTTTGGGCAAATAGGCACTTGCAACTAATTGCCCAGAAATTGTACCTGCACAATGAGGAGGATTTACATGAAATGCACACAGTAATGGCAGAGTATTTCCTTGGTGTTTGGTCAGGTGGACGAAGAAAACCTTTTTACAGCAATGACCAATATCTGAATGGTTGTCCTGACCATGACAGTAGAGGCCTGAATGAGGATGAAAAGCACTGCATGGATCAGACTGCTTTTGACAGGCAGGCACCTGATCAGCCATGGGTCTTTCAGTGTAATCCATTAGAGCCTGATATCTTTTTTATCAATCACAGAAAAATGACAGAGCTTATTCATCACTTGACAAGATGTGGAAGAACAGATGATCTTCTGTACGGAGTCATTATGAACTTCAGCTGGCTGTACACCATGATTAGAATAGGGCAGTTTGATAAAGCACTTTCTGACATAGAACTGGCTTACACCTACTCGCAAGAAAAGGAGCTGAAATTTCTGGCCAGTACACTCCGCAGTATAAAGTTCAAAGTAGTAAAATACCCAGGTTCGCTCTCTGCTGAATTGCAGCAGAGGCTTCTCCCAGTAGTAAGTTCATTGCCCAAACTCAGACATCTGCTCTTAGAATGTGACAAGGATGGACCCAAGTACTGCTCTATCGTCCCTTTGCATTCCTCCATGGATGTGACTTACAGCCCCGAGCGCCTGCCACTGTCATCCAGCTGCATGCACGTCACTGAGATTTTGCCTACTTTTAATCCCAGCACAGTTATTGCTGCTTTAGAAAATGGCTCCATCAGCACTTGGGATGTAGAGACCCGCCAGTTACTAAGGCAGATTACAACAGCTCCATCTGTTATCTTAGGGATGAAGCTTACTAGTGATGAAAAGTATCTTGTAGTGGCTACAACAAAAAACACTCTTTTGATATATGATAACATAAATTCCTGTCTTCTATCTGAGGTGGAAATTAAGGGGTCAAAACATTGTGGAACTGGGGGGGGCTCCAGTTTTATAAATGGATTTACGTTATCAGTCAACCATGCGCTTGCTTGGCTGGAGGCCAGCAAAGACGTTACTGTAATAGATCTGCTTTACGGTTGGCCTCTCTATCACTTCCACTGCTGGTACGAAGTGACCTGTGTGCAGTGTTCTCCAGATGGAGTTTATGCGTTCTGTGGACAGTATTTGAACACCGCAACCATTTTTCACTTGGGCAGCGGAGAGAAGCTGGCCACCGTGACCTCTGAATTTTCTGGTGGATTTGTGAAATTCCTTCTCATTCTGGACACAGCCCAAGAAATGGTGATGGTGGACAATGAGGGTAGCCTCTCTGTTTGGAATACGGAGGAAATCGCGAATCCCCAGCTTACGGATGACTTTGACTGCAGGAGAGAAGACAGTGAAGTTGTCAGCATAGAGCTTTCTGAAGACCAAAGTGCAATTTTAATTTGTAAGGCTCTCAGCATTGAACTTCTTGACACTCATGTGTGGAAGGTGGCTGAAAAGTTTAGAGCTAAACACAATGAGCGCTTTATATCTGCTGTGTTGTCCAAAAATGGCAACTGTATAATTGCTTCAATGGAAAATACCTCAGCCATTTTTGTTTGGAGAAGAGATACGGGACAGTGTATGGCAAGCTTACAGGAAATCTCAGGAACTATAGTCAGGCTAATTAAATCAAATCATCATAACATGCTGCTATCCTTATCCACCAGTGGTGTCCTTTCTATATGGGATATAGACATCATAACTGCTATGTCCAATATTGACAAATCTGGCAAGCCTATCCAAAGACTGGTGTTGCCAGCCAGAGGTGAATTAATATACACATTGGATGGATCAGATTCTGTCCATAAGTGGAACTTCAGCACTGGCTTTATTGAAGCTGTGTTCAAGCATGAAGGTATTGTTGAAAACTGTGTGCTGACCTCTTCTGGAGAAATAATGGTTACATCAGATGATAAATGCAGCCAGTACGTATGGCACACTGTTAGTGGCGAAAATATCTTTCGCATTAATGGACAAAAAATCTCAGAGCTAATGATTACTCATAACGATCAATTTGTAGTCTCTCTCTGCGAGCAAAATGCATCCAGAGTTTGGCGACTGGCTACAGGACATAGGGTTTGCAATATTTTAGTTGCCTTACAGAATGCGTTTATAACAACTGCAAATACATTCGTAGTCGGAATGGCGAAGAATAAAGTGTTGGCAGTGAGTCTCTGGACAGGCAGTATAACCAAGAAGTTTTGCTGTGATGATGGTGCAAGCATTGTGGATATTAAGCTGATACCAGACTGCCCAGATATTATAGTATTTATAACATCTACTGAAACTGTGAACATCTGGAGCCTAACGGAGGAAGTCATCTGCAGACGCGTACAATTGCCTACCAATTTCTTAAAAAATTTGGAAGACTTTGAAATATCCCCAAACGGGAAGCTAGGAATTATAACCCGTGGTGATGAGAACATCAATGTGCTTGATTTGTACAGTGGAAAACTTCGTGTGGTTCATGCCCCAGGTGTCATCTGGCGGCAGAGGCTGTCTCGGGATGGCCGCTATCTTGTGTACATCTGTTTTCGCAGTGAAGAAGATGATGACAATGGTGCGGTCTCTAGTTTAATAGTAATGAGGCTAGCAGATGGCAAAAACATCGGTGCCTGTTCTCTTTATAAAACTCCCACTTTTCTTGCACTCTCACAGAGACATTTAAATATTATTATTGGATTTGATGACGGAAGTATAGGTACTTACACTGTAGTGGATCGAGTCGATGCTGCACTGAAAATCAAAATTGCTACTTCAAACAGCCGTCAGATTTTCAACAACACAACACAAGTGATTAGGCCAAAATGTCACAATTATAGCTTCAAAGTGACAGCAGACTGCATTTGGAGGGAATCAACGGAAGTATTTGCAAGGGATAGCCCCATTACAGTTACAGAGCCTGAGGTGAGTGAAGCAACACCAACCAAAAAACACAACTATTGCTATGAGAAAGTGTGCTCAGCCATAGATTGCAGAGGACACAGTTTTGCTGCTGACAACTGACTAACTGTTTGGACTAGCTTGTCTGAATAATAGTATACATGCATAGATTTGTCTTCTGAATTCACCTAAAAAGCAGTGCATTTCTTGGAAGACAGACAGAAACAGCAGAGGGCAGACCAGCTGTTTTTTCCTCGACAAATATTCTTACATTTATGTAAACAAAAAAAGCAAACATAAAGCAAATGGGCTGCAGGGTTTTTTAAATTTCGGAATACAAGGTTCAGTCCAGGATTTCACCAGGGCCTTGATTAAAAATTTCTAGCAATACTATCAAAATTGTTATGCTATTACAGAAGTTAGGTGATCTTATCTGGGATTGACAAACTGTTTTAACTAGAACTAAAGCTCCACATGATCGGTGAGAAGAGTCAGACCACTATTTTATATACCAAGTCGCCTAGATGGGTCTATAGCTMACAGCCAACTTTATACCCACTTGCAAAAATGTGTTTTTCTGCTTGATGGTGCAATGACAAGAAGTCACCTGCCAACCTGGAACACTTGATACATTCCATCATCATTTAAAAAATACCTACTTTTTTTTTTTAATTGGGATTAATCTTTGGGTTGAAAGGAGTAGGTGCCAGTCAGCCGCAAACATGTCAACATGTGAGCTGATAAGTATTTGTTCACCTCAATGAATGGACTAAAAGATTTTTTTTTTTAAATTGCATGCAGGGAGATTTCAAGTTTCTGTATTGTGATAAAAATGATAAAAATCTAGGTCATAAAAGGTCATAGGGTTTGGGGTTTTATTTGTGGTTTGGRGAATTTTTTCTTCTTCACAGTGTGTATTAGTACAGGTTGTAATGAAAACTTTTTCAAAGAGAAAGGGCATTACAGATGAACAGTTAAACCTATTAATTTCTTTATGTTAAGAGGTTGCTATCCATTTTGTTGTAAGAAAGTCTGCAGTATCTCCTATGTTCCCAAAATAATCTTAATAGAAAGTTTTTAGACATGCCATGTATTAATCTTGATAACATTTGCCTTACTATCATTTCTGTTCTTTCCCATGATAAATACAGATCAGATGACCAAACACTCTGGGACTGCTTGTATATGTGCTGAAATACTCCACTAAATGTAAAGGCTGTCCAAAGGTTCTTTACTGGTCCAATTTGTAATGGGTTTTTCTTACTTCCACATACTTACAAGCTTCACTTTCTGCTTTAAAACTGTTCTGAGCCTTTTGTACAGTTTTACCAGTTTCAAGGCAGAAATTGTGAAATAATGACAAATGCTTAAAAAAAATCACATTTTGCCCAAGTAAAAAAAAAAAAAAACGGACAACATCTGAAAGGATAAGAAGATTTTTCCCTCCTTACATGTCTTACAGTTGGCACACCTGTGGAAATTTTTTCAAATTATTTAAACAAAACAATTTTATTTTTAAAATTGGAAGTCCATGCCACAAATTTCCAAGAAATGAATGCTAAGCTAGAACTTAATGTAGTGTGTGAATGTTCAATGTACAAGCCAATATAGTATATTAAGTGACTTGAATGATTTTTCCTAACTTGTTTGCAATTAATAGATCATACTGAATGTTTTTATGTAAACTTTGTATTGTTGGGAAAACCTACCCAATCAGAGATTTATATTTTCATAAATGTCAAATTTAGTTAAATTTTGTTACAGAGTTGTTAAATTAGAAATCTATTGCAGTCTTCAAACAATATACAGTCTTGTGTATGCATTGTTTGTACTAATAAAATAAGGAAACAGATCTCTGTGTGTCCCTTGATTTTAGGGAAATTTCACTGTGGCAGAGGGACACAACGCATTTGCAGCTCCCATTAGCCTGTATTTAAATAACTTTTAAGGGCTATATTTGTAAGGAAAAATTCCAGTATTTTTCCCCATTCAATTAACTAAATCAAGCATTCAAAAGCCAATGAAATTCACAAAAAAAAATCCATGCCTAGGTGCTGCTTGTGACTAGATTGCACACTGCCAGTGTGCAAGTCAACAGACATGAAGGCTTGTGTAACCTACCCAGTAGAAAGCTCAGAAAAGAGGAGAGCACCTGAAATCCCACTCCTCTTCAGACCTTTTGAGCTACGGGAAGGGGCTGTGGGATCCACGCCTCCCAGGGTCCTGTCCTGAGGGTAAGCAACTTCCACTTCTTTCAAACACTGGGCATGACTCACACATTTCAGCCTTGAACTCCTTGTGCATAACCTGCATAATGTTGGAAAGTTAGTTCCTTCATTATCTTGTAAGAGTAAAAATACATCTCCTATCTGCCCGGAGAGTGGCTAACTTTGGGTAGGAAAGGAGCATAACATAGAAACAAAGCAAAACACAGAAACAGAGAAATGTTCTTCCTTTTTGAGAAGCACTACCAGAACCCAGCTGGTCCCAGATGAGCTGAGAGGCTTATTGATAGAGTACCCAGTACCCAGTACCTTGCTCCTCTTGTTTTCTGGCTCAATGAACTTTGTGGTCTTGTGCACAATGGCACGGCTTCTTGGGGCAGGAGATAGTCCCCAGCAAAACAGAGGACCAGCCTAAAAGAGAGCAGCCTTCCCTTCACCTCGGGTCAAAGAGGGAATTGATTTTAAGACTTGTCTAGTTGGTCAAAGCAATAGGCTGACACATGAAAGCAGTAATGCTGTATATAAAAAGGCATGGATGTTCTTGTCTTGCTTTGAACCTTAGTCTTTCATGTTGTAACCAAGGACAGCAAGAATGGGGCAGCACTACTTTTTTTCTTAATTGTAAAACAATGAGAAAGACGAACACGAACATGACTCCTAATCCACTTAAGCCCTTAAACCAAGTATTTGGTTCCTAATCTCATTGAAGGATGCTGTTTAAGTCCTGTTCCTCCTCATAGTTTACCTATGTCTTAATAGATAAACTATCTCATGCAGCTTTCCAGCTTTCTGAATCTGTAATTTCTCAGGGGTCAGACTCTGAGCCTAGCAGCAGACAGGTTTCTGAATGGCATTAGGCTGCTCAGTGTCCAACTACTTGCTACTGCAGGAGTGAGCACTCCATAGCCCCTCACAAATCTGTCCCCAAGTACGTCTATGCAGTGGTACAGGGACAAAGTAGTTTAATAGTGAGTCATCCACATGCCAAGTGCTGTTCTATCCCTACATAGGAATAGAGCAATTTACTTTCTTTTAAGGAGCACGATTTGCATATCAAGAACAAAGTTTTCATTTATTCCTTATCTAAAATGCATCAACAAAAAGGCTCAGATGGAGTCCGTATTTTCCGACACACAAGATTCTAGGAATAGGCTGTAGCTGCAAGAAAGCTTTAGAGGGGAATGAGCCGGAAATTCTTTGGCAGAGAAAGGTAAGCCGGAGGTCAGCTAGAAAAAATAATTTTATCAGTCATTTCCTTTGCACCACAGCTGGGGAATGCACGGCCCATGACTTCATTTCATACGGCCTGTGGCCATTTGACTTTTTTCACATTATTATCAGATAACATCAAAATGTGAGTTAACATGTAGCCTGGAAAAGACATTCAGAAGGTATTCAGGTTTCAGTGGTTCCCCAGCCCTCATCTCTCCATGCTTCATACTCAAGCCCTGTACATAAACCTGTGGAAAGAGAGTTTTAGCCATCTGGCAAAGCCATCTAGCAAAGCCATCATGTAAAGCAAAAATCCATCGCTAAAATGGCATTCATATGCAGGGGGAACTATTTCAGCCCCAGATCAGCTTAAAATCCTGAGATTTTACCCTTTGTCGAAAACTTCTTATGTGTGTCTGTATGATACATCATAAAATGGGTCCTTTGGGTCATTACCATTGCCCTATTAGCAACATCTGCATTGTTTTATTTTGTTGATTAAGGATTAAAAAATGCATAAATATTAAGACTGCAAAAGGGCAGAATTCCAAAATCTATTCTTAATTATTGTAATTATAAAACCAAAGATACCTTACATTTTGCACATTATTTTTTATGTAGCCATAAAATTGATTATGTAATCATCCAAATGTGGACTAGGACTTTGCATAGTTTTGGTTATCAAGTATTTGTTATTAAGAATCATTATCAAGCATTTATGCTACAAATATGACCTACTTTGAAGTAGGTCCTGTTAAGGATGTTACTCGATATCTCTTCCTGGAACACCACATCACTGCAGGGAGGGTAATAAGCTACCTTTTTCCCGTGGTTTACCTTTGCAGCCTGGTCACCGAACACCATTGCTTGCATTTTGGAGGTAGTCTCTTGACTTATATGATGTGAAGCAATGCTCTCAGTGTGGGTCTAAATCATAGTTTCAATTCTCAATTTCAACAGGGAGGTCAAAGCCTGAAGGAATAGTCATCACGATCCTTCCCAGGGCGGGATGAGGCATTTTATCATGTGCTTCTCCAGAAGGGGCAGTTTGCACCACCATCCTTCTGTGAAAAAGGGACTTTCACTATCGAGGACCAGCTATGCAGTGTTAAATTCACTTGAAAACACAGGCCAATAACCAGAAGAGTGTGAGGCAACGTTCTCCCAAGATGTCCAGTCCAGCAGAATGTGCTCTTAAAATCACAAGTTTTTCCCAAAGTGACTGTTAAAATCTGCCCCTAGCAAGCTCTTCTCCCTGCCTCTGCTGCYCCATCATGCCAGGCCCATGCTGCTCCTGCTTGCCAGGGTGGGTGATGATCCCACCCAACTCAGCAAAGCCCCTGACGTGTTCCCAGCCACGGTACGCTCTCCACCTGCAGCACCTGCCCTTTYGGCAGCACACCGGTCCCCTCTCCAGCCTCAGCAGGGAATCTACAAAAGCAGATTTAAGGCACGTTCACATGTTCCTGCTGTCACAGCTTTCACCACACAATACTGCCACACCAGCACGGGTCTTACTTTTATGTAGCATATAACAGAGAGAAATAAAATCAYGTCCCCGCTTTCATGCCACAGCTCTGATTCCACATGCATTTCGGTGCATGTGAGAAAGCTTCTGGACTAAAACAGATCTATTCAGCATATTTAAAGTGAAATACACATACTTGCAAGGTAAGAGATGAAGCAAAAATCCAGACATGCTGTAGCACAAATGAAAACAGAACGTCCCAAAAGCAACAAGATATTTTGCTGCCATTTGTCTCCATTATTCCATTGCCTGTTAGTAAATTGCCTGGTACTTCCTGCAGTAAGATCATGTTGATGATAGTATCTGCAGTTACAAAGTTAACCTTTTGGGCTATAATTTTTCAAGGCAGACTTCTATCTCAGCAGCAAGGTTCTCCAGAAAACCTTAGCCAAAACAGTCAACTAAGGTACAAGAATGAGATTAGAGGAAAAAAGAGGATTTCTGCAGGCTGAATGTCTCAGCTACTTTTCCTTTGAAAAAACTATTGTCACACCAGTTTTTGAACAAGGACTATGGATTAGTGAGACAAGTGATCATTTCATGCAGGACACATCTGTGAAAACCTGACCAAACTATCAGCCTGAAAAGATCCCAGCAGTTTGCACATATTCATAGAAAGCGTTAGGAACAGTACTATAGGAGCACAGCACACTTGGGACTGCAGGGGCTGGGGCAGAACTTCTCTACTACTGCAGAAACACTGGGTGTGGGTTCAAGAAACCACAAGAACGAATAGTCTCTGGAATGCCAAAAATACCCTGAAAAGGGTTTGATGAGGAGGCTGAGTATCAGGAAAAAGGGGGAGGCAGCCTCCCCAAGGTCGCTTCCAGTGGCCTCCTGGCCTACAGCACAGTTTGTCGGCTGGGACATTTCTCAGCCTATTAACCCAGCTCATTAGCCCGACCGCCACGAGGGCAATGGCAAAATACCACCGGCTGCAGAGCTGGCCCACGGGGGCTGGCTCTGGCTTGGCAGGCTGTAAGCCAGGTACGCAGCACACGCTGCGCACGGGTCTGCGCACAGCATCACGCTCCGCGCTGCAGAGGTAGCCCCTAGCCGTTTGCATCTCCTGCCTTCCTCACCTCCTCTGACAACCTGGGGGTATGTTAGCCTGACAATTCTTTACTTACTGACCAGACTGCCTTTGGGGGACTTTAGTGAAGGTTTTGTAATAAGACATTTCCTGGCTCTCGAAGCCCATTTTCAGCTAATGCTAAAAGCTTGCAGAAATAAAAAAAAAAAAAAGAAAACTCTGCCTAAGAGCTGTTGCAGAGCTTTGCAAGTCGCTAGCTCACAGACTGTAAATGATATTTGGCCTTTACATTGTGACATAGCTCCCTGCTTAAAATAAGCATATCCAAAGCAGCTTTTATTAATTTGTTTGCTGGCGTCCGGTGCCTGAGCCGCGGGTGCRCGGCCCCGCGGGGGGAGGCTGGGGCTAGGCGGCGCGGTTGAGTCTCTGCTCCCAGCCCACTGCTGAAAYGAGTTTGACAGTCTCATCCTCAGCTCCCTGCAGTGCATACAAGGGGAAGCACAATGGGGCAAAGCCAGCCCGCTGCTGAAGTGGGCTTTTAGAAGGATACTTCGGATGAGAAAGGCAAGCAGGACTCCAGCAGGCCCCCTGCACGGGGAAGGCAAGGATGCAACCCCCGCCAGGCAGGGAGGCAAGGCCAAATCCATCATTAGTTAGGGTGAGACCAGCACACCTACTCGTACAGCACCTGAACCTCATATAACTGCTTCCAGGAGGCTTAACACCACAAACAAAGGATTGAGTAGAACGTTTCCAAAGCACTATCGAGTAGGCTCTATTAGCACTGCTTTGGACCCCCTGGCTGTGACACATGCAGTGAGATGATGCAATATTAGTGCCAGTTCTCTCGGGGAGGGTTTTTTTTTTTTTACAGTTTTCAGGTACAACGATATACGTTAAAGATTACTGCTGGGAAACACCTGACCCAGCTGCTTGCAGCTATTGCCTAAGATAAATCTCTCCTCCTGCACAGGGAACACTCTCCTAACTGGACTGTGGCAGCAGAACATGTTTCATATCGTTTTTGGAAAGACCACACCCAAACCAAAATGATTCCAGGAAAGTCAGCAACTTTCACAGGTAAATGTGATGCAATGCCTGAAAATATACCTTAGAGCAGAGTTCCTCCATAAAGCATCACCCAAAACAGTGGGGATTAAATGTCATTGCTAGGCAAAACTACCTGATGTAACAGAGGAACTTTCTGCCAAATCCTTCCAGCGCTGTTTGTGACATGGGGAGATTTAATTTTAAGAATATGCAAATGACATCATTCATACACTCACAGGCTTGGACTTTGTTGTGGTCGTTGTAAGCAACTGTCCCAGAGGAAAAGAAATTATTTGACACGTGTTCTTCCTCTTCTCCTTTTTCTAACCCTGACCAGAAAACTGTGAGCTCTATCAGGTTTTTATCCAGCTTGCAGGTAAAGGGTTACAGATTCTAGGAAGTATTAAATGCAAACTTTAAAGGATTTTATTTTCATCTACAGTCACATGATTCCTTAATACCCAATGACACTAACTACAGTGTCTCATTAAGAGGTCATGCAAACTCCCAAGCTAAACAAGGCATTCTTATATATTTAACATTCAAATGCAGAAGCCAAGCTAAGCCATGGAAGATTGTAATCAGAAAAAAACTACACTTCCTGATCTGCACAAAAGCTACAGGTAGGAAAAGTTCTTCTTCCCTTAAACTTGTAACGTTGTGCTTTCAAGAGAAACTGTTTACAGGGCATATTTTGCACTCTCTTTCTTTTTTAGCTTTCAAAATAGTCTATTAGTTTTATCCTGAAAATATCTGATCTCACTTGTTCCACCTGTTACAGAGTCAGTATTGTTTTTATACTCAGAAACACAGTTAGCTCAGTAGAAATTCAAAAAAACCCAATCTTTTTAAACCAAATCTGTTTAAAAAGTAGTATTTTTAAAGATTTCTTAGTTATTGAAACGTTTGTGTTCGAGTATGTGGGGTGAAGGGGGAGTTAATGTGTCTTTGATGTCTGAAACGAAGGGATTTAGAACTCTTCTGACTTTACTTATACCATGAATTGCACATTGTTTCAGTCACTTCAGTCAAAGTGTATTTCAACGGATGTGGCTTCCTCACTGAACTTACACGATTTCTGATTTCCCCTCCTAGAATTTGGTGCATTAAAAAAAAAAAAAAACAACCTTACAAAAGCAAATTAAAGGCAGATGGGGAGGGTATTTCAGTGCTCCATAAAAGGAGAAAATTTTACAAAACAGGGAGTAGGAGGAAAGTCAGTTAAAACCCATTTAATTGAGAATTTAAATGACGTTAAAGCATATCCATTTTCACATGGAGAGATAAAGTTTCACTGACAATTGCTGGCAATATTGCAGTTCATTTTTTTTACTTGTGCTGAAGGATTTTTCCAAGGTACAGTATTAGTGTTTTTATCACTAAGATCTTTTTCTGATCACAGTTTTTCTTTAAACTGCAATTGTTTTCAGACAGTGTTCTAAATACTCAGCATTTTAATGCCTTTATAAGAATTTAGTTAGAGACTACATTCTATAAAACTACAGAATCTATATTTACTAGAAGATCTCTAGTGCATTGTAAGATTTCCACCCCTGGGGATTCCCACTGCACAAAAGCAGCAAGCGGTGTTTATTGCTTTACTCCTACAGCGGTTGGGTGGTGATTGCAAGCAATGAATTTTTTCCTGAGTTTATTCTATAAAACCCATCTCTTTTTCTTCTTCCCACATAATGCTAGGGGATACTAAAAGGAAGTGGAGAATAATAATACCTACAGCACYTTGCTTCAGATAAGATCTCAACTTCCTTTGCAAAAAAATGTTCTTTATCATTACCAGTACTTAAAATAAATTTGAGAAAATTTGATCCCAAACAAGTTTACCAGTAGCGCTTCAAAAAATTGATACTGTCATTCACTTTCAGGGTGACCATCTCGAAACATCGTAGGTCTGATGTTGAGGGGGACCAAGACCCTAGTATGTTCAGCCTGAGATATCAAAACATTTTTTTATCAAACTAATTGTACTCCTAACCTCCCAGCAGAGTTGCTCACAACTGCGCTGGTGGGAATGTAACAAAAGCCACTAYACTTTAAAAGATCTGTTCCAAATTTACTATAACTGATCTCTGAACTTAAATTATTTACAAAAATATATTTGGAAGCTCTTGTAGATAAGGGGCTTATTTGCTAAGCTAAATTTAAATGTTAGGGGAGTGAAGTGAACGCACCAGCTCCCAAATAAACAGCCATCTTATTACACAGGCATTCGCTGAGGAGGAACGTTGCACCTGACACGCTAGGAACAGCCTGCCACGGCCACTCTCCTTTAAGAAACGTTTGTACAAACTGGGTGTGTCATGGTAAACCAGCACTTAGTAGCTCAGTAGTTGTTAAAGCTGTTGAATGTAATTATGCAAAGTATCTTTGTAGGGTGGAAGGTAGGACAAACATTAAAGTTACTCTGTGACCAGAAAGACAGACTAGCCATTGAATGAGAGGGAGCCGTAGTAACTCCTTTCCTAAAGAAAGCAATACAAATGAGGCATTTGCTGTCTAGCACTCTAGCAGTTCAGATGTTCTTTATACCCACAATTTTACACTCATTACAGGAATTTGCACTGCTTTAATTATTACTATTTTTCTGACGAAATAATCCAGCCTATTCTCTTGCTTTGTCACATCAATATGGAGTAAAATGTAGTGTTGTTTCATGGGGAGGACACACAAATCAAACACTTCCTGCTCATAAACAAGGGAAGAGAGAGGTTCTTGGAAACTGAAATTATTGGAAACCCAAGAAAGATTTTTTTCACTCGGATCTTGGGGGGAAATCAAGCAAACATAAAAATCAAAACACTACCAGAAGTTTGGAATAGTTTTCTCTTTACCCCAAAATCAGAGCTAAGCCAAGCATTGGTCAAAAGCCAATCCAGATCTTCCAAAAGGCTCGCAAATCTCAGGAAATTTGTACCAGATGTAAGGATAATACTGAAAATCATCAACCTGATGATTTTTGCGCAGCTCTAGGTCGGTGGGAAGACACAGCAAAACCTGCAAGTGAAGGGAACCGTGGCTTCCTTGGAAAGCTGGGTTGAAAGTGGTCACCATGCAAGGTAAACATTTGTGAGTGCTGAGGCCCTTCTCTAACCACAGGGTTGTTTGTATCTGATCTCAAGGAAACAAACTTACTTAAAGTAACTATTTGCTCTCAGGCTTCACTGAATAAAAGCCAAGGAAAGCCTTTCTTCGGGGCTTTCAGGAAGGAATGGTCTTTTAGTATGTTTGTACAGTATCTGGTTGAACACGGCCTCAGCATTGTCTACATCTTCCACTGATGCCGTTTCACGAAGACTTGGGGTGGGGGGACTCAACATATGCAACCCACTGAAACATGAGGAAACGTAGTCAGGTAATAAATATTTGTTTGGGACTTATAATTCCTCCTTCAGACCCTGTTTATCTGAGAATTATATGTGGCCACCTGTCAGCAGAGCGTGCCTGTGATTTCCACACAACAAAGTTGTTGTGGGGAGGGCACGGCTAATGCAGAGCAGGAGGCCAAATCCCTGCTCCTTAACCAGGAGCACCTCATTTAGCAGCTGACTGTGCTAGAGAAGTAACATCAAAACTTCATGTCCAAGCAATGATGCATGGCAATCGCTGATTTTTGCTGAGCTACAGAAGAAGAGTGCTGGCAAGCAGGATGTATTGCTAAGGAGAATAGRTATAAAACATGATGTAGTTTTACTTATTGAAAGTTTGATAGTAAAATGGACAAAACAAATGAGTTTTGGTAGAAAGGTCAAAAGGGATTATTGGAAAGGAGAAAAAAAAGGCAGCAATTTTCCTGTGAGCTCTCCTCTGAGTCACTTTCACTTAGACATATGGAGGAACTTTAAAATTTTATTAAGAGCCGAGTACATTGTTTGGAAACTAAACATTTAATCACTTACAGCAGGAAGCAGGGAAAAAAAGGCCCAAGTTTTCTTTTTTGTGTCATGTTTTTCTGTCTGCAGTTTTTATACAAGTTTATTTAACTTCCATTTTTTCACTTTAACCACAGATGTTTGCTGCAAAGCCACAGATGCTTTCTGGTTAGAAAAATATTTCTGCTTGAATATTCTATTATTAATTCACATAAGTTACTTTTCTATTTGGGATAGCGAAGCGTAAGCCATCTCCTTAGGGCTTACTTTTTTTGGTGTTACTAACTGGGCCTGGCTCAACTTTGCATAATTTCCCAACTATTTAATATAGTTGTGTATTTCTGTTAAAGAGCAGTTACCTGTCTGATTTTATGGAAACAAGGTCCAATGCCTTGCTATAGCAGGCAATCTGCTTTTCTGAAAGAGCTGAGTAACAAGGACAAGAGTATCCCACATYAAGAAGCACACACGCCCAATGACTGAAAACTCTTTCAACCTGAAGTCTACCCCGGGAACTTTTCATACTGGCTCCAGTGGGAATAGTATCAAATCCTCATGCTGTCAACAGAGGCCAGTAGAAAAAGCAATAGCCCAATGCAAGCTGTGGCAGTGCTACCCAGCACACTGCTGCCAGCAGAAACAACAGCATGGCAGCAGCACAGGTTTGCCTGTGCTGCACAGAAGCTCTCCACACTGCATCAAAACAGATTATTTCACTTCTGCCCAGCCTCCCATGCTCAGGACAGGTGCATCTGGATGTTAAGGCACTTTGCCCAGGCAGGTTGGCATTAATGTCCTCTTATGACATTAATTACACTCTGATACAGTCTCTGAAGGCAGCTTTAAGGCAGGAGAGACAGGAGTGGCCCAAATGAGCAGTATGGAGCCACATTCCCAGAGTCCTGAGGACTTCTCAGGCTGCAGGTCTGTTGCCTCCTCTGACCACCTATCCTCCTCATTGTATTTATTGCAATGACTGTATTTATTGACTGAGCCGTATTTATTACACTCGCTCCCCCCTTCATCCTACAGCCACTTTGCAACACGGTTTTATCAACAGTAGATTTGGGAGTGTCCAGCTTTACCTACCTTATTAAGCACCAGCTTTGTGCAACAGCCTAGGAGGCGGGCAGCACCGCCCATGCCCTGACACAGCTGCCCAGCAATCTCCTCCTCCCCCGCCTGGGCTGCGTGCTCCCTCCTGCAGCCCCACCAGTGCAGCGGGGCCCTCCCCAAGGCCCGCCGTGCCAGGGCACCTCCCCGCTCCGGGACTGCAGCTGTTCTCTCTCATCTACTTCTGATCTACTCGTAGTAAAAGAAGCGTAAGTCTCAGGCAAATTCAGGCTTTTGAAGTAAGCTGGCAGTCTTGTTTGCTTACAGCTCAGTGGAAAACAAGCAGTTACTGTCAGCTGTCAGGAACCTGAATAAAGCTTTGTTAAGGGCCCCTCTGTCTCTATTTTTGGTTTGGGTGTGGCATGGAAAAAACAATATTTACCATCTCAGTGGCTGTGCCCTTTGTGTRTTTGTTTTCATATTCCCTTTCCCCATGTGAATTTAGCAGATGTTGCACGGCTTGATATCAGCCCTGCATTCCTGTTGTCAGAGTACGTGTAAGTCTCCACTGAACATTAGTAATGAATAGGCAACGTCTGTGCAGCAAAGACACAGATTCAACTGCCAAGCACTGTTTCAGAGGCAAACGTGGATAAAGACCAAAAATACCACAAGATTTCATTTGCAATGTAAATGAAACAAAAGCTAAGGTCATCAGCCCTAAACTGAAGGCCTCCAGGGGCCTGAGAAGCTACAGCCATGTGCAATGTCTGATTTCCGTCCTTAACATCTCTTTTTAAATTAAAATCACTTGGGAATATTTTCCACTGCTTTGGATGAAGGCACACAGATTGCTAAAAGGCTAGTCCATATTTACCAATATACATTAAAAACTAATGCTCAGTGCAATTATCCAAGTGCAATTATCCAATTAACTACCTTCTATAAAAACATTTCCATTCACTTTATGTTTATATAGAGTGCAACCATACRGATTTGCTAATGCACAGATGATCAAAAACCCTCAAAGACAGTTTGAGAAAACAGAGCAAAGCCAAGGACAAAGAGCTAGATGCTAGGGGAAGGCCAGCTTGCTGCTTTCACAGCCAATACCAGCACCAAGTATTCATCAAACTACAGCCTTAGCTTTGTTTCATTTCTCTGCCATCCTTCCACAATAAAGCTTTACAGCGGCACGCCTGAAATCAATGCTCCTCCTGCAGAGAGTGAGAGCGCACCTATTTAGCTCAGAGCACATATTGTTACCCACATTTTGCATGTGGAGGAAGGCCAGGTTTGAGAAGCAAGGAGCTAAATCAGCCCCATGGCTCTTTGCAGGAGGCAGAATTTGAATCCAAGTCTCCCAAATGCTCTAAGAGACAAATCTGCCTCTAGAGACTAACACCCTTTAAAAATCCAACCCAGCGTCAATAACTTCTTTGTCATGGGGCAATACGTCAGACTGGCCAATAAATAAAGTTCTAACACACAGGCAGCAGGTATTTGCTTTATGATAGAGCTACCAGACACACACCATTTATAGCCATGGCATAAACTCTTTGGAACAAGGAGTTCTGCTGGAAATGGCAGCCTGTTGTTAGCATACAGCATCATGAGCTACTCCACTGCCAAAACACAGTCCCACAAGTCAGATTTAATTGTGCAATTTTCATTGATAATTTTGGTGAATACAGCCCATTCTTTTGCACAGGATTAAAAAAAAAAAGAAAGGGGGGGGGAAAGGATTACTAAACTGGCTTGATGCCAGACAACACTAAGTCTTTTAAGGCAATGAATACTTTTCTATAGCTTTCAAGTATTGTTCTACTGAGAGTCTGAAAAAGGTTGCAAATACAATCAAGATAAGTAATTCAATAATACAACAGAAATGCAGCTGTATTTCACCGCTATCTCACCATTACCATATCTTAGTCACATTTAGACTTTTTTAATGCAGTGGTCAATAATTTGGATCTGCCTTGTGCCGAGAAATAATTATTGTAATTATAACATAAACACTCTTTGCTCTTGTTCACAAAATCGTTGTGTTTAATCATTCCCTTAGCCACCCGTCATCACACAATGTCTGTGAAGGAAATTGGTTTAAAATAACCAAATGGAAAAGTTCACAGGCACTCTAAACACGTCTAGATTAAATTATCTCTATGCTTTACACATTAATCTAAGTGCTGTATTTAAAAGAAAAACCTTTTGAGTCAAAAAGAACTCATGTAAGAGGAAAAAATCACATCACATAAAAGGGTCTTTATTAAGGTATTCTATCAGTCTCTCTTCTTGAAGATTTTTGAGTGTGACTTAGTATTTTCTGTATTTTTCCATTTTAAAAGGTTTGTTATCCATTTTCACAGTACTTTGTAACTATGGCCCAAATAATCCTCTGCTTTTCTACTCTCTGCTAACCATTCTTTATGAGAAATGTTCAGGAACAATGAGGTAAAAAATGCATCCTAGTTGTTTCCCACACTTGTTATGTAGAAGCAGTGCCGTGTAGGGGGAGCATCTTGAGCAATGAAACTGGAGGAAAAAGACCGTCTCAAAAAAAGGGTGAAGGAAAAAGAAATGCATCAGGTGTATTAATATCTTTCAGGCTATGTCCGATCTGAGAGCTGATACAGATATAACTCGATAAAGAAACTGATTTATACGGCTTATACTGTTTTAGAAGGATTCCTATTTTTAGTGTACGTATTTGATCCTTATCAAACATCCCCATAGCTGACTGGGTCTAAGCAGTTCTACCTACAGGCTGCAAGATCATCTCAGAAATAACTGCTTGAGCCAGGCACACCATAGCCTTACCATTCATTGAAATACCAGATTCTAAACATTTGGTGCCCTTACATGCTAGACATTCATCCAAACTGTGGACCACCAATATCTGACATAATTAACAATATTACCATTTTGCTCACAAAATAAACCAACTCTGCTCCCACAACATGTCAAATTCTGCTGAGGAAAGGATTTTCTTCAGGTCTCCCAACACAAGCTATATTACTTATCTGCTTTTCATGTTGTGATCCAATTAAAAAGCAACAAAGATAAGAAATTATGATGAAAGTGATAAAATTGATTTTACCACTGGTTATATACAGGACAACTGGGTAAGGAAAGTTTGAGTGTGAGGTTTGTTTGTTTGTTTGTTTAAGACTGGCAAAGTCAAAGTTTTCTTTCAAATCCACTGACTCATCTGCACCAAGCATATTGTTCTCCAGGCTTTCCCTTTACTTCTTCCACACCATTCTTCTGTATATGCCTTAGCCCAAACACTGTGCCCTATGCACAGCCTTCTGATTTCTCAGACCTGCTAGCAGCCATGAATTTGGGCAGGAGGCTGAGGTGTTAATTCATGGTGTTCTCTTTCAGTCTTCCCAGGAAAATATACATTTTGGCTGAGCAATGAAAGTCTAGCATGTGCTTTGTGGGTCACACCTACTCTTCTGCGTAGGATTCACTTTGGGCTAGCAGTAACAAACCAAGGATGTAACTCTTGCAAACTCAAGCTATTTATAAACAGGTTTCAGTGTCTTTTCTTTCTGTTTACATTCCAATTTGAAGATCCAGTTATAACTTGAAATCTTCCCTAAAGATTTTCCAGTCTGCCAGCCACACAAAATACAATATTTTTTTCCTGTATCCCCCTAAATTTCATTTGAAACAATGAAACCATCATCAACTCTCTTCCCTGTGGGTTCCATTTGCCCTTCCAGGAGCTAAAGTTTCATGTTTTCCCCCCAAACCTGTTGAGTTGCCTTAACTTGCTAAGCTGCCAAACATGTTAAATTGCCTTTGTCGCACCATTTTGAAGTCTGTAAACCATGGATACTTCTAACCTTATGAAATTCTTTTCCATTCTCTGTATTATTCCAGATTGATGCAAAAAAGACAAATCTGCAAAAAATTGTTTCATAAGGCCAGTATCTGAGATGAGCCTCAGAAGCATGGTTTATTGCAAATCTGTGGTTTGCACTGCTGTAACAGCTGCATTAAATGAGTATTTGTTAGGATAAAGTAAACCTGACCAAATTTCTCTAAAGTACATTTAGGGCAGATAATCCAGCAGTTGTATGCCCTCCATGCTACAGGGCTTTTATTGTTCAGTATCATGCCATGAAAGAGCCTAGATTTGTATGTTCTACTCTTGACAGGAAATAAAGTGAATCATAGACTGAGATTTCTTTGTTCAGTAAAACAGATTTTTTTATGGCCTGTTCAATTCTACCTTATCTCACATTCCTACAGCCTGCAATATTCTTCTGTCCGCAGAGCTCACTGTGAAGTGCAGTGCTAACACAGTTGAACAACTCACCTAGATACTGGCACAAATTCCCTAACCCAAGGGCTGAGTCCATCAAGAGCCACCTGTTTTCTAGGTTTGGCCTTCTGTTTCCCTATCTGTGCAAGTCTCTATTGTTACCCTGCAGGATTTGAACTTTATTGAGGTTGTTTTGGTTTTCCTCATCTCTATGGCATCCCTGGTAAGGAGCATAATAACCAAAGATATCATAAAAATGCCCTTTGTGCTCCAGGAGATATACAGGGTTTCTTGAATAAGGCTGATGGAAACTTTGCAAAAGAAACTACGTGAGTAAATATACTACCGCCCAGAAAAAGCCATGCTCCCTCTCCCAAGCAAATAGAAAGGTTAACTCCCTCAAGCCCTGCAGATTCAGGAGCCCTTCATCCTCAAAACTTCCTCATCACACAGCTCTCACAGCTCATTTGACAGAAGGAAAATTAAGCTTAAGTTGGCAAAGACCCCATTCACTTATGCCAACAAAATCCCACACAATTTGGAATTAATCAATAGCACAGAAATCCCCTCCCACCTACCACATGGAGCCCAGTCTCCAAAAATCTGCAGTCTCTCTCTCTAGGGTGGTATTTGAAACAAGCCTGTTTGCAGAACTAGTTTCACCCTCCTCCCATGCCACCTTCCCACACAGAGAGACCTTTTGCTACTTTCCTCCCATGGAGAAAATAACACACCTATGTGGAAAATGAAGACTAGAACATCATAAAGCCTGGAAAAGCCTGATATGAGAAAATCTTTTCCCCACTGAGCCAGTACACTTTTCTCCCACTAAGAAACACACTATTTCTAGTCCAGCAAAAAGCAACACAAACAAGGCTTAGTACTCGTGTCAATGAGCCCTTTTGACAGGCCTGGTAACAAAGGTATGCCTGAAACAGAGCCTGGGCTTCACCTTTCTTCTTTCTCCAGGCATTTCTTTTGCTTTCCAGGAGGCCTGAAAATCTCTTTATGGAAGCAAAGATTGCAACTGATTGCCACAAAGCTTTCCATGAATGGCCTTTTTGAAGTATTCAGGTGAGGTGCCTGGAAGACTCTGAGGTGTCTGTTATTCACAGCGTGCAACTACCCAGCTCCCATTATACTTCAGGGCTTTTGCTCCCTCCCTTCCTGCAGGATTTCCCCATATGAAGAGGCTATAGGTGCTTTGCCTCAGCATTACCTTCAGTTTTTTGCAGGATTTCCTTGTTTGTCTTACATCTACAGGTACCAGAAGCGATAAAGGCTTCATTGCTCTGGCTGTCACAGAGACACCTAGTAAGGTGTAACATATCCTATTTAAACACTTATGGATTAACCAGACAGTTCCAGACTCGATCCATACTTCTGGCACCTGCTTACTTTAGGTAGAATAAGGAAGCATAACCCAATCCCATCTTGCTTGTTAGTAAAGAATACACCATCCCTGAGAAATAAATGCTCTGGGTTTTAATCCTTTTGGATTTAGGAGGCACTTAACCACAGGTACCTGAAATCCCAAGTGATGGGTGACATCAGGAGGTTATTACACAATGTGTGGTGGCCACTGCCTCATGTGCCTTTGACAGGAGTGGGTTCTGGTATCTGCCCTGTGCATGAGGTGGGCTCAGAGCTCACCCAGAGCAGCAGGGACTCTTCAAGGTCAAGGAAACACCAGGTTTGTGAACCCTGAGTTGCTTTGGACAATGTGGCTGTCAAGCTGCCTTGCTCAGACAGAAGGGCACCTCCCATGAGCATGCTGCTGTCATGCTTAGTAACAGGACTTTAGACAGCTACACAGATTTTGTGGGGCAAAATTTTATATATAATAGACATTAATATCCCACACAGCTAGGTAGGGCTTTTGTGAATTGTTCTGCTGTGATATGGCACTTGATTGCTGCTGGAGCTGGGCTGGAGCTGTGTCCCACGGACCGCTCCTGCAGCCTACCCACCACTGGGTCAATGGGGAACACAGGCGGGCAGTGCCAGCAGGACAGCCACAAACAGACTGCTGGGTGTTAGTCAGGCCTCTTAATCACAAAGCTGTCCTCCCCAATCATTACTCCACCCAAACCACACAGCTAATTGCCCTAATATTAATGTTTGCCACCCGTTTCCTTCTTTGCCAATGGAGACATCCTTTCCCTAAGCCCGAGCTCCCAAGGTTCCACACTTTCCATGTCTGTAAAACTTTCTACTATCTGAAAAAGTAATAAATGAAAAAAAAATATAATATCAGGGGATCTTTCAAAATAGCTTGAGCTAGTCAAGCTTTGTTTCTTTTGTACAACATCATGCACAATGTATTATTTTCCAGAGGCAACAACAATGAAGAGTTTCCACTCCCCTCTCCCCGCACAGGCTGCGGCAGGGCTGGCTTTTAAGACAATGTCACAAGAGTGCAGGCGTTGCAAATTGAACAGCAGGCTTGTTTTGCAAACTCCCTTGTTGGTTTCTGACTATTAAATACCAGCTGAATAAGGAGACTCCTTTGTTAGAGAAAGAAAGGAGGAAATCATCAGAGAGCTGCCTCTGTGTCATCTCACCTCTGGGGAAAGCCTCTCCCCCCGCATTGCTGGGGGCCACCAGATGCTGCGCTCAGAGCCAGGGGACACCTTCGAGACATCCTCAACTCCAGCTGTCTTAGGACAATGCAATGGTTTCAGCGGGTGTCAAAGTCTCTGGTTCACAGGCTCTCGTCTTATGGGCTCAGATCAAGCTCTAGCCACAGCAGACTGGGTTTTTTTTCAGGACTTTTGTTCACTGTGAATCTTCAAATTCACTTTTTTCCTTTTGAATACATACCACACAGCACAAGCAATAGGTTAGAAAAGGGCCGTCTCTTGGCAGCAGTCCAGCATCACAGAAATTCAGTTATGACAAGAAACTACACCGCAAGTCATTCATATGTCACTTTTGCTGGAAAAAAGTTTTGCTGCAGAAAAAATAAAAATATAAGCTTGATACATATAAAGGATTTCAAGACGTAATATGCCAGATAGCACAGTGTGAAAAAGCATTCTTTTCTGTGAAGGACAAAAATATCTTATTCCTTCAGACCCCTTCCTCACCTCATCACAATGAACCATGTAGACTGAAACTTGATCAGATAGCAGAAGGGTTAGGAAGGCACTACATTTTTATGCAGATTGGCCAGTCCATCCTAGCTGAAATGAATTCTGGTGTCTTTCTGACATGAACAAGGCAGGATTTGATAGAATCTAGCAGCTATCGGKGTGTCCATCAGCAACTCAAACGCTTTCCTCTTTCTTCGCCATCTCATCTTACCCAGCATTGTGATCCAAACTGGGAAAGAGGCTTGGTTCTTTGGAAATCAAACTGGCAGCCTGACAAGGAGCATAAAAACTAAGCCCTGATGTTTTTTCCAGGGGTACAAGAACCTCAAAGCTCTCTCAAATAGGGAAAGACTGCCACAAAGATCACCCTATAAAGTTAAGGGGGAAATGGTCTTTTTACAGAGAATTTTAAAAAGAAACCACACACACACAAAAAAGTGTGTTTTCTCAACTGGAACAAGGCTACATTTTTTGTGGTTCTGTAAACCAGACTTACCATTCCCCACTCATTACCAAATGCCATTTGGAAAAAATATATACAATAAATGTGAATGTCTCTAGATATCAAAATGCTGGGAAGTGTGTATGGTGAATCACCACAACAAAAGACCTAGAACACTGCAGTGCAAGGGACAGCACAGACCCTTACAGGCTCCAGTGTCCCCAGTCCACACAGACATCCCTGCCACTAGGACCTGAGAAACAACTTAAACAGTTGAGGGGAAAAAAGTCCTTATCATTGGGGATAATACTCATTTTCAGTTCCCATAGATCACTTAGGCCCTCAATTAAAGGTGATTTGTAAAAGAAAAGCACTGGATCAATATTGGCTTTGGGATGCGTAATGGAGGTTCAGGAATTTAATTTTAACTGATTTTAACATTAAAAACTATGTTTTGTCAAAGCTGGGGAACCATCCATTGTAAAAATCAAATCACATGACTGAAGGACTGATATCAGTCATATGTGATTACATTGCAGAAAAAGAAAGTCTTTGCTACAGATTTAAGTATCCTCAGCAACTCCAAAATTTAAATAAAGCTAATTCAAGATACGATACACAGCATTTGTTAGTGTAAAATCAAAAGGAATACTGATAAACAATAACATTTGCGTTGTCTGCTTAAAATTCCAGGAATACATACAAATCACGCCAGTTAGTTAAGTTAAACCTACAACAGAAAAATAAATACCTGAATTTGAGACCTTATTTACAGATGAAGTGGTCAAAGACTGAGAACAGTGAGTCTGCCACCATTTAAAACTATCCCTTTGGTTTCAATCCTGCATATGCAGATTGCAAGTAAATACCATCACATGGCAAACCCCAAGGAAGCCAGTCTCACATCAGGGCACGGCAGGGGTCTCTCAGCACAGGAGATGTGAGAATCCAGCCTGTATTAAATGCTGCAGTGGCACTGCTTCAGCTGCAAAACCGCTGCTCAGAGCATGGAAAGACCAATGTGTACTACACATAGAGCTCTAAAAAAAGTGTGGTGCTGCACTGGCATAGTTAAACTGAAGCAGTTTTGTACATAAAAATGATGCGCTGATTTAAAATTGGTTTATCTTGATTAGTTTACTCTTGCTTCACAACAGTGCTGTTTCTGTGGGCAAATAAGGCTTCAGTCTTAAGCAGATGCTTGGACTGTCAGTCTCACAGGATTAGCAATTTTAAATTAAGGAATAGGTTGCAAGAAAAAGTAATTTCATGCTTTGAAAATAACTTTTATTTATTTTAAAGGCTTGGAACCTAGAACAATCACTCCATAATCTTATCCAAATGTTGATGTCGTCAATGCATTTTAAAGCAGCTTTTAATTAAGTTAAATAAAGAAAACAGATGCTGCTGAAGAAATGCCCAGTAAGAATTTCTATTTCTAGATAAAACTGCTTTAAATGTATAACCAGTTCTGCCAACTGTGAGATGTGATGCACATGACTGAGTTTATAGGTGTTTAGTGAGAGTTTTGTGCCATTTAATATGTCACTGTGAGCAGTCAGCACAAAGATAATGATATAAATATAGAAGAGTGGGCCTATAACCCCCACTTCTTCTAATTAAAAAAGTATATAAATTTGCATAAGTCATACCCAGTAGCATTTGCTTTGGGCTGCAACAGCGTTTACTTGCCTTCTAAAAAGTTGCATCTGCCCAAATCAAAAATGTCATTTTTCAGTTTTCTTAGCCCAGATGATCATACACACAAGACAACCATTCAGGGAACATTTTCTATATTTAAACTCTGTTGGTTAATGGTGCTGTAACCCAAGTCCCATCCAGGCCATAACATCATCTTAAGAAAGTTAAATTGTATCATTGTGGAAATCTGTAGCAAAGAGGGAAGAAATAAAAATTAGGTCAGTCTAATTGAATTGCAGTAGTTTGTCTAAAAAACACCTTTGCTTCCCACTTTGAAAGGGCGTTAGAGACCACATTAGGGAAATGTTTTAATTTTCAAAATCTTCTTCCTCGTAACTGCCTGCTTTGCTCAGAGGACTCACTGCTGATACATCCTCCTGTGCTTTTGTTTGGCTGGAGGATGAAAATATTGCTAGCATTAAAGCTAGAACTTTCAAATGGACCAGGAGAAGCTAGCTTCAGCAAGATTTTATGTGCCTTTTAGGCCCTTACATGTACATTAAGGTTTATCAAAAATGCCTAGGTTTCTCACCCAGAGGAGCCACCCTACTGCAGTCTGGTCTGGGTCTGTTTTATGCAGCATGCTACCTGCACAGAAAGCAGAAAAGGGTAGAGCTGTTGACTACTTTGGCAATAGGGCTTTCTGGCCTTTGGGGACAGCTTTACACCTCCCTCACTCAAGTTGAGCAACTTCAGGAAAGGCAATAAGCCTCGTACTAACACTTCACCTCACCGACGTCAGCTCCAGCCCTGGCTCTCCAGCACTAGGTGCTCCAGGAGAGACGCAGATGCCCAGAACTGTCAGCCAAACTCCCCCGGACTGCAGCCCCCACCCCTAGAAGTGGCAGGGGTGTTCACGCTGCGGGTGCAAGCATTTCATAACAAATTGCAAAACAAATATACGTGTCATTTTGAGCATATATTGGTTACATTGATTACTGATGTAAGATGAGCTACATAAATGTACGCCAACCATAAAATAAGAGTCCATCCGTTTGCTCCACTCAATATCATACTTACTAAGCAAGAGGAAACCTGGCTCCACCCTCTCAACAGAAACTCATTTTCAAAAGGAGGATGTACCCTACCAAAAGCAGGAAAAAGAAGCAGCAGCAGCCACTGTGACTCACTTATCTTTCTAACTAGAGGAATATACACTATTAAAAACTAACTTTGACAGTGTAGGGCTTTCTACACACTAACCACAGCAAGCAGGAATATATATATATATACACACATATATGCAAGTAACAAAAGTGATGGGGTAAATCTGCTCCCAAGCCTGTGTTTGCTAGCACTGAATATTTAAAATGTCATCTGAAGCACCCCTATTCCACATCAATTCATTCTTTAATTGTGTCATATTCACACAATTACGAACTATAATGAACAAGTCCCACTCTGAAGTTGGGGCCTTAAAGGCTGCATATGTTATCTAAATATATAAGTGAATGCTAAGCACATCGGGATTCTTTCAACCACAAACCCACGTAATGACAATTATTTCATATGTTGCAATAGAACAGTCATGGTCAACTAATTATAGCTCAGAACATTTTGCTACTACATCTACTCGAAAATAAAAGAAATAGCATTCCTCAAAGTTCCCCCATTTTTTGTAGCCTTCAGCAAAATACATTTCTTACCTCCGTTAGCACAATCTTTACTATTAAGCCATTTATATAAGTTAGTTTTTGACTGAATCTCTAATCTCCTAACTGACAGGATTAGAGACATAATGTGTTTCCTCAAGGGATTTTTCTACTTACAGAATCAGTCTGCAATCTTCTCACTGTCTTAATTATAGCCCATGATTTAATGTCATCCATTTCCACATCCTCAACAACGTGAATGGAGGGAAATCCCATTTCTATAGGAGGCTCCCCATGGCTCTTTGCTGACAGAAGAGCTTATGACAGTGCATTACACTCTTCAGAAACTTTCATAATTTTTGTAGCTAAATTAGATGTTCCTTTGTCACCACTGCCTGAAAATAGTCAGAGACTGGGAGATGACTGGGTGTCTGGGAATACCGCTTACAGAGACAGGTCCTAAGCAAGATAGCTGGGGATGATGATTTACTTTTTCAGCCATCCCTATGTAAGACCCCAGAGCGTGCAACACAGCCTTTACAGGAAGTTGTGCTGATGAAATCAGGCTGATGAAGATTTTTTACATGATAAAATGCTGCCAGGTATAGCTTTAATAATAATTTAAGAAATGATTGAAGTCTTTTGATTAAAGCTGTTATATATAGATGAGAAAGCTAAAATATTTATTCTACAGTTAAATGAAAAAATGTTCTCTTATAACAAACACAAAGACCGCGCGCACCAGTCACACAGTTTCTGGCATTCTTTGTGAACATTTCCCAGAATTACCGATGTCAGTGTCTGGCTACTACAGTTATAAGTGTGTTTAAATATTTAAACTTAGAAAAGAAGCAGCATTTTTTGACTGAAATTTGTTATGGATGTTCTTGTTTTTGGCGTGAGTGTTTAAAAACCAAGGATCATGGATCTTGTCAGGATATGAGCATGAGAAGGAAAGGAAGAGAGGTCTGAGGATTTTGTCTGATTAAAATGTGCAGCAGCTTGCACTTTTAACACTCTGAATCTTAAGTTCCAGATAAATATTCATAAATGCACTCACCACAGGTCTGGTAATGTTGTTCTGAAATTTAGAGGCCCAATTCTCCTTGAATCGCCAGATAGAGTTTTTGGGCAGGACCTAAGCAACAAACAAAAAAACCCAACAAAAATCTAGAACCAACACTGCTAGTACATCACAGGGTTCAAGAAATCATAGGAGAGTGGATGCCATTCTGCACCTAAAGTTTCCAGGATGCTCTCACACCTATAAGCAACGTAGGGAATATAAAGCAACATTCAACCATTTTTTCAGTACTTTCAAACTTATTTTTCAGTATTTGAATAAAGCACCACTGTTATCCAATTTTCTTTACTTAAAGATTAACTCCACATCTCAGAGACATCCACGCTAACCAAAAAGACCCATCCATATAGAAGAGCTCAAATAATGCTCTGAATAACTCCTTCTAGAAAAAGCTGCATTTCTCAGTATACATTTTCAAAGTCCTCTAGCTGTCTAGACAGCGAAATTCTACACTGCATTGTAGACTAAAAGGAAAGTGTAACCATCTTGTTATATCATATAAATACTGGGGAACATTCAATCAGATAAAAAAAGGGACTAGTTCAGAATGGAGCAAACAAAATTCTTCCTCCAGCATAATTAGTCTGGGCAATTGCTATCTATAAATTTGTTAGCAACGAAAAGAGTGTAATGAGGTTTCCATAGAAGACAACAAACACTATCCAGCATCACAACAGTGAACATGACAAAATCAAATATAAGTTTTAAAAAGTTAAAAGTTCAAACTTGGAGACTTAAGCCATGTTTGATGTGATGTAAAAGCTGTATAATACCAGCTCCCCAAGGGGTGTTCGTGTAACTTCTGCGGTTTCTGATGCTGACTACAGCACGGAACTGGGATCTGATCCAGCCTGACAGTTTCTGTGTCTCTTTACACATATTAAGGTAGAATTAAAAATACAAGAAAAATCAAACAACGCAGAGACATTCCTGATGATCCATTGCAGGGACAGTGCTAAAAGAATAAGKTTTTTTCCTCCTTTTTTTTTTTTTTWTGTTTTTAAACAGAGTGGCAGCATAAATCTACCTGATTTTTTTTTTTCCCCCCATATTATAATTAAATTCCCAAACATGGAAAACAGGCAAAAAACACTCTTTTTGTTTTCCCCTGGAGTTATCTGTAGCAGCCATTATTAATACCTCTGTTGAGCAGAACTCAGGCAGAACCAAGAAACCAGGAGCTAACCTGCTGCTCCTTTGTGGCTCTGATCTGGGTGTCCAAAGAACAAGGATTTGTTGCAGTCATTGGCTTGCCACCTGCCTGAGGCATTCAACTGTATCTAGCACAATGATGCTGGAAAGCATTCACGAGTAAATACACAATAACATTTGTATGTTTACAGCATCTGCGAAAGGTGTGCGCAGGGCCATTTCTGTACTGTGTGTTTCCAGAGCAAGTCAAACCCATCAATTAAATTCATGCTCTTGTCCTGCTTCAGAAGGAAAAACAGAGCTGATTTATGGGCACTGACAGCTGCAGGAACCAGGAGCTGGTTTTGCTCACTCCCTCCCCTTAATTAGTTTTTAAGCATCTGGGTAGGTTGATTTCTCAGATTCTGATCATACGAAAGGCTGCATGTCCTCATCTTCTACGAAGAAAGAAAAGGAAGCTGCTCCATGAAGAATACTGTCTGTCAGATTGCCATGGTTTCTGAGTGCCGGCTGAATAGTGTCTACAGGAATTAGGTACCTGAACATGTCTGTGCCCAAGCAACTTGCAGGATGAAGCTGTAAAATGTCCCACTCATAAGACATTTCTTATCTAGTCATTATTTTGCTTGTCCTGACAACAAAAACTTTAAAATAAGAAAGCAGTACCTGAGGAACAATGTAACCTATTGCAACAGAAAATTGTCTTTTTAACAAGAGACCCAGGGAAATTGCCAGAAATACCACCTTCTAGAGGGAAGATAAATGTTTCTGTATTGCCACAGCACATAGCGATATATGCAAATAGCAATATACAGCAATACACCAGTATGTTCTTTTCTTCTTCTAGGTTCTTTAAACAGGAGACAGATTGCTAGCATTTTGGGCTAAAATCTGGAGGTAAGCAATAAGAACACGTTTAACACCCAAGCTAAGAACAGGAAACTGTTACAGAAGTGGAAAATTTTGGATGCTGAAGTTTCACCCTAGGCTTCCGGGAGGTTTTTACTAATAAAGACCTCTACAAACATAGACAGAGTATATTGACACTGCATCACCTGCCCAGCAGAGCCATATGCTGCTGTTGCAGACACTGCCAATAAAGATCAAAGCTTCCCATGCATTCATGAGCTAAACCTGGGTGTTACATGTTTCATACCATGCTGTAGACCTATACTGACCTATACAGAGTGGAAGGTTGGCCCAGATGAACTCTGAAGCTCTCTTTCAATCGATTATTTTATTATTCCGTATGACACTTCATAAAATATAAGACAAATTTATTTTGCTGTGATTCATAGTCCAGGCAGCAGAAAGCCTGCTAGGAACAAGGATACTACCATCTAAAACAGCTGATGATCACTAGTTGCCAGGAAGAAATAGTAGCCAGCATCGTCTACAAAAGTGGTGGAACAAACAGAACATAAAAATCTCTTTTTCTGCCAGTGACCCAAAGGGGCCTCACTAAAAGACAACTATAGCTAAGAACCTGTATCTAGACACAAATGGGCACATGATAATGGACTGCAAGATCAACTAAAGAGCACTACCCTAAGCTGCCTTAGCTAACAGAAAGGTGGTAATTCTCCAGAAATCTCTTGTACATATTCTTACAGTTCAACTCACCRGCAGTTTATGACATTTTCAATTTATGGCAAAATGAGCAAAACTCAACTCACACAGGTGGCAACTAGAAGTTCAGTCCATGCATCCAGGAACCGGCAAGACCCAGAGCTCTTCCAGAYGATTACTGCCTATTTTCAACTGTGGATCAAGATCTCTCCTTTTGTCAGCTTGTTTTTACCACCCAAGAAACAACCTGTGCCTTTTCAGTTACTGAATAGGCTCTCCACAAATCAGGGAGATTGGTCAGATCTCGAAGAATTGTTAAACAGTGTTCATTCAAGTGTTAACTGGTGCATGGTATTTCAGTTACCTGCTTATGTTCTTCATGTTGTTAGTGACGAGTTTGATATTTACAAGGAGCATAATGACAGAATTCAAGAACTAGCATACTGATAAATATATAAAAAGTCTTGAAAACTTTTTTGAATTCAAGAAAGATTGATAGAATAACCTCAACATGATTATATTTCCTAGGTGCTTTTTATAAAGAAAACTGACTATTCATTTCTCTTCTTCCTCAATTCCCCCAATAAACCAAGACAGCTATAGTTACTTACATTTTTAGTTCTCCTCATCACCATAGAGCCTAGGGAGAAGTGTGCAGTTTTACAGTTGAAACGTTATTTCTTCACTCCAAGCATTCATAGAAACAATTTAGGATTTTCAAATTCAGCTTTGATTTCACAAAACTTTTCCCTTTCATGACCTTGCAACAAAATCTTAAAGGCTTTGATTCCACTCCTATCAAGGTCAATCACAGTTTTACCATCAACATGCAGTGGGCCTACATTTTATACAGTATCCCACATACAAAACGCATCTCAGCTTGCTTTGCGCAAAGAGCACATTAATACAACCATATGTAAACAATTATAGTGAAACACATGGGCAGAAACACAAAGAATGCATGGAAATCRGAGGTTTGTTCCACTGAAATTTGAATTGAGATGAAGAGTTGAACTGATCAAAAAGACCCCAGAAAAGCTATTGGACAACAGAGTTTGCAGCAGAGAAAGTATTTGAACAATACCACAAAAGCACACATGGGGCAGGGCCAAGGCTATTAGAGAAGGGAAGGAAACTGTGAGGGGAATGCAAACCTCAGGGCATAAATTAAAACCACTGTTGATAGCTGAACATTTCTGAAACTGTCGGGGACAGCGCGGAGTTCTAATACTTTTGACCAACGAAGGAAAACAAGTAATGTCTACAACCAACTGATCTTCAGATCAGCTTGGAAGACCAAGTTATGAATTCTGGAAAGAAAGAGTTAAACCCTGTATTGTTTGAGTAAAACACATGTTAGTTCTCTTTGATCCTTAGGGTGAGGGAGGCTCTTTTCTTATGAAAAGTGCTGGTCGACTTCACACAACATTATACAACAGAGAAACTGTGTATGGTGCTTGAAAACTTCAGGGTGAGAGCTCCTAATGGAGCAGGACAATAGGTGGATCAGAGCGACAACTGTCCAGCCTGCGCAGAGAAAGCAGCACCCCGTGCACACTTTGAGCAGAGGACAAATACAACTTTAGAAAACAAAAACCTAGAAAGGGATTCAACAGCAGCACTAAAAGGTAAATATGGAAATAAATGCTCAGTGTCCTAAAGGTTAATTTTGTCCAGCTCAAAACACACCCAGGGTCTGAAGCGTACCCAGGGTCTATGCCAAAGCAGGCTTAGGGTACTGCATTTAGATTTTGACTATATGGCTTTGAGATAGCATGTTTTTCAGCAACTAAATGAAATGGAAAATGCAAATAGGAGCTTCTGAGAGCCTAATGTTTTTGTTTAAATTCCAGGTTATGTTGGAATGTGAAAACTATTTGCTGCTTGGATCCATGAGAACCATGTAGATACTATACACTCACTTTAACAATCTACACCAACATGGTAAGCCATATTCCAAAGATTGGGTCTCAGGTCACTTGTATTTGTGTCGAGCAATAAGTTGGAGTGACTGGGTGTGTAAGGTTTTGTGTTTCTGTCTCAGAAAGAGTAATATAAAAAGTATTAAACAACATAAGCAAGCAGGATGTGGCAACATTCCTTGATTTACGAACACTGTTTTACACACCAGAAAGTATTAAGTTTCCCAGAATATCTCAAAAGGGATGTTGCTAAGCAAAGATGATGGTAAAAAGAGTATTTAATTAAGATGTCTGACTGTAATTTGCAGGACTAACAGCCATGTTCCAAACTATCACCATGCAGAAGAGGAGAAAGCTCCAAATACAATGAAAAGGGGATATTTGTAACTCAAGTTTAAGTACAAATATAGAATGGTTTATGCCTGATCCTGTCTGACACAGAGAGAATGAACTATTGCTTCAATTAAAAGCCAGCTTCTGCACATATTCTTCTGTTAGATATCCAGCATTTGAGACTGAGTTTTCAGCACTTATTTTAACATTATAGGCAAACAGTTTCACTAATTCATTGCTTTTCCTTAAAGAAAAAACACACCTTACTTTTGGGTCAGACAGTAGTTCACAGTGAAATCAGTTATCACTTGACATGATATAATGGGTAAGCTTACAATTTACCAACAGCTATCACTCCCATCAACTCTCCTTTTTGGCATTTTCATTTTAAATTTCCAGGGAATTATAGAAACATATTTCCTAGAAGATTTAAAGCAAACGAACAAAACCCAATTATAAATTAAAATAAAACCCTATGGCTAACCTACTACTTCAAAACTTGTTAAACAGACAAAAGCAATTCACAGAGATAAGAATGCATTGTAAGGTTTAGTTAAGCAGGCTACATCTTTTACATTTGTTAAATAAAATCTGCATCCTTTCATCATGTGGCAAGAGGCCATGGATTTTATTTTTTATTTTGCTTTCATTGTACACATAAATGTTTAGGCCATGGCTTACACAAAACAAATAAGGACATCAAGACAGAATTACACAGTAAGATTAGAGATTGGAACAAAAATTAAATGGAAGAATCTACTTGGTAATTAATAATGACAGCTATATCAAATAAGAATAGAATTAAGGTAAAAAGAGACACAAGATGACCCCAGTAAAAGGATGCATAAAAACAGGAACACACAATGACTCATTCTTCATAAGCTTTATTATTTACTCCACCTAAAGTACTGATAGCACCTTTAACAGATGCACAGAAACATTCTCAACCCTTTGCAACAGTATAATAAGATTGAATAGGGCTATAAATCTCCAAAGTGCTGCACAAACATTAAGCTCTAAGAAGGATATGAAATGGTAGCATACAAGAGAAGTTAAGTGACTTGCTGCAGGGCAACAGAGCAACGCAATGAATCAAGGGTTCCCAGGCTCTCCTTAGCAATGAGCCACATCAGATATCTGGGCCACCTCAATTTGCATTTAGTTTTCAGTCATATTTCAGGCTTTTAATAGAAAATCTTCTAAACATCACCTATGGGTCAGACACTATGTATTGTTGTCTTCCTGACTTTGTAGGCCAACAGCAAGCATGAAACTACCTATACAGCTAAGGGTACTTTCAAACCTGAAAGCTAGCAGTGAAATTTTATGAGAACTTTTCAGAGTTTACCCACAAATTCTGAAAAGTGTAACTGCAAGGAATATGTATGCAAAGACAGTGTAGCAAAAACAGCAGCAACAGCAATGACCATGAAATTGCCTTGTACTGTCCCTCCCCAGCCCCATTACCTATAGATGCTCAATTCAGGAACGAACTGCCCTGGCTTAGATCCTAGGAGAGTTCTGCTGAAAGGGATCTCAAGGCCAGTAAAAATCTCACTCTCTTACAGGAAAAGCCTTGCAGGTTTCAAGAATGGTGCAAGCACAACTCTATCTGGATTTGTGGCTAGTCATGTAAGCCACAGTGAGATTTTTCAAGTTATTGTCACTCAAGCAGAGAGATGCCGAGAATGTAAGAAAGCATATGACCTAAATTCTAAAATCCACAGCAAAATACATTGCCCACTTCACAGAAGTGAGCTTGACCTGGTGATTAATATTCATTACAGGTTTAAGTGCACAAACAGATCCACATGGGCACATGCCCACATTCCACTCACTCCAAGAAATACAGAAAACATTAATATTTTCAAAGGAGAAAAAACATCTGCATTGTTTCATTCTATCATCTCATGAATTTATCTGTCTCTCTGTAAATTCTTAATAGAAAGCATTTTGCTGAATTTTCCATTTAGCCTGGAGCACACATATCTGAAAGAACAATAGCTTTACCGATACCTAGAATATTACTGCAATGCCAGAGGCATTTCTTAAGTTTCAAAGTTTGTGGAAATCTGAAGGAGAAAGTTCTGACAAGCATACAGTAAAGGTAAATTTTTAGCTGATACTATAAATATCCTGGGTCCCAGGACAGAAAAAGAGAAATCCCATAATACCTCATATTTGAAAATTTTCTAATTTATTGTTGTTGTTTAAAGTAGAAACACTTCACATGAGTCCTAATCCACTGTAGCAGGCAAACTCATGCTCACTTTAAGCAGGTTAGCATTCCAGTTCAGCTCAAGGGGATGAGCACACTACTCAAGTGATTTTTTTTGATCATTGTCTAAATTAAAAATTCACAATGGCACGAAGAGGAGGTTGTCATATTTCCACATTGCTTGCAGTAGACAGCCTACACCTCAAAGTATCCTTCTTACTTGTGTGGGGACATGAAGAAACCACTTGCAAAGTGTTATTTTACTATTGCAGGATCAAGACATTTAAACCAAACCTTTCAAGCAGCCGATGGAGTACAATCTGAAAGGTAGGATTATTTTTTTTTATTCTCCTTGTGTAGGTTTAAAATTTACTGGTCATTCCCTATTGTAACTTCAGCACTTAACAGAGAAAATTGCTGGATTATTTTTCTCTCTGCGGTACTCCACCATATTTTCTAATGATGATGCTTTGCTGCTACGAACACTGGTGACAGAAGAGGTTCTGAACCATGTTTCTTTCCAACCCCTAATATTTCTGTTGTAACAACTAAAAGCTTGCCAGTTTCCACTTTGAAGTTCAGAAAACGATACTGTAAAGAAGAAATACAGGAATACAAAGTTCACTCATTCTAAGTCAGTTAACACAGGTGAAAAATGGAAGGAGAAAATGTGGAAATGCAGGCAAATGGTACAGGAAGAACAAGCTAAGGCAGGGGGGAAAGAAAGAGGGGGATTTGGGGAAGGAGAACAAATTGGAAAACATCAGGATTGTTTTGGCTGGAGAGGGGGAGCACGCTGACTTCTAACAGTTACCTTAAAAAGAGCTGTAGGTTATTCCATTAAATGGTCAAACGCAATATCCTGACAATTTTAAGAAAGCTCCTTGATCCATTTGTTGGGGTTTGGGTTTTTTTGTTCTTTTGTGTTTTATTTTTTTTACAGAAGAGAATCACTGACTCATACTAACTGCTTACGGCTTTATCCAATTTTCTTTGTATTAAGAGAGGCTGATGTTCTGAACAGCGCAACACCACCACAATACCTGCCACTAGCAATATTTCGGATAAAATAAACAAATCAGAAGCATTTGAAATATTCAGGGCAAGATGAGTTTTGGGGACACAAGGCTACAACTGAATACCACAGCTGAAATTACATATCCTACCTGGCTTCAATCCTGCCTAAAGGCACATACACAAAAAACTCCAATATCTATTAGAAGCAATATCCATAGACATCCGAGCGTACTTCTAGAATATTGCTCACTTAAGTAAAAATGTATGGCATACTTAAAGGATAAAGACCTGCTAAACTCCAGCAGTGCCTCTTCATGTCCACTTTCAAAAACTTGGGGGGGGGGGGGGGGGGGKGAAAMAAAAGCAGCACTGCACTGAGCCTATCCACAAAACTGATGTGCAAACAAAAGTAGTTTTCAATATATATATATAAGTATATATTCAGTTGAGAAACAATCCACATCTAGAAAATAATTCTATATTTAAGCAGGCTCACAGTCTTCAGCTGATTCTGCAAATGGAAGTCTAAGGAAAAGTGACTTCTGAGCCAGAAGACAGAAAACAAGCAGCTCCATAGCCAGTTGTGCTGACATAAAAAATTCAAGTCAAAGGATTTGTTTGCTTTCCTGTCAGTACTGCAAAGAAAATTGAACTGTGCAGTTTCTGGCTCGTTCAGCCCCAGAGTAATAAATATTCTGAAAGGCAAATTCTGTCCTTATTTGCATTCTCCCGGTCCCCTCTGGTGAGGGTGCAGGAAACTAAGGCCACATCATGACCAGGAGAGAATCTGCTTTGTATTCACATTGCTATGTGGATCCTGCATTGCTACAGGATCTTAGGGACTACCATACCAGGTCAAACCTGTGACCTGAGTGACCAGCGATACCCCAATTTTCAGCTCAGTACCCGAGTTTAGTGCTTCTTCATGTTTAAGCCACACATACATATCGAGATCCCCCAGCTATGCCTCATTAGGCACTCTAATTCATCAGTTTGCTCAGCACAGCAGCATCTCACACACAGCCAAAAAGGGACATAGCCAAAAGTAAATCTGTCAAGGGCTGCATGCAACTGCAGACCCTGACATATTGTTGTTTTCTTCAAATGTACCTTTCTGACCTCAGCATCTGCCCTTCCTCAAGTTCAGCTAAAATTTCAGTCTGATCTTTCACTAGGGACAGCAACATCTTTCAACTATTGCTATCTTTAACAGATGTCTTTGACCTCTCAGCAACTGTTGAATTTTCTCAGTCCTCAAAATTTACCAAAGGCTTTAATATATCGATGGATCAAGCAGCATGCTTCCATCCTCCCTCTACTCTTTGAGACCTAAATTTATTGAGTCCTGTAAAGTTATTAAGTACTTCTTTGTTACCTCATCTTTCATCCAAAGGTTGAAATCTCACTTCTTCAGCTAGCCCTGTGGACAGAACTAGAAGCATCTGTAAGAAAGCTATCACAAGAACTTTAATTTTTCTCATCTCCTTAATATTTTAAAGATAGGTCTGAGACACCTACTGGGGGAAACAAAAAAATCACCAGATTTGGAATTGTATGTAGTTTTTATGCCAGGAGAAATGGTTCAACCATTAGGAAAAAAAAGAAAGTGTAAAGAACAATAACACACATAAAAACCTCAGTGTTTCCAGGGAAATAGGCAACTAGTCAGAAATTAGTCAACGGAGGGACTCATCAAGATTTTTTTTTTTTTTTTTGAAGTAGACCAAAATGTCTCCACTGATTTCAGTGTATGATTGTTTCTCAAGTAGGCACACAGAATATGAATGCACCCAGTGTAAAAGGCTCGGGGTCTTCAGGATGCTCASACCAGGCCACTGAACAGGATTGAAATTCCAGAATATCACTGAAGCAGGATGGAGCAGTTCAAACTTATGTTCGATCCTCCAGCTAATATGACAAGGGCAAATACCTAGCACAGGCATTAGGTAACACCTCAAAGTACAGATATTTCTAGCAAGAACCAGGAAGCAGCCTCTTGTGAAGGTACAGAATAGGAATTATATGGGAATGTTGGGAACAGAGTAGTATTTTGGAGTATTCAAATATTTCCGAAATTATTAGGAGCAAATAACAGCTTTTAACAGCTACACTAAAATGATGTGAACATGGAACAGAATTTCCAAATTACAGCTTTTATTTTTACTGCAACATCTTTATAAGCTACCTTATATTCTAAAATAAACATAAAAAACTGGAACTCGGACATTTATGGCAATTGCCATGCACTTTTCTTTCAGCAACGTCATGCAACCAAGTCAAACAAGTTCTCTGTATGATGTCTTCCTACTATCCCCTTGGGAAGTCTCTGAGGCATAAGAGCAATGACCCTTTGAAATCCATAACCAGGACTTCAGTAATTGTGTTTCCAAAGATGGGGAGCAAATAATGAGACAATTTTACCAACAGGAGGAGAAAACTGCTTGGACTACCATGGACCTATTCTCAGTTTAAGACCTTTTTATTTATCTATACATATATGTGTATGACACCTAAGGAGAGGTACATGTATATAGAAATATAGCCTTACAACCTAACCTGCCATGTCATTTCTTTATCACAAAGATTATGGCATAAAAATGACAAGCCACTTCCTCTAGCTGAATCTGAGCTGTCCTGCAAGACTGGACGAATGAGGCAAATGCATCACATTTTTCTCTTGGAAAGATTCACTGCATCATATATATGACGCACATAGTCTCCGCTGTCCTCGGGGAGGAAAGTCACAAATCAGCTGCCAATGCTCAGTTTCTGCCTGTACCACTGCTATGCCAGTGGGATCCAGATTCTCTGCAGTGTAACGCCTAGCTAGCAGAAAAAGTAGTTATCCATATGGACAACCTGTCCTCAGACCCTATTCAAGCTTCCATTTCACTAAACCCAGGCCAATCTATTGTATATCACACAGATGTGTATCATCAGGATAAAGCCTTTTAAGTAGAGTGAGGAAAATAGGGCATTTTAAAGGATTTCTTATTCCAACTCCATTATTAATTATGTTCACTCTAATACATTTAGCATCTTGGTGACACTTCGGTGAATTTTAAGTGCCCAAGCCCAAAACTGGAATCCACAGCACTCTCTGGAAGTCCACAGACACTGCGTTTCCACCCAGGTGTCTAGCTGACTAAAGCTGTTTTGATGGATATACCAGAGTCCCTACCGTCTTGACAGGTCTCAGCAAAATATCTCCTGCCAAGCTCATGTGGGAATTGTAAAATAAGCAGACTATTTGTATTAGGAATCAGGAAAGGCTGTCCAGCCAAATACATGATAGAACAGGGAGTCCAAGTTAAGAGCAAGGATTTTAAATCAAATATCCACATGCATCTAAGCCGGGCGGGACAAGGCACTTCAGCTGGATACCCAGCCAGGTCTACTGAGAGCTTACGAACCCCTTGCCCTGACTATACCAGATTTCCTGTGGCCTGAAACCACATGGTGTTGCTGAGGCTCCAAAGCCCGGCAGGTGCATTAAGGCCACATCTCACACAGACTTAGAGCACAATGTTCAACCTAAAACACAGCAGCCACAGCAACTCCCAGTTAAAACCACAGGGGAGGCAGTGATTATTTTACATAGTATTCAAAGGGTTAGAGAATTCCCTCATAAATTAGGAGCCCAGGTTCAGTTTGACCCTCAGCCTCAAAGCCATGTCTCACAGCTGTCAAAGTCACATCCTCGATGGCATGCTGTGAAGAAGGCTGCTGAAGCCTGCCACTGGAAGGGAGCTGTTCCAGGCAAAGCGTAAGCAAAGGAGCGCTGCCATGGGGCTACAATTCACAGGATATCTCAGCCCCTGATTCTAGAGCTCTTTCTATTTAAGTGTTTTAAAAAGACATTGGATACAACCAAGGTTTTTCAGACCAAGGGTTGGAACCCAAGAATCCATTCTCCAAAGTGCAAAGTCGCACAAGGTTGCAAAGAGACACTTTAACCTCCTGAGATGAGATTTCAGATACAAATAAATAAAAATTGGCTATAGCTATTTTGAGGCTCCAGCTGTGTTCCCAAACACAGATCCCCACTTGGGCCTAGCCTAACACAATTACTGAATCAAATATAGTTTCTCTGCTGATTGCTTCTTTCACATGTACRTGACCATCTGCTTATCATACCCATTTTTTGCCTTCTCACACATTTAGACCACGCATCCCTTGGGAAGGAGCACATTTCTATGTTTGCCTCTGCACAATACGGACCTAAACATGATTCGGGGTTTTAGGCCCCACTAGACTACAAGCTACTATATTTTATAGGATTAACAATTTTAAAAGACAGGAAATATAAACTTCAGTAACAAACACCAGACAGCGATGTAAGTTTGAGAAGACCACATGTAGGGAATAAGCTTGGGTGAAGAGGAAATGAGTGTTTTTATGCCACAAGCTATATTTGTTTTTCCTTTGTGCAAACTGGCTAATGATTGTGAGTTTTACCCTTTGCCCCACTCTTCCTTTTAATCGTCAAAAATAAAACAAACATTTTGTATGGTAAATAATGGGGGTAGGGAAATGTTCTGTGACCTAGTGCTATGAGTGATGAGGAACTAGTCAGAGAGAATGCATTTCCTCTTGAATATCTTATAAATATTTAAAATCAATTGCAAAGAGCGTAACAGGAAAAAAGGACATGTTCAGATCACCTCTAAGTTGTAGCCCATGTGCCCTCTATGGCACTCTACTACAGTAATAAGGGCCTCACAAAAAGGCCCACGTTCCCTGTGAGCTGGCCTTACTTTCTCAGAGGTGTTTACAAAAAAGCCTACAGCTACCAGAGAGATTAGTCAGTGAATGAAATAGTACAAGAATTACTTTAAAATCAAAAACGTTGGCAGAGTGGAAATAGGAATCTACGATGAGAATAAAACATGGGACTTCATATACTGACTAATACTGTCAGGAAGCCACTAGGGGTAAGTGGAAGATCTGGCTGACCTTACTGGTTTGGAAAGAAGGACATTCTGAGGAGGAGCTAGTAGGACTTAACATAGCTATGCATATTATTACATTTTTTGGAAGATCAGCTTAGGCAATAACTAACAGTTACAACTCAAAACAAAACACCTTTTGTAAAACTGATAGCATCTACTTTTCATTACCTTCACCCTTCCACCAGCATACCTGCAAACAACAAGTGCAGGTGTGCTCAAGCTGAACTGGCAATACTCAAGCTTCCCTGCCTTGAGACCTGCCCATCACTGCATCTTAGTTTGCTGCAAAACAGTTGCATGAAAAAGCAAGAAGGTAAAGGGGCAAGGTGGGAGCAGAAATGCCATCAGGATCTGGTAAAAACATAGCTAGATGCCTGGGGGCATGGGGAGAGAGCAGCTGTAAAGAAGGGGAGCAGTTTCTGATGTTGCATTTGCATCAACTCAGGTGCTCCCCATTCCAGGGAAAGTATTTACACTGGCATGTAACAACTGGCAGATATTGCCATTGACCACTATACTGGTATAGTTTCTTGGTATTACAACTACACATATGTAAGATAATTAGCATGTATTTTTCTAATATCAGCAGAATTGGGCTAAATCTGACCTTTTCTCAGCTCTTTGAGTGAGAATATGAATGTAAGCAGATATTCCATTACTCTGAGCATCCTGACTGCCAAAGTCACTTCTCATCAGATTGTTGCCAGACATCACGCTGGCAGGATGCTCTTCCCCAGTGTTGAGAAACGCCACAGCACACAACCACAATTAGAGGACATAATTGACTCCTGCACAGTAGACACACCTCTCAGCTAGGAGGCTGCACTCTCCCTTGGATGCTGTTATGAATAATCCAAAGATATAATATGCAGTTTGTACTATTTCGTGTACATAGTAATTAGTGTTGACTGCTAATGTTGTGATCCTGGGATAAAGAGCATGGGAAGTGTGAATTTTTGTCAGTTATTATTGTTGCAAATTTTCTAGATAAACACTTACTACGTGCATAAGTTTTCAGAAGTTGCCATGCATATTCAGGTTAAAATCATGATAACATTACTCCCACCAGTTATTTGGTGAGTAGGCCATAGTTTGGAGATTGTTGTATTGATGGTTCATTGGGCAAGCATAGTGTTTGTTATTTGGGTGTTTGATATTAAATCAATTTGCTCTGTAATCTCCTGAAAAGTGTGGGATTAAGCTAATTAGAAACAATTCTGTTCAAGTATTACTTAGTTTGCTTTTCCCCTTGCTATGACTGCTTGCGTATCTTTGTCATTTAAGGATTCTGTTACCTTGTCATGTATCACCTTGCTGAAGCAAAAACATGTTGTGATATCAGAGCTACTTCCTCAGTAACAAAAGAACTACTCTGTGTCAGAATACAAAGCGTCAAAGTTTATGAAGCCATAACTGAGAGAGTTCTATAAATTCCCAGATAACAAGCAACACATGCTTCTGAGGCTTGAGAATCTCCATGTTTTTATACCTGGCCTGGTTAAAGCCACTTTTCTTCCTTAAAAAAAAAACAAACTACAATGAGTGTAAATCAGTTTCATGCCTTCATCAGGAAGAAGTATACATTATACCCCTAAGTCCCTATACACAAAACCAACCCCAAACTTCATGCATTGAATAGCATACAGAATACATCAAATTCTTCCCTCACTGAAACAAACAGCCATTGTCTGTACACAGTGCCAGTGTGTAATATCACCCACAAGTTTGACACTTCAGTCACAGAAACACATAAAGAATCAGGCCACTGCCTCGAACAACATACAATCCATGGGCTCAATTCAGCCTGGCCAGGGAGAAAAAAGGGGAAGAATCATCTTCAAATAAATATATAAATATTCTTCTCAACAGCTGAAGATAGTGTAGGGATTATTTGCATTCATGCAATGATGACATTTATCTGTGAAGAACAGGGGATCCGATTCGAAAAGGAATAAGTAGAGAGTGGCAATGGGAGTCAAACAGCTAAATCTGACTGCCCTAAATCACCTCTGTAGTTCGGCTGTGGCTGAAGAAGTTTTATAYGAGTCTTTGATGGGTCCCCCTGTGTCAACTTCTCTTATCTTCACAGTTAGCTGTACTAGAGATGCATGCAAACCATTCAGTGGGCAAATGAGGCCTCAGTGGGGAATAAGAGTGGCTGGTAGACTTGTGCAGCTCCCCAGCGTTGTTTGTAAATGAAAAAAGTAAATGAAAAGAGCACATCTGAGGGGGAGAAGTAACGAGGGGAAGGACAGGCAATGATAACCTTGGCAATAACCTTGTGCTGGCAGGATAGCATCAGGCTCTTTCTGACAGACACTCTGACACTTGTTATTCCCAGATATAGAGCCTGCCTCCCTCAAAACAGGAGGGTAAACCAAGCTGCACCAGGAAAAGCACTTGCACAGTTCCCTTTTCTTGCAGAGCAATGCAGACAGCAGGGACTGCAGGGTGACTCAGAGTCAATCCGCAGGTCAGACTCCGTCAGTGGGATGACACAGCCAGGTATTCTCACTAGGGCTGGACTGCATGATGGCTGAAGCGTGGAAACAACACTTCAGTGCTGCACGTTAAGAAAGTGTGAACAATGAGACTGAAGTCAATTCAGCTACAGAAAAACAAACAAAAAGAACCCAAGAGGTAGGACCCGCTTCCTATAAGGGAGCCTATTGTGGTAATTCTTCAGGTTAGTTCATTTATTTTAGACTATATGACAATTCAGTTGCTCCCTGAAGCACTTTTGAAACAAATTTCCAGACTAAGAATCAGTCAGAAAAAAAAGGAATGTAGACAGATTTCAGTCCAGCTTTTTAAGTATTGGTCTTCATGCAGAGTTAAGCACAGACTGGTTATCAAATTGTCGCCTCTGTAACAACTATGCTAAGACAAGAGTTGCCAAGGGCTCTAGACACTTGCTGAAAAAGATCAGACATTCTACGTGGTTTTATTTTTCACAATTTTTTTGGCCGTCACCTATACAGCCAAATTGGGCTGTAACTTTCAGGTACAAGAGCAGAGCTGATCTGGAATTTTGTGGGAAAATAATTTGTTTTCAGAAGACATTTATCTGTCAGCTCCAAAGGTTTCATCAGTGGTGTTAGTCTCCACAGAGCATTAGCAGGAAAGGATTCTGGGCTCAGAACAGGTGGTTTGGGTTTTTTTCCCCTCTCTCTTTAGAGGCCCTCTGGCCTCAGAATAGTGACTAAGGTCAGGAAAAGAACCACAGGATTTGAAGAGTTCTCTCTTTTAAGCAAAAGTGAGACAGTTCTTACAGATGATATTCACCAAAAAGTAGTGATCAGCCTGCACAGTGCATGGCTAATGAAGTTATGTCCCTGCTCTTTCTTTCTTTACCACCTTTTTCCTGTTATCCTCTCTCTCCCTCTACCAAAGGCTGGTGGTTTTTTCTACTGTATGTTTACTAGTTTTCTAAATTTCTAAATATAGTTCTTCTCAGCTCTACCATCTGTCCCACAGTATTTTTGTGCTTTTTTTATATTATCTGTCATCCAGATCAATTGTTCCTCTGCCTCCACCCCTCAGTAACACATTGCACTTTCCTCCTCCAACCTAGACACACCTGACCCTTCCTCAGAGCTTGGCACATGCTGAGGACAACCTCTGACGTGTTCCGAGGTGTGAATGCCTACTCAGCACAGAAGGCAAACCACACCTCCCCACTAGGAGAAGCTTGCCAGGTGCTAGAGTTCTCTGAGGTTATTCCCACCCCAAATTCTTTATATTCCCTCTGTACATATTTCTCTGCAGACACTTTCTCTTCCCACATTTGCTTCTGTGAATATGTCTCCTAGCTGGTTAGCATTTGGCATCTATATGAGACCGTGACAGCAAAAAAACCCCAGTAAATAAATTGTGTTTGTGTTAGTAGTGAGGCAGCCAGGCTTAATTTTGGTGAGCGAGGGTTTGTGTCCTTTGCAAAGAGACTGGTAGCTCAGGACGGTACCTTGAGAATGGACAGCTTTCACTGAGGAATGCAAAGCACAGCAGGGACGATGGTGAAGACGCTGGCAGGGTCTAATCTGAAAGGTGCCTCTACTGGAAAAAGTGAGCAGAAAGAGGTGCCCCAGACCCCCGGGAGATGCATCATTCAGGCTCAGCAGCCCAGGTAATACACACATACGAAAAAAATCCTTACTTTGTAATCTAGAGTGGGAAAGGATGGAGGAGAGAAAAAAGCCAAAGAAACAGCAAAAGCTCATAAAGCACCAGGGTGTGGGGGAGGAAAAACCCAAACAAAAAAAAAACCCAACTGGCTTATAAAAAGAATGACCCAGATCAAAAGTCACTAAGCCAGAGCTTATCAACTTGATACCTACTAGAAAAACTATTTTAATATGCTCTCCCCTCACCTTTCTGCCTCTGCTCCTGGAGCAATTTAAAAAAAAAAAAAAACACCATAAATCAAGACAGAAGAAAAAACACACCCTGAACAAAAATAAGATTGGCCTTTTTCTGTTTCTATGTAAACTTCCAAGAATATCAAGAAAGGTGGTCAAACCATTTCTATTTCTCAAAAATGTTTGCCCTTCCCTTTTCATGACATTATCTTTTGTTTGCCTTTTGTTTATTCATAACACAGCTACAGTTTAAATAGACAATAGAAGCTATTTTATTACATAATTTAAAATCAGATACGTTGTGTTTCTCAAATCTGATAAAGCAAAGCAGACTTCTCTTGAAGCACATTGTGGCTTGTAATGCAAGTTTACGTTTTTGGAGTCAGACAGCATTCTTGTTATCCTCAGCAAGGTCTCATACTTTAAGAAAAGTCCCATTTCATCCCCTTAGCATGTACCACCATAAAAATATCTAACAGCCTCCCTTTTCTCGGCATTTGCTTTACTGATGGGATTGGTATTCTGCTCTCCTCAAATTAAGTCTAATTACTACCTCCTTAATAACCATAGTAGGATTTTTTCCAACTGGTTTTAAAATAGTTGCTCTTCTGTATAATTTTCTTTTGAAGGAAAAAAGTCCCTCTTTGGTGACATCAGGTCTTCCTGGTCTCTCTGTGAACACTCGCTTAATACATTGCAAGGACATTATATCTAGACTATCTTTTGCATGGTCAACTAAAGGTCTGCTGGGGTGGCTGGGGGAAACGCACAGAGCTGGGCCTCTTCCATCTCCTTCACTGAAGAGAAGTATCATAAGTTTAACTGAAGCAAGCACTGACACTGAATATGCAAACTACAAGGTTATCCTACTCTCTCACGCTGCAAGAATCAGATTTTGTAGAAACTGCTACAAGCTCAACCTCAGAGACACATTTTAGAAGATTCATAGAATAGAATCACAGAATCATTTAGATTGGAAAAGACCTTTAAGATCATCGAGTCCAACCATTARCCTAGCACTGCCAAATCCACCACTAAACCATGTCCCTAAGCACCACATCTACACGTCTTTTCAATACCTCCAGGGGTGGTGACTCCACCACTTCCCTGGGCAGCCTGTTCCAATGCTTGACAACCCTTTCGGTCAATACATTTTTCCTAATGCACCAGGGAAGGTTTAGATTGGACAACTTGAGGCCATTTCCTCTTGTCCTATCGCGAGTTACTTCGGAGAAGAGACCAACACCCACCTTGCTACAGCCTCCTTTCAGGTAGTTGTAGAGAGCGATAAGGTCTCCTCCCCTCAGCCTCCTTTTCTCCAGGCTAAACAATCCCAGTTCTCTCAGCTGCTCCTCATAAGACTTGATCTCCAGACCCTTCACCAGCTTCGCTGCCCTTCTCTGGACACGCTCCAGCACCTCAATGTCCTCCTTGTAGAGAGGGGCCCAAAACTGAACACAGTATTCAAGGTGCGGCCTCACCAGTGCCGAGTACAGTGGGACAATCACCTCCCTACTCCTGCTGGCCATGCTATTCAGCAGCTACTCAAAGCTGGAAAATGAAAGTTCAAAATTAAGCAGAGTAAAAAAAATTTAATTCTAGGCCTCCCTCATTCCTCTCACCTGAACAGCTCTGTTGCCTTCCTGTAAATGCTCCAAGTGTTCCAGTACATGTATACAAAAAAATAAATCTGTACTTAACATTTTAGTAGAGCTTTAACGCCAGGTGATGTGTTAGTGTTCAGGATTAAGTGACTGCATAATAACCAGTGACAGAAATTTACAGGCCTTCAGGAATTTCATGATTGAGAAAGAATGATGTCTAGGATTAATGGCAATTTGATCTGAATTCTGAGGATCTAAATGTTAAGGCCAAGCATTTTAATGATGCTTTAGACAGGCTGCCTTTTGTGGGGGGAAACTAGCCCCAAAAGTGTTCTGCAAGGGAGCATTCCACATCACGTCATGTTCATCTGAAATTATCTAATCAATTTAGTAGCACAGAATATCTAACAGAATAAACATATTATAAAAAGGTGAAAAAGTTTAAACATAAAAGGATGCAATGTTTCTAAACTCGGTATCAGATAACATATCATTACCCATTGCTTGAGCTCTCTAACCCTTTTTTGTTGCAAGTCTGTAGCATGTGCTTGATTCAAACTGCTCCAGACAGGAGCTTATTAAAACTACTTATCCATTAATGGAACTACAAACATCACACAATACACAAGTCTTTAGAGCAAGGTACCTAAACCAAGATAAGTAGGATTAAAGCATGCCTTTTCATGCTATAAAAGCAATTTGTTTACCAGACTTATTTGCCAACTTGACTTGAAAGATTATTATAAATATGGAAGAAAAGGGCAAGAGGAAAAAAAAAAAAGCAGTGTTCAGACAGTGACATTGTAAAACCATATTCCTATTTCAGGGATGTGAAATAATTTATAGGATAATACAACATAAAGTATTTTCCATATGTAATAGTTTATTCATGCCAGAGGACAGATCCAGTTGTAACTAATCAGTGGAAAAGCTTAACACAGTAGCTGCAGAGATAAGTCAAACAGTAACTAATTAAAAAAAAACAATCAGGAAAGTGCTTCTTATGAAAATAACAACAGTAATTTCCATTTATAATTGCCTTCTATGATGATCACAAGCGTCTTTACAACAGAATGAAGGACAGCAATTAGCACTTCCCAATGGTTAAAAACCTATGAGCAAGATTTTGTGATTTAAAAATCATAAAAAGTTATAAATAAAAGCACTAAGTAGGAAATTTGTCAGACAAAAGTTTAAACAGAAGCAGCCTGACTTGAACTGCCCACACCCAGCTGGAAACAGTATCTGGTTCTCAGAACTCGTCTGCATACAAACCAGGACTAGTTTCACCAAGCCTATAAACTTTAAAGCCAAGCCAAAGGCTGTGTGGGCATTACAGTGGGCTCACATGGCAACTGACAGCAATTGAAGTTATCATGATTTAGCAGAGCTGAAATAATATTTGCATACTATTAGCCCATGGCAAGCATTAGGGACAGTAAGAGTCTGTACAGAAAGAGGCTTAACATAAGCAAAGTTACATTGCCTTTCCCATGAACAGAGATCACACAGTGACTTATCTAACCTGTGGTAACCTGTCAACCACTGAGACTTGAAGGTTGAGTCTATCAACAGCTGGTCAACTTTAAGCATTTTTTGTTCTTTCCGTTTAGAAGCAGGTTTAAGCTAAAACTAAAGATGTCAGTGAAACCAAAAAAAAAGCGCCCACATAGGGCTAAGCTCAACTGAATTAGCTTCAAATCAGTCTTAATCTAAAGAAGAGCTATAGCTAATTCCGCTTTTAACATGATCAGAGCAAATTGTATTAAGAATTCCTGTTTGGCTGGCAAAGATGGCCATGCCAGCCAGCTCAAACAAGCCCCATATCTAGTCAAACTTGTCCAAACGCCTTCGTACTGTAGAGCGACTGCACATCAGGAGGGTCTGTACACATGACCACCTCACCAGTTATTGTATCCTCTTCAGATGAAAAACCCTGTATCAGAATTCCTACTATGACATTGTTGAGGGATGAGGGACAACACCACGCAGCACAAGATCAGCAGAAATGTGGAAGGGAGAATGCATTTAAGGAAGAGAGAGAAGCAGCACCAAGACAGAGGAAGCAAAGCAGCTGGCTTACAAGCCACCCCAACAGGCACCAAGCTACAACAAGCTGGCTACTCCTGATAGAAGTTTCTGCTCCAAAATATTTCACGTGCAGACAAAGACAAAAAGCATAGGTAGGAGCAGCTACACCTTAGCTAAAACCAGCTGCTGAATGGTTGTAGGCCCTTAGAGGCTCCAGGAATGAGGGGCTTGATATCAGGCATTTTGTTCAGTGCTAACACCAGAGGAAGTCAGATTTTAGAGGGAAAAAAGTGAGATGATAAGCCCATACAACAGAGAGTTTTGATTGTAATTTCTGCTAGCATAATCACTAGTGTGCAGTTCAGGCCCTGCCTGGTACGAATAAATCAATACTATTTTCCTTTTGCGTTTTGTGAATAAATAACTCTAGAAAAATACCCTGACCTTGCATCATCAATTTCTGTTTTATGAGAAGTGAGTGGCTGTCCTTAGGCAATGGCAAAAGTAGGCAAGGTTGTATAACACCTCAAGAGAAAAAGAGCCTGAATAACGATCAACAAAACATATTAACAACCTGTCCTGACTCGATTAACTTGAAATAAGATAGCCCCAACCCATAAAGAATAATGTTTTTTTTCTAGGATTTTGGGATGTTCAGATCTGTGTCTTCGCTTTAGGTTCAGAACATAAAAGTTCTCAAGGGTCCAAATTAGCAAACTCTTTCCTCCCATAATAAAAGACTTTGACATATGAACCATGTAATAGATAGCTCATAGCATCTCACTGGGTCAGGCAATGACACACATACACAGAAAGCTTGCAATATACAGAAATGTAGCAAAATGCAGAGTCTGCTAGCTCTAGTCAAACTCAGAAGAATTTACCATCGTAAAAATGGAGGTGCAACACACTGCATATAATAAAGGGCCAATCCCAGCAATATGTCTGTGTCTAAGAGATAGTTCCACAAAAATGTCACCTCAGTGCTCAGTAAGCTGTCACAGAGCCAACTGAGTGGGGACAAGAGTTATTAGGAAAGAATGAATCTGTGGTTCCCCACATCTTGAGAATTCTGCATTCGTGGTTCCCACACCTCATCCAAGAAGGACGTTGAAATGCAAAAGGCCCGGAGAACCACCACGAGGACAATCTGTAGGCATGAAACAATGTCAGTATGGGTTACATTTAAAAAGATGAGGATTCTTCAGACTGCATATCAGAACAGAAGGGGCAGTACAGGACCTGTACTATAGTGACAATAGGACATGGTGCTCACCATCTGTTCTAATACAAGAACTAGAAGGCATCAAATACTGCTAATAAGAACCAGTTCAAGTCCAACAAAAGCAGGTGCTTCTTCACACAGGCAAGGCTGGGCTGTGAAACTCCCAAGTGTAAAGGATGCTGTAGATGCTAACAGTTTACTGGAGTTCAGACAACAAGTGGACAAATTCATGGAAGAGAAGTCCATCAATAGCAGCCAAATTAAAAAACCCACTACTCTCTGACTTAAGAGTCTCCAAATCACAAAGTTGCTTAGGAAAATAGTCTGGGAGAACACCATTACCTGTTTAAGAACTGTTAAATTCTTCCCCAGTTTTTTCCCCAACTGAAGGCCACTGTCAATGCAAGACAGCAACCTAGAAAGACTTTGAACTGTACTGCATCCATTCTTGTGTAGGCATCTTTCTTTTTAGCTAATAAAACCCTTCTAAACATGAGCATAATTTAAAGTGCAATTGCCCATACATTAATTTCATAATGCTTCACTCACTTCCCCTCTCCCTTGCCTTCCCTCTCTCTCTTTTCAGATTAAAGAAAATCCAGATGGGGTGCAGGTGCTGCAAAATGATACAAAGGTACAACAGAACAAGAGTTGCTTAGACTGGATAAAAGAAATGCATTAAAACATGCGTCTCTGCATGTCTACACCTGTTGCTTAAATTAAGCCTATTTACAAGGTTGGAGTTTTCCCGAAGTTTACAGTATCTTTAAAGTCATGCCAGAGCATAGGTATACTGATTTCCTGTGAATGTCCTTTTGATTTACTGTAATTGAGGTCCATTCCTATAATTCCTATCCCACAGAAAAACTGTGTGGCATTGAAAACTCATCTTTAGCAAAGCTTTTTCTCATTTAGGTAGCACAACCTTCCCTCAATTCAGTAGAACGAGGAGCACAGACTTTGTCAGATCCTCCCTCTCTCCTAGGCAATGAAAATAAAATATAGATCCTTGCCTCCATCATAGATTTTAAATGTAGTTAGTTGTGAGAACAATTCCCACATTAAGTGTCTCCCTGGAGAGGGAGACTAGCTAGTTTTAGAAAGACAACACTTCAGCCCCACTTGATGGTTACTCCTTCCCTTGGCCACATCTCTAGAACAGGTAAGGAAGTGGGAAAGAAAACTGGTGCTATGAGAGAAAGAGGGGAGATAAAGAAAAGAGAGGCTCTGGAAGAAATAAGTCAAGGAAAAGTTAGGAGCAAGAGAAAAAATTAAGAAAGGAAAAAAGAGGGGACAAAAATAAAGGACAAAAAGATAAGACTTGAAAGGAAGAACACCAGAAAAAAAAAGGGAGATATCTTAGCAGCTACATGAGGACATATTAATTAACAATATATGTGATGACAAAATAAAAAAAATAAAGCTGGAAACATGCAACCACCAGCACAAGGTTCTCTGACATCCTCCTGGTGAACCTCACTACAGGTGTTAGTTACAGTCAGTCCCAGGAGACAGCAGCCTACAGCACAGTTCAGCATTTCCATGCAGTGTAGCTCATTCTCAGAACTCCAGGTAAAGCTTAGTGACACCAGTTCCTCAAGACCTCCAGCTTAAAAATGAAGCTTAATCTTTTTTCTAATTATCTTGATTAACAGCATAATTAACATTTCCTCTACAAATTTTCCTTACTCCAGCTATATTTTTGATCCAGAAGAAGTACAATCGCCTGGACACGTTCATGAAGTAAACAGCTACAAACACAACGAGCAAGGCAGCAATAAATCCAAATTCAAAGAGAACAGTGAAATTCAGGAACACAAATATGAACTCCAAAAGGATGAGCTAAATGGAACAGAAAATAAAACCCAGGTAAATAGCACAAAAGAAACTCTCTGGAACCACACAGGCAATGATTTTCAAGAGGATGGCCTTGTGAAGTGTGTTGCAAAGCTTGATGTTGCAGTCAATGGTGGCAACTCCTGCACTGGAGTGCACCCCATGCTCAATCCCAACACAAACCCAGTGAAAGCAGCCAGTGAACAGGGACCCTCCAGCCTGTCAGCAGAGTCTCCTTCAGCCAGCAATAGAGACTTTGACACCAAATTAAATAGGTCTGGCCAAGAACTTGACCTAGACGCAGGCAGTCAGAGGAAGGCAGCCTGCAATGAGCCACACAGTATTCAAGATGGGAACTCCCAGTCTGCAGACGATAGCATCTTTCACAAAGGAAGTACAACACTGGAGATACAAAACAATGCCATACAACTGCCAGACATTGATTATCCCCAAAACAGCAATCAAACCAGGAACTATGTTGAAAAAGATAGCTCTTCAGTCAACTGTGCACATTCAGACCAAAACACTGGGCCTTCAGCAATACAGGACCAGGACCTCTGTGTAACCCCACCTTCATCTACGAAGGAGAGCAGTATTGAACCTTTTAAAACTGACTCCGCAAGTTTGAGTGGTGGTATCACTGCCGTGGCTGTTACCAAAATAGCTCAGGCACCCATGGACCCCAACCACAAAGACATCAATGGAGAAACCGAGGAGGAAGATGCGGAAGTAGCAGCAGCTCTGGCTGCACTGGAAGCTGCAACTGCAGGGGAAGACCTGGAAGATGACGACGAGTACTAGATGAAGGCTTCTTTCTAATACACTGGGTAAGATCCAGATTTTATTTCTGGATCTATATGAACACATGTACACCACATGTGGACAGCTGTTACAAACAGCATATACAAGAGGAGTTGGGATTAAACGTACATCCCTTCAGCTGTTTTACACAGCCTTTTAATTTCTACTGCCTAAGGTACAGAAGCGCTCCCTTGGTTAATGGTAATACTAACACTTTTCTCCACGCAGCCAATGAGGAGGGCAAAGCATCATTTCTTCCACACAGGATATTCTGCTGTATACCCACCTCACCTGGACTCATGCAAACATTTCCTTTGGTTTTGGCCCTCAAGAGGGTCTGCGCACACTGCATGTTCCAGGTTCAGAAAACTTCCATTATTTAAAACAGAACTATAGAAGCCATTGAGTTAGAAACCACAGATTTTCATCATGTTAGCACAAAAAAATAAAACAAAGTTCTAAGATCTAATGCAGTATGAAATGGGGAAGGCAGCTTGGCTTGCATTTCACTGCAGTTACAGCTCCATTCCAGCTTAAACCTAAATCTGTGTATGTGTAGCTGGCGTTTGGATGATAACCTCACCTCTTCCCTTGCACCTCCCCTGGACTTTGTTTGATACCCCAAGTGACCTGCTTCAGTTCATTAAAACAGCAGAAGCCTAGCCAAATCCAAGAGAGTGGATAACTTTCTGTTGGTTTAATGAGCTAAAGTAGCTCACTTAAGAATTGCGCGCACACACTATCAGAGGTGCTGGAAAGGGATCAAAACTCAGTCCTACCAGTTTGGATATATTAAAACTGTTGCAGAACTACAGCCTGAGACCTCTCAGCTCTGCTAAATTTTCCAGGCACACATCACTTGCCTTAACAATACAGTCGCAAACAGGTTGTGTCTCAAACTTTCCCAGCAAGATGCGTTTTGTTTCTATACAAACAGCAAGAGCCAGTGTGGATCCACCCCTGGCTCTGCTGCAGTCCTTAAACTTAGAGCAGGAAAGGGATTGAGCTTCCAAGTCGAATTAAGCATAATATCTGAAAATATCAGAGCTGCATTCCTGGAGTGTTTACCCTTTCTCTCATCTTCAGACTAGTATGTTAACCTTTCTTGCAGGAAGCAAAGGAGATAGAGACCAACTTGGTGCTGCCATTTCATCAAAAGTGGGTTGAAATATGAAGTGCTTGACATTTTATACTGAAATTTTGTGGTTCCTGGCTCTGTTATACTCTCTTAATAAAATTTTTTAATCGTATGAAAAATCATCCAGTGGCTTTTGTGCTTTATGCATTTTCTGATTATATAACAGTTGCGTAAAAAGTACTGTAAGATATATCCTTCATTAGATACATGAAAAGCACCAACTATGTATTTGCCAACAGTATATGCTGAACCTAGTCTAACCATTAACACACATAAGGATCAGAATACTAGGAGGTGGGTTTTAAGTAATGTGCAGATATTGAAATTATTTCTGTTTAAATACAGATTCTCTCTTTTCCTCCAAATACCACAAGCCCGAATCAAGATTTCGGTTTCTCAAAACATTAGTGATATCCCTAGGAGCAATTAAAAAAACCTAGTCTCAGCTTCAAAGAACTATATTCAGCTACAGATGGAAGTTACCACATTGTATCTGTAAAATAAAAAAGCTTTGTATGTTTTTAAAGTATTGTAGTACTGTTGATTTCTCCACCACTTTCCTACTTCAACAGGCCATTCTAAGCATCTTCGTAAGTGCATACAAGTTTTATGTGCACATTTGTGTATCAAAGATAACTATAATACTGAATGACTGCGAAAGACTACATTCACATTGCATATTACTCGTTATGGTTACAACGGAACATAGCATATGTCTGCTTTTATATTGTGAGGGCCCTGAGAGCATCACCAGGCCTGATTGTCCCTTTCGGCCCCTCAGGCCCATCAGACCCTGCCCCAGCTCCCCCCAGCCCTGGCCAGCCATGGGCCCCACCGAGCCGGGCCTACCTGCAGGCCGACAGCCTGGCCCAGATGCAGCCTGGCCCCAGGGAGGTGCCCGATGCCCACAGCTGGGGGTGCCCTGCTGCCCCCCACCCTGCCCGCGGCGGTGGGACAGGCCCCGGCTGCGAGGCCCAGCCCTGCCGTCCCCGGGGAGCTCCCCACATCCCACCCCAGGGAGCTCCCCACATCCCACCCCAGGGAGCCGCCAGCCCCTGCTGCACCATGACACGAACCATGAAAAATGATTTAAGTAAAACGACGTTAAATAAAGAAATGCCACAAACACCTCAGGAAACTTATCTGATTTTTCAATATCCACTCGATTAGATTTTTCTAACCTGAACTCCAACCTGAACTCTGAGTGCAAACCACAGCAAGTTTTTGTCTTGCTCCCCAAGAATTATAATACACTAAGAGGGAGGAGAGCACCTGGTCAAACCCAACCCATGCCCCGGAGACTCCAAACCAGGCGTCCCTTCTACGGGCAACTGCCCGCAATCGTGGACCACCAGACTTAAATCCTCCGCAAGAGATCAGCTGGGCCACAAACTTCGCATTTCTTGTAGCCCAAGTTTTCATCGTCTTAAATGTAAGAAAGGCAAAAAACAGTGTAAGGCAAGTATGTTGACTGCATCGGAAATAACTGGTAAATGCTTCTCTTTAAAAAAAAAAAAAGTCAGGCATATGCATACCTCAAATCTGCAGGATATGGAAAGCTTCCATAAAATAAACCTATGAGGTATCACCAACATTCAGACTTATCTGCTATCTAAAAGTGCCCTGTGCAGTTGTTTTTTTTTTTCTTAAATATATATATATATATGGGGTTTATATTTATATATTTGTTTCTTTCCCTTCAGCTCTACACATGGTAGAGCTGAGTGTCCTGACACAGCTGAGCATCAGGAATTCTTAACCATTTCTCAGACTGCAGTACACTTTTCACAATAAATGTGAAAGAGAATCAATTATTTCAGAAATAAATTTTAAATACCACACACGATTTCCTCCATAAAAATAATCTTTTAAATAATCATGTGAGAACAAATCTTATTCAGTTCTCTCAGATGTTGATGCAAAGAAACACAAACACTGCCAGTTTAAACAATCCATTTTGCTCAGACAATTGAGAGAGTAAAATTCAGTATCCTGAGAAAACAGAAAGTTACAGGAAAAAAAGTTACTGGAATCAAGAGTAAACTGTGTATTTTAAGACTTCTCTCAAAAACTACACAGCTTTTAAGACACCTCTTCCTCTTTACCCCAAACACCTTAACTTCAGATGCCAATCAATTATGTTTCCTATATTCAGAGGGCTCACTTACGGAGTAGAGCTTAAATGTTTCAGTTTTCTTTTGATACAAAAGGAATTAATGAGGGAGCTGGTTGGCCAAGATCTATTTTTAATGTTTCTATATTTGATGTCATTCTATATAGGTGCTATATGTAGCAATAAAGAATAGGCAACAGGATGGGAAAATCCTCTTATAAGAGCTGGTATTTCTATGAAAGATTTTGCATCTTGGAAGCTCGCGTTTTACTCATTATTCTCCAAAGCTAGTAACACAGCTTAAAGGGAAATTGTAATCTTTCCATATATAAGCAAAGAGACATTGAGTAAGAGTAAGCTTAGCACCTTCTAGCACACTAGATTATGAAAAAAATTTCAAATCACTCCAGAGATTCCAGATACAACAACAGGAGTGGAAGTTGGCCAGTCCACTCAACTCAAGGAAGTTAATTATTTCCTAGAGAAAACATTATGGAGGAAGTTTGTTTACAGAGCAACAGAAGAACCTGAAATTTGATACTGCAGAATTCTTCAGTTCAGCAAACAAAACCCCAACAAGAAAGCAGGAACCTGGAAATAGATAAATTCCACACAGATTTTTTTTTTCTTTTAAAGAACAAAGGCAATCGGCTGGGCAAGTGTTGCTATGGAGACTGCCCATTAAAAATTAAAATCCAGAAATAGAAAGACTATTATTTTCTAAAAGATACTTCAGATTTGATTGCTTTAAAGTAATCTAAAAATACCATTTTTTATCATCATTTAAATTATGAAACAAGAAACACTGACTTAAAAATAAAAAAATTAATCTTGGCCTTACATTGTATTTGTAGTTTCAATTTCCTAAATGTGATTTGATTTTCCAAAAGATTAATTCTTGCCAATGTATCATATTTTGCTAAATGAGAATATCTCAACATTTATTAAGGCCTGTGTATATGGTATTTCATCCATTTATTCAAATGCCTATATTGTACATTTTAATTACATTGAAACAATGAAGCTTAATAGATTATTTATCTTGAATTGCGATATCTCTCCTTGCATGTAGATGGAAATTGGAATCCATCTAAATCATGCAAGAGCATCACTTCAAAATTGAACGTATTAGAACTTCTTCAACATGCTGAATACATGAGAAAGTGAGTTTATCAAAGTCATTGTACATTAAAAACTAATTTATTTTTAAAGGAAGTTTTATCAACAGAATTGTTTCAGACACTGTGTCCTTCTAGATTTTAGAACACCTATATCATACAATGTTTAAGAATAATTGTTAGAAGCAGATTAAGATTTTTTCATCGGTCTTTCCAACACAAACTGCCCTTGGCAAAGACAATTTTTCTTACCATCATGAAATCAAAACAGAAACTCCTCAGTTCCTTCCCTGGCCAGGCTTTCCAAATTTCATGCATTCACATACACATCTAGAGACCTCAGTCTCAGGACTCCCTTCTCCATTAACAACTTTACTTGGCATCTCAGGGAGGTTCGTTTTCAAACTTTCCTTCATTTTGAACTTTCACAGTAATTTTCTAAACTTCGGATCAGGCAATCCTTGAATTGAACTAGTTGGATAAACAGAAAACAGGAAACACTGCCTGCACCTACAAATGGTATTACTGCTGACTGACCACTTCTGCAAACCCTGTCGCACCTGCTTTGGGACTTCTTCCATTTCAAACAATGAGCTGTTCAAATTTTGGAAGAAGCTAAATGTGTATCCTGGATTCTATAAGAGATTGAAATAGGTTATAACAATTTTATGCCTTAACATAAGCAGTCACAACTTTTAAAAATCTTTATTGTTAAATACAATTTTAATTTTGTTAACATGGTTTAATCCAACTTCACAAAAGAACTTTATTAAACAGACTTACTCCCCCACTCCCCACCTCTTCCTCTTTTAGTCAGAGAAAAGCAACATTCCTCTTGTTCTCTTAATTCAGAGAACAGGATTCTCTCAATGAAGCAGGAAAGACAACGGCTGTCTTGATTTTGTTTTTAACCCAATTGCTGAAGATCCCAAGCAGTCATCTCAACCATCATTTACAAAACTATGGAGGTTACACCATTCCCTGCTCTGAATCTTGACTGAAATTATTATAGATTAAATAGGACTTAACAGGTTTTGTTGTATTTCATAGAATCATAGAATCATTAAGGTTGGAAAAGACCTCTAAGATCATCGAGTCCAATTCAATTACTGCACAGTACCAACGGAAAAACATTTTATTCTGTAGCAAAACAGAAGAAACAAGTCTTTCAGGAAATACAGCATCCCAATATTATGTCAGGTTGCAGATGACTTAAGTACTGAACCAACCCCACAATATAACCATGTCACGTGAAGACTGCAGTTTAATTTGTTTGCTCATTGAGCTCCCTTCTGTTTACTGTGAGCCAGAGAGTAGCTTTATTTTTATGAAGGTGCAGAAGCAGAAAGGAGCAAGGCAACAGCCTCAGCTACTCACCTGAACCTCAAGCATGGCCACATTTTCAATAATCTGTGATCACACGTGCTATCCCTTGCTCTTAACAGTTGGAGCTGTACCAAGTGATAGCAGGTAACTTATCCAAAAGGAAAGGAAGGTAAGTGACAAAGGCAAGATGACTACAGAGCAAAATGAATGTATGAACAAGATTAAAATACTGTTTAAGTATTTGAGGACAAACTGTCCTGGCCAGGATCTGGCCAGGAATGAATAACCTAGGTTGTTTCCATCTCATGCCTAAGGGTTGATATCCAAATAAAGCTTTACTTTCCTTTAGTTCTCATTTGACAACCTCTTCCAGAAGCAAGATGGTATCAAATGAACTTAGGGACACTCCTCAGATTAGTTTTTTCATACAATCTTCAGAAATAAAATAAGATCCATGCAATCTTCCATATTTCCAATACAAGATGCATTACACGAAGAGACTTTCCTGTGGCCAAAAGTGGTATGAGTTTTTCCACCATCCACCTCCAGAACTGAGGAAATATTGCAGATTTTTAACCCCACAAATTTCAGTTTAGTAGATAAGATCGACACAGGGGTTAATCTAACAAGTACACAGCATACTTTGCCAGAACACTGTCTGATTTTGGTTATTGTTAGTTTTTAATGATTAATCTCCTGTTTATGCAGACTTGCATATGAAACTCATCCAGTTAGCATCTGCAAAGAACAACTGTACTAAAGATCCAACATTAATCAAAATCAAGACAAATTATCAAAAGCCGTACAAAATAATACACACATTCCACCCTGACTGGGAATTACTTTTCCAGAGTCATGCATGAGCATTAATTAGCAGCCGATGCACACCGCTATTGTTTTGACATACGCCACACAGATCCTGTTCTTCCTCATTGCTTTGATTAAGAATTTGGCTCGGGGAGAAGTTTACGTTGTTCCTTTTAATAACGGCAGCAGCTACTTCCCGGCCGGCGGCAGGGCGCAAGGCGGGAGCCGGGCTGCCGGGCCCCCGCCCGCCCCACCTCCGCCTCCGCCCCGGGCCCAGCCGCTGCGGGCCGCCGCCGCCTTCCCCCCCTCACCCTGTCCTTTCCCGGCGCACGAGAGAGCCGGACGCTCACCCCCAGGGCAGCAAAATGCTACTGCGGAGAAACAGCTAGGCACCTCGGATCTCCCACTAAATTAGGGCTTTTTAAATTTATTTTTTTTATACACACGCCAAAGTTTTTTGAATGATCACTACAAGCTTCAATAGCTCCCTCTGCTGCCAGCAAATGTGTATTTCAGCTGCTCTATGCAAAACCTGCTCGCAGCTGACAGAAAACGTCACGTTCCTGTCTCTCTCTCTGTGCATATACATCTGTGTGTTATGTGTATACACAGACAGGTATATAGAATCCTTGAAAAATAAGATTCGGGAAATACTATGGGTATTTTAATTTAACACTCTCCTAAGATTGCTGCTTTTAAAGGATAATTATTTTGACTGTAAATCAAAATACTGAAGGCCAGTAGTTAAATACTCATTATTTTCATATGATAATTTCGAAAGACTATCTTACTCAATGCAAAAATCACACCATATCACCTGGGTATCTAGCTGGATATATAGTGACACCCATGGAGCAATGGCTAATTTTTTAGGACAGTAAGAGACAAGAGTTTGTCTCAAACTGCTGCTGCCCTTACTATCACTAGTATTTTTCAGTCTTCCTCCCCTCTTCCCAAGTCTTTTCTACTCCCGCTGCTGCCTCCTCTCCGTACCTGCCCCTCTGCCATCAGTGCCAGCTGGTATCAGCTAGGTTTGTTAGTTGTTTTGCAACAGCAAAATGGCTGTTTTGCTGCATGCTGACAGCTATGAAAAGTTTACTGAAGCAAGCGCTCCCTATTCCCCATGACCATCATTTCCAGACCATCAACACAACCGTGCAATACAAGCACGAGTGCCTCCTGTCCACCACTGCTGCACACTTAACAACTCTGCAGTCCAGAAGAAACAAGACTGGGATGACCCACTGAAAATAGGCGAGGAAACGACAGCTTAATAAGGGAAGCGGGGGGGTTGGGGATCAGAGGGYTTACGTGTATAAAAGTGAGTCGTTATATTCATAGAAAAATACATTTGCCAATATGTCCTCTTTTGTGGAAGACATCCTATCACTAAACTTGATGCCATTGCATCTCTACAACACTAGGGGTTGCACAGATAAAATTTAAGAGGAGCTATTTCAGTTAAGATACAACGGGCCTACTCTGCGAAGACTGTACACAGATCAAGACAAAGCAAGCCTGAATGCACGTCCAGAAACAGATAGCCAAGCAGTACCCACGTTAACAGGATCTGGACTAAGGCCCATCCATGCCACAGGTGACTGGGTATCTCTTCTTACCTAAACTTAGTAGCAAAATATACCAACCCACTCATCCCGCCCAGTCACAGATAATTCAGGTCACTTACTTTAACAGCACACCCAGCTTCCAGACCTTGCTGGTATGTCTCTTCACAGACTTCTGCCATCTTCACGCTTCCAGCACCACAAGCCTGGCGTCTCTCCTACCTTCTTTTCTCTGAGAGTTAGAGGAACAGACTCCTATCTTCTCAAACCGTCCAGCTTCCTGTTCCTCATCTTGCTCCAGCCTTACATATCCTTTTACTAGTTCTGCCTCACCAGATGGTTTTAACCTGCCAGGAACGCAGCTCCAGGGCTGACTGGGTGCCTTGCAGCTCCATGCAGTGGTAGTTCAAAAATCAGCCAGCCCTGCTACAGGTGGTGCAGAGAGGAAAGAAATGGTGCATCCAGAGCAAGAGATACAATCAAATTATGGCAAGCAGCACCTTATTGCACACCCCCTACAACTGGAGAGGAAAAAACTTTTTAAAAAAATCAAGGATACAGAAAACAAGAGAGAAATGGAACTTTGAGCCTAACTGCAAACTTCCCTCAAACAAAATTCCCAAATTCAGGACTTCACAAAACACTGAGGAAAAAATTAAGTCTAAATCCATCTTTATCTGGCCAAGTCTTACATGCTGTTCATTAATATTAGATCGCCAAGGCTTAAGCACTCTGTTTTCTTCTTTATTAATTAGCAGTAGTATTACGCGCTTAGCAGGAAAAAGGAAAGAATAGGCCTAAAGTGCACAGAAACCTTGGTTTAATAGATACAAATTGATTTGCACTGCAAACTACATGGGGCACAGGTGGGAGTACTCATAAACATCCAGGAAACTTAATTCCTTAGGAGAAACATGTTAGTTTCATGTTCCAACCCAGTAAGCACTTTGAGCATTACCAAACCAGAACAGACCCTATGTCCCCCTCTCATCAAGAGATGAATAAGCTCAGAAAAAGGCACTTTTTAACCCATATAATTTTGTATCAGTATGCAGTAAGTACAAGCTCAATTCATGGGGGGGGCGAGGGGGAGGAGGGAGGGAGAACACACAAGAAAACAAACCCAAACTTATCTGACACCCTTTTCTCCTATTTTTTCCTATCATGCTTTTAGTGCCCATCTGCCCCCTTCTGTGTCTCTCGGTTTGGCTGTGCCGCCCAGCACCAGGGGCAGCCACATCTCTCCAGCTGGCTGAGGAGAGCCCCCACTCCCAGCTCACAGACAGACTTCAGGAATACTGGAGCCTGGGTTCATTTCTAGAGAAAGCGCATAGATGCAATGTCTATCCATAGACTTGAAGTACACAGAAAACACTTGTGCTCTAGCTTTTTTTTTTTTTTTTAAACGAGACCAGCTGGCTGAAATAACACAAGTGACACACAAAACACTTGTGAATACAGGAACCATGTAAGTATCAATTTTGTCAAGGTTTCTGTACCTGTGAAAAATAGGGAAACAGTTTAGAAAGAACATGGCAATGAGCTACCAAGTACACTATGGTATGCTTTTCAACTGAGGTTGTTTATAGAAAAATTCAGAAATAAGAAAACATTGCACATGTGCTCTGTGCTCTTTACGAGTAAAACTGGATTTTATTAAAGATAGTAGCTCCCTCATCTGTTTTACTACAGCAGCATGAGGTAGGATCCTGAATTTTGGCATAATGCTCTACTAAAAAAAGAAAGTGTCTGTATTGGGAAAAAATAACAGAAGTATTATCCATGTAAAAAGAAAAATTCCATCTGGAAAAAAAACTTCTCATTTCTTTTGAGGACTTCTCTATGTCAGTCCAGTTATAACAGAATTTCTCAAACTTTAATACAGCAATCCTCTTGTATATCAATATATGCACATATTACCTAAGAAAAACTGTGTATTACACAAAATTACAATCTTCTATCCTTATCTTTTCTGGCATCAAAGTTTGTTAATGCAGTTATATTTGCATTCAGTTTTAACTTCAATATAATGTGAAATTGTTACTGAAAGCATTAGAAAGTCGAGGAAAAGGGAGCAGGGAGAAAACATGCTAAGGGAACAAGTAGTAGTATAATATATTACTCTCAGGTTATTTTGTTCTGTAGAAGAAAAAAGGTACAACAAAAATCCCTGAAAATGAGAATCAGAAAGTGTGTTCAATTTCCAGGAGCTTTACGATCAGCAGTGTCTCGATTCTCTTTGAAAATTAAGGCCTGGAGGGATTTTTTTTTTTTTTTTTTTTTTTAAATTCTGAATATAAACCACACCTGTATATAGACCTCTAAAATTCAAATACAGACCTCAAAAACAGGCCTCATGTGATGCAGCTAGGAACACTGAAATAAAGAACAAAAAAAACACAAACAGGATGGTACACTGATAATTACATCTCAGCTAGCCGTAACAACTTGCTTTGAGCCTCCTTCACACTATTCATACAGCAAAACTAATTGTTAATGCCATTTACAGATTGTAGTCATCTGTGAGAACATCATGCAACAAATTAAGCATTGTAGTGTCACAGAGGAACACAGGCTGAGAGGAAGCAACTGCAAAAAGCTTCCTGTCATTTGTAATTTTTCATTCCATACTTTATGAAAACAATTGAGAATAATGTTGTGTATTTTTTAAAAGCTCAATGTCAAATATAATAAAAAGTTAAAAGTCTTGAAACTTTAAAGGTAAAAGGTCTTTAATCTAATCAGATACCCGCTTGGATTAAAGCATAGATTTTCTTCTTTCCCATATAAAATATGGAACTAAAGTAATATTTGCAATTGTCCTTTCCTCAAGAAAATAGAGCTGCTCTGAAGTACATCACACAACAACCTAACCTTCTCACTACCTCCATAAACAAAACCTTAAGATGCAAAGAGATTGCATCATACATTAAAACTGTGCAAAGGTTAAACTTCACACAATGGATGCAGGCTTAAGGAAGTCACAAGCAAGCTTAGGAATCAGTATTTTTTTATTTACTGCTTGGTAGTACAAAAGTTGTATATAAACTATTTTGTTAAAAATACATCTGATATGCAAATGTAAGAAAGGCAGACTAATATGGCAATATCCATACCCCTACAAAATAGCAGAGTGTAGTGTTAAATGCAATGAAACAGGCAGAGTTTCTAAATCCTCTCATTGAAGTAGCAATGCACAAATTAAATTCTTGCACACATCAGGTCTTATAATACCTTATATAAGTATTTTATACAGGTAAACAACGTGTTACATACCCAACACATTTTCGTTTCTTTTCTTCTACATATTTCCAATAGAATCAAAATAGAAAATACTTTTAAATTAAGTAAAAAAATACATATTTCTGTTTAAATTTTCTTTCATCCTTTTGGTAAATTTACTTGCAATACTAACCCATCATGTATCAGAACACAGTATTATCAAAATAACCTCCTTTTTATTTTTTAAAGCTTTTGGGACTGGGTATCTCCTTTCTGAAAATTATTTGAAACTGCTTGGGTTTGCCCAATACTCCCTTTTGCCAGTAACATTTTATACTCATAGGTCTCAATCTCTTGGAAACTGAAAGCTAACTACTATAATCAATACTAATTAAATTCTTCTAGAAATATTAGCTCTTCATACAAATAACCAAGTGAAGCTTAAAGAAGAAAAAAAAAATCAAGATTATTAAAAGTATGCCTGTAAGGTGAGCTTGGTGTTTATGTTATACTTAAATATTGAAGAGATTTCATAAGCCAGGTTTAAATTAATGGGTGCAGGGATGCTAAACACAAGTTCCAGTCCTGGCCAAACAGTTGGTTTTGGTTCTCAAGGATGGACAATTATCTCTAAAAATATCCATTTTAAAAGGAACAATAAACCATTTATTCTTTTCAGAGCTTTGGTGGGTGGTGGGAGGTTTTTTTGGCAAATATAGCATCAGTCAAAAGAATATATAGCTACATCCAGTCAGTATCTCGTGGCTAGAAGTAGAAGGAAGACCATCAGCAGCACACACTTTCAGCAAGAGTGAAATAAACTTGATGTTTCCTGACAAGGCGTGGGAGTATCTAATACATAAGCAAGAAGATTAATTTTTATCTTTGTACATATTGATTGTTAACACTGCATAAACTGATGAAGAAACCTGATTCTCAGATCTGAAGGAGAAACACAGTTTAGAGCACTTGGACTAAAAATATTGAAAGTATTAGTTTAAAACAAATCAATTTCAAAACAAGCACTGATTTTCATTGAGTTCATAAAGCAGATTAAGTTACTTTACAGTTCTCAGAATATAGTGCAATCTCTACTAAAATGCATTACATTAGAGCTTATATTCTTAGGCACTCAGGACAAATGTTATATTTCAGTTTCTATTACACAGCAAAGTTTGCTGAAGTATTGCAAAGATTTCCCTCCCAAAAACAAGTAACAGGACAAAACAGAGATCATGATAAATAGACACAAAGAATAAATGTAACAAAACCATCACTGATATTTTTAGCAGTAAGTCACACTTAAAATATGAAGGGACTGACACTGGCTTAAGATTTTGGTGCCAATGAAAACAGCTACCCTCAGTCCAGTAAAGCCACTCTGAAGTACTTTAGTATATACTCCATAAATTTTTAATGCCAAATATTCCATATCCTTATTTAATGGTTGAAATATGTTGCCTTAGCTTAATAAGCATCCTGTGGGTAAAAGCAAAAAAGAGGCAAAACTATTAGGCATTCTTCAAATACAAGTGTGTAGTTACAAGAAAACGGGAGAACAAGTGGCCTTGAGGAAAGTAACCTTCCCAAGAGCTCACCCAACTGCATAGATAAAGATGTTCTTCAGCCTATGTTAAGTAGTAAGGGGGAAGTAAGGAGGGGAGGACAACAATTTAATTTCATATCTGCATATCACTGAACTGCTCTGTACTGTGAAGTACCCTTCACAAAGTCAGAGAGGGCTTATGTACTAAAGGCACACATGCAGATTTTGGCTGACATAATTATTTCCTTGTATGTTTTGCTTGGCTACTAGCCGTTAGATGAAAATACTCTTTTTATCTTCCAAAGGCTGGCTTTTATCTTCAGCAAACATTTGCAATTCTGGAGGGGAAGAACAGAGGAGAAAAATCCAGATGGACCAGAGGGGTGAACAGAGTTTATCCATAGGGTAATCATATTGCTCGTAATATTGAGCTCATTAAAAACCCTTGTCTAAGTACAAAAAAAATAAGATTATTTGATAAGGCTTTTACCTTTCCTGTCCAAAAACTTATATGTATTTTTACTTTCCAAGATGAAGCCCAACATTTGGTATGACGTCCACACAGCTCAACAGTATTTAAGTGTCTAAATCTTACTGATGAAAAATCATTAAGTGTTCAACCTTGCACGGATGCCATCACAGAACTTGTAAAATGCTACAGTGCCATAAATACATTTTCTTAAATAGTATGCATCTCTTGGGAGTTTTCAGTTTTCTCCAAAGTGCTAGCAAACAAGCTTCTTCTAAAAGTTCCACCTGCAAGAGAAGAAAACAATTCTAAAACTAAGCCTAAATAGCAAAATTAGTTTTAGGATGAACATGCCAATTAAAAAGTTAGCAGACACTCTGAAATGGAAAAAATTGCCACAATCACATGAAGTGGTTGCCGTGCATTGCAAGTTTAGCATGTGAAATCCTAAAGGAGAATAACTAAAAATTCAGCTCGTACTCATGAAAAGGATGGACAAACACATGGACAAACTGACAAATTACACCACAGTGCAAAGCACACACAACTTTGAAAAGGGTGCTAGGAATGGAAAATGTTACATAGCTTCAGTGCATCCGTACCTTAAGTTTTTGTTAACCCAGTAGCTTACAATGGATATGGCAAGAGCTCGACTCAAAGTTTTGACTTCAACTATCACCTGTATATCTACTACTTTTTTATGTGGCACTAAGCATATTTTAAATAAACTTAACTGATGAAATGGAGTCTGCTGAGAACATGGACCTTGGAGACATGGAGAAGACATGCTACAACTTCAAATGATGCAGCAGCAAGATGCTAGGATAAGCTGAAACACTGTAGAGGTCACTTCAAGAAAATACTAAGAACATGTCAGTTTAGGCAAAAAAAAGCCCTGAACTCTAGAGCAGCAGTGAACACAAGCAACCAGCAATATTACGTCATTCAGGTACTGCCCAACTCAGGAATTTCATCTCATACAGGAACTCTCAGTAACAGCAGTTAAAGTCAGGCCACAAAGCACAACTCTACTGCCTCCAAATGCCGGAACAAACCTTTTCTGTCAGCAGTTAAACAGACATTTGTGTCTGCCTTCTTCCTCTGCATCTGAAGATTTGAGCCAAATTCTCCAAAACCATACGCTTTTTATCATAAATGCATTGGCTGGATGTACAGAAGTCTTAAATGCTGCTTATATGTTCAGTTTCAGTAAATTAAGCTATAATAATTTATTAGAAGTCTGAATCAGTAATTGAAATAAAGGTCTAACTACTACCTGTTTATATGTGAACAGCTTTTCATGGCAGTGGACGAAAAACTGATCTAGAACCATGCTAGGGGACAGTATCATAGTCTTTCAAGCAAGATCTGTTTATTTTTTGTAGCGCACATCAAACAGGCCTGGCTAGTTTCCCAGATGATTTACAAAATAGTTCTGTTGGACTGGAGAGACCTTTACAAGAGATTCCACAGAGCCATTTCTCTGCTATTAGAACATTTGTTTTCAAAAAGGGCAATACTTTAATCCTAAGGGAGATTCTACAATAAAAAGCTCCCATAGATGGACATTTAATTTTTTTATAGCTATACTATCGTATGTCTCTAGAGAACAGCTTATTTTTAGATTTAAGTGGTAATGGTTTAAATTTAGAGAACAACTTTTAAGTAATTACAGGGAACAGCTTTCTTATTTAGGAGAGGAAAGAACAAATTAGAAAGAAAACTGTACTACAAAACATTTTTAGAGTGATTTCAAAAGTTTTTTTTCTTTTTTTTTTTTTAAATCAAAGTGCACTGAAGTAACTTTATTTTCATATATGCCCTTTTTTTTCTATTTCTAGTGTTTAAAGAGAAGATAACTAGTCTGCCTTTAAGTCAAAAATCGTATTACAAACAGTCTGATCACGCTAACATTACAGATATGGAAAAGCAAAAAAAAAAAATAGTCACATGAGTAACAAAACAATCAGCTGGGCATGAAAATGCCACCGCAGCCAGTGAAGGAAGAGGTTATCTCCTATTGCATTTAGCTAATATTGATTTTTAAAAAGGAAAGAAAGGAAAAAGAAACCACACCAACAAAAAAACAACCCTGAGCACCAGGACATAATTCTGAATCGGAAAGTAGGAGTTAAGTTTGTGTTTCACTGACATCTGTAGATTCTTCACAAACTACAGAGCAGCAATGAGACAGCAGCCACTAGAAAGCTATGATTTGCCCAAGTTTGCCACAGAACAAAAAGCAAAACAAAAAACCCAACCATCTTTACAGTCTATCACCTACCTCCAAGGCAGAGCCAGCTGTATTTACACTGGCTTTGACAAGCATTTGTCCAGTCTGGTCTTACAACTGTCCAGCAATAGAGATATGACAGCTTATTCCAACTTCTTAATTTTTGAAACCTGAACTCCACTTCCTTGCAAATTAGCCTACTATTTACCTTCTTACCTGAGCAAAAAGAACAATTTACTTCATTACCCTCCACAGCTTTTTAAATATTTGGAAGCATACCACATCTCCAAGTCTTTCTTCCTCTATGGCAATGATTCCAAAAAATTGGGTATAATTTAATGATGAGGCACACAGTCCAGACAAATACTCTCTGCTTAGTTCAACAGTCATACCTGTACTGCCAGTAAAGGTTAGGAGTAACTATCTCATTGCATACCAGCTCTCTACTTTTGTCTTCCTTTCTAAACTGACAGAATTACAGAATGTTCTCTTAATGAATAAACAACGGATATAAAGAAAAGGCCACATCTTGCACCTTGGCCTTTCAGAATCTAACCTCAAGACACATGAGGGGTTTTGGGTCTTGTTACATTTTTAAACATACCCAATTTCCACTTGTGCGTTTCCCTTTTACATTTGAAGTTACTGAGAGTTTGAAACTGGACTGAGCTGACACATGACGACTTCATCCTCTCTCAGCATACAGAGACTTTGGCACTGTGCACTTTGTTCACTTTCTTCAAATCCAGTGCCTTTATTTTGTCATCGCAGAAGACCTTTCCTCCCCAAGGGTCAAGCTCTGTATTTTGAATCACATCTGTGTAAAATCACCTTTCCCCTTCAGATTATCAATCAGTGTGTCATCAATTACAAGCAAACCATATTAACTTACAGGGTTTTTTTCCCCCTGACATTCTTAACTGTTAAAAAAAAAAAAAAAAAAAAAAAACAAAACGTCAGAGGTGCATTCCAAAACCATGCCAGACATGTTTTTGACGTGCTTAATGGGTACCTCAAGCAATTCACTGAAGTTTAATGACGCACAAGAAAACCCCAGCCTCCTGGCTTAGTAACCTACCATAGATCCCTGCGATACGAGCATTTTCATGTGTATCCATTCTTATTAGCCAAAGCTCCACTAATCTATCAGGGAAGTATCTAGTAAGCAGTCACCTTATACAAGCACACAGTACAGGGCAGCAAGCATAAGGAAGAAGCACTAGTTACTCCAGTGATGCAGCTGTCAGCGGCATTTGTTCCTTTTGGGTAACAAGTACATTGCCACTAGATCTGAACCTAGATCATTTATTGCCAAAAATTAATATGCAGATGTTTTATTTCTTGGACCAGTAATGCCACCTCCACAAAATAGTTTTTATTTCAACATCTACTCTAATTACAGAGTCTAAATAAACAATTAGATAAGAATTTGGTGGATAATTTAGCCTTTACCAATTTATAATTAACTGAGTGATCAAATACAATTTTTGCAGACTTCTGTAGAAACTTGTGAAATTGAAAGATGAGTTTTCATGCAGAACTGATACATTTTCAACTTCATTTCTCTTTACTGATTACCTCATTTGACAACATACCGCTTTCAATATGAGTTCCCAACGTTTTATACCTGCAGTTTACTCTGAGCTTCTCCTCTCTTGTATCTCCCGTTTCACAGGCGTGGCAGGCATATCACCATTGACGCTCTCCACACCAGTAACAGACATCAAGCTTTTCCGTTCTTTGGAATTCGATTTGTGCTCCACTTTTGTGACTCTAAATCTGAGGTAAGTGAAAGAAAGATTCAGTTGTATTTCCCCAGAGATTAGTTAGATCGTTCTCAGTACCCAGTGTATGGACAGGAACACGTTTTCAGGTCCCAAGACCTAGACATCAGAGCAGACACCCACACGGACCCAGCTTCACTTCAGAGCAATCTTCCTTCCTGCTACCTACATGTACTTTTAATACTCACTACTGCTGAATCACGCTTTCTCAGGGAATTGTGTATTAAAGCAGAATCCACAGATTGCATACTACTTCTTAGAACAGTAATTTTCTAAGACAACTGCAACATAAGCTAGGAATTAAAAATAACAAAACAGAATGAAGTGGTTTCTATAGCTCACACTTACTTGAGAAATACCAAATTCAGAAACAGAGGAATTTATTAGTGTGCAATCCTTGTTTCTTTTTAGCCAGTATCAACAGAGAAATAGCTTTGGATTTACACCCACAGTAAATACCCATCTATTTACATAGTTCTAAAAAAAAAAAAACCACACAAAACAACAACAACCACCAAAAAAACCCCACAAAAACAAACCAAAAAAGTCACATTTACTTCTTCCAGAAATAACTTCAGTCTAATAGTAACAGGGTTACAAAAAACAATCAGTGATGCTATAAACAGAGTAGAATCAATAGATATCTGATCCAACATGGGCCACTGTAATGTCCCCAAGAAAAGTATACAATAAAATGACCTTTACCTTCCCACAGAAAGAACTGTTACTTCTCCAAGACGACTTCTTCTTTGTTCTTTAGATTTGTGAGCTGGCTTTATAAGGTGCCATCGTTTGTGGCTACAACGAGTACAAACATCCTTTTCTACTACTCCTCCAACAGTATGGAAGTGATGGCCTTTGCAGCTGTGTTTAAACGGTACAGCACCAGGTGACAAAGGAGACCCTGGACTCGTTGGACTCCCAGGAGAGGTAGGAGATAAAGGGCTGTAAGAGAAAAGTATAAAGGAAATTTAATGTTTACTATAAAATCCCGTTTCTTAAAAAGGAAAAAAAGGATAAAATATAACCTTCAGTTACGTCTAGTGAAAAGCTAGTTTCTTCAGGGACCATTTATTTGTGAGGATGTCTGGTTTAAGGTTCCCTCCAATATCGTATTTTTGCAGTTAAAATCACTTCCATCAATTAATTCAGCCGCAGTTATATTGTTAAGGTAACTAACATAAAGGGCAAGGAAATGAAAAAAAAAAATCAGGCTAAAATAGAAGAGAACAGGTTACATAAACTTATACTGATGAAGACATCTAATTAGCTGATTAAATTAGCTGATTCACACTTGGAGAACTATGGAAAGTATTTCAGAATTGTTGCAGTATCTCTAAGAACTCACAGAAAAAGAGCATAGTCCCACAATGTTGCAGAGGCAAAACTACAATGTCTATCATGAAGAGAAAAGGAATCAACAGATCATTCAGCTTAAGCTTCAGAAAAACATTTTTTTAAAGCACCTAGAAAGAAAGAAAAAGCAGTACAACCACCAAAAGGCATTTATTGATAAGATAATAACTAATCAAATCAATCTAGTTTTCTTCTAAAACAGAAAAGCAGATAGCAGAGATAGAAACCAGAAGATGTACTTTTTTGGACTTCAGCATCAATTTTGACACTGTCTTGCAACACATTCTCCTAAAGCAAGCTAGAGCTTAGTGCATTAAACATGAAATTACTGTAGCGTAAGGTAGTACACCTTGTGTAAAAAAAAAAAAAAGACATACCAGAAAGTTATGTATCAGTAGCTTACTATGAAACTGGAAAGACATACTAAATGTGGTTATTCTGGTCCTGATGATATTCAGTGTTTTAAATAGTTCCTTGGGTAATGGAATAGAAGAATAGCTAAAGTACCCATAAACTTTGGGTCAGCCATAGTAACTGCAGAGGACAAGATGAGAAATTAGGATGATCAGAGGAGAGCACGTGTGTGAAAGACACATTCACACATATATAAATCTTATTAAAAATACCGGACGTATTGCAGTAAGGACAACACAAATTTCAGTGCTTTAGCAGAAAAACTTTACAACCCAGATTGAAAAGCAACTAGACAGGTGATCATTCTTCAGAAAAAGGTGAAGATCACAAGCTGAACACGAATCATTATGATGTTGTTGCTTAAAAAGGACAAATTTCACAGTGGAAATAACAGGAATATAACCTGTGAATCCAAAGTTACATTACTCAGCATTAATCATGCCTCAGCTGATCGTTCCATTCAGTTTTAGAAATGTTATTTCAAGAAAAATACTAACAAACTGAAGAGACTCGAAAGGAGAACAGAAGGAACAAATTAAAGAACTAAAACATGCCGTAGAAGACTGGAGTTACTTGGATGCTTATTTTCAAAACAAAAGTATCAACAGGAGACAGTTAATGGTCTTCAAATAAGTAAGAGAACACTATTAAGGGAAATAAAATCTGTTCAACATCTGAAGCAAAGACAGGAACTAATGGCTTTAAGTGGCAGAAGTGCAGATTTTACTTAGCCATTACTATTGCTATTGTTAGTAAGTGTTTCGTAGTGCACCAAACTTAGAGAAATACAGTGGATTTGCACTTGAGTTACTAAAGCTTTAGGAGTATCTGTCAGAAGTTACGTAAGAGCAAACAAACATTTTTCCCTTCCCCTTACGTTTTATATTTCAATTCACCACTGAAACAATAGTCTCAAACTCCCAAAATAACATCACACATGCCTACGCAAAAAGATTGAGTTAAAATTCAAATAAATATTTCTGCCGCACCATAAAAGTTTAAAAATTATTCCTATACTTGAGGAGGACTCCTTTCGTAAGTTCAATTTTTTTCTTCAATAACCAAGCCTCTCACCATTAAAACAGGTGCTAAACAGTTGCATACTCAACTTTCTGTTTTGCTAAAACTATACACTCCCACTTCTTTTATTAGTGACACAGTACTACTTGAACCTTCACCTTCTCTGCCTTAAATATGAACACAGGGATACATATGAAGAGTATTTAGAGTGGTACAGATATAGTTTAAAGGTACTTATGTACAGATATAAGTACTTTTACACAAATGATGCATCTGCAACTCAAGGGCTGAACCACTTTCCCTACATAATTCTCTAAATAGCTGTGTAGTGAAAAAAAGAGGTAGGTCAGCCACATTATTACCACAATTATAAAGAAAAAAGTAAACCAGGAGGAGACATATAAAGAGATGTGTATTTTAAGTTAGCATCCATACAAATGAAACAAGTGCTGCTTCTATTCTTTCAAGTCAGACTAGCTTTGGACTAAGCCAACTTGTAAGTAACTTCACCGTAAACGAGTATTTGCAGCCTCTGTAAATCTTTAGCCCAAAAAGCAGTAAATCCGTATCATACACCTAGAACACATAACCAAAAGAGCCAGTTACTAACCCAGGGCATACATTCAGATTTAGTGACTCAGAGACACCACAAGGCAATCAAAGTATTATCCTCTTAGCTGATAACTCAAGGAAGTGATGTAGTCTTAAAAGCACTCAGGAAATAAAACACTTTGAAAAGATACATTTTGAGTTCCTTCAGGAAACATGCATTAAGAAGATGAGTAATTACCTTTCAGGTTCAAGGACACTGCTATCCGCTACCATGGCCTTTAACACATCAGCATTCGCTGCAATGAGAATAAACAGAACTCTTCAAAAGTGTATGGCTCCAACTTTAGAAAAAACAAACAGCAAAACTAAAGACCCTCAAAGAAATTTCATCTAAAAGAAAGATGACTGCATGATGTGTATCTCCAAAAAGGCATGAGAGAAAATTATGCAAAAAGTTAATATAATTCTATGGAATTTTCTTAACATGAGCTACTAAAATTACAGTTCATATTGTACTCAAAGCTCTGCCCCAATACAAGCCATATAATGTCGCCATCTGCACAACACTCCCGAAGAAGATCTCTGAAAATTTTAAAACATCCATTTGACCACAGAAGTATCATCACCTCACATATATAAGGCAACTTCAGATTAAAAATACTGGTTTAAGTGAGCCCTACAAAACGCAAATTAATTATCAGCCAAGAACTACTGATTGCTCACATAGTCTAAAAAGCACATGTGGTACCTAATCCCAACCTCGAGGAAAAATACACAAGCTCAAAGCCCTAACAGTTATTAAGGGAGGAGGGGAACCATGACACCACAACACAAACAAACCCAAAAATACAACTTTTAGAGAGGATTAGTCTTCATTCAGAAGTAACTCAAAGCCAGTTCAATGCTTAGGAAAACTTCGATTTATACAATGTAAAATTAAAAGGCTAAAGGTTCTTGTACTATAAAAACATGCAGTCTCCTAAATGTTTCTTCTGCTGGGCAAATACGTTCTGAACTAACCAAGCATTCCATGGTGTCCTGGTTCCGGCTGGGACAGAGTTAACTTCCCAGTAGCTGGGGGGTGCTGTGTTTTGAGTTTGGTATGTGAGGAACATTGATGGCCCATTGATGCTTTGGTTGTTGCTGGGTGGTGCTTGCACCAGCAACTTTTCTGCTTCCCATACTCTGCCAGGTGCAGGGGGAGCKGGGGGTAGGGAGCATAGTTGGGGCAGTTGACCCAGTTGGCCAATGGGGTATTCCATACCCTGTGACATCAGGCTCAGTATATAACTAGGAGGGGTGGTCTGGGAAGGGGGCACTCTCAAGCCTCAGGATTGGCTGGGCGTCAGTCGGCAGGTGGTGAGCAGTTGCGTTGTGCATCACCTGCTTTGTATATTCTGTTATTGTTGTTGTTATCATTGTTATTATCACTGTTCTACTTCATTTTATTTCAATTATTAAACTGTTTTTATCTCAACCCCCGAGTTTTCCTACTTGTGCCCTCCCAATTCGCTCCCCCATCCTACCAGAGGGGAGAGGGAGTGAGCGGCTGCATAGCGTTTAGTTGCTGGCTGGGGCTAAACCACAACACATGGGCTGCTTAACCGTGATTTTTTTTTTCAGTCATATCTTCTTCTTTATCCTTTACTTTGCACACATAGCACATGAAGATAAAATGTCCAAAATTCAATGTTAGTGCTAGTCTGCCCTATTGTCTCAGTCATGCACAAACCTTTCATCAGACAACAGCTGCAAGAATCATTCCAAGACAAAAAGTTTAATCTGGTCAAAACATGAAAATTTCACATGCTTTAAGCATTGCCACTAAGAAAGGAACCTTAAGCTTTTACTTCACAAACAAAACAAAAGGATGAACCAAAAAAATCAAACACCCAAATAGTTAAAATATCAAGAAATGCATGAACCAAACTTACCATACAAAACAATTTTCAGGTAAGCAAAAAAATTCCCTATTTTGTTTGAAGTTATTGCCTTCTGAAGGCAATCTCAAAGAGTTAAGCATGTACAAAAGTTATTAAATGAAAACACATGAACATACCATACTTCAGAATATCTGAAAAACACATATTTGTTATAGAACACCATCACAAAGGCTCATAACTTCAGTATCACAATACTATACCTTCATTTTTCATAATGTAGTTAACAATTTGTCCCACAGTGTCGCTATTCTCATGTATAGTTTCATTCATTTCTGTGCAAGGAAATAAATATGTTGTCAATATGTTGGCCTTCCAAATCAAGAACTGAGTTATTTTAAAACAAAGTAAAAGCAAAAAACCAAGTCAAAACCAAACCAAACAAACACCAGAAGAAGTTATATTAAAAAACCACCAAAATCTACTGTCACTTTGGAGGGAAAGCTTAGATAAGACTTCTTAGTCCTTATTCAGGAAAAAATACACAAGTTTACGGAATCTACACATCGGCTCTAACATATTCATCTAAGACTTGAATAAATTCAGTATCTTCACAAGCATATGTCAAAATTCCTTCTCTAGCTAGTTAGAAGGAGACAAACAAGAGAGCAGTATTTCTAATCCTAACAATAGGGACAAAAAACCCCAAAAAAATCATTAAACTGTCTCAAGTCACTGTTTTAAAATAGGTGTTATCAGCACCTACATCTACAAGGACATAACATTTGATTTTTTTAATTAAAAAAAAATTCTTATACAACTACAGGAGCAAGGGATTTAAGAAAAAAACTCATGTCTATACTTAATACTTTTGGAATCGAATGCACCCATTAACAATAGTGGAAGCTTCCCCAGAATAACCTCAGAAAGCAGAGAAAGATCAGGGAGGGAAATAGAACAATGAAGAGGCACAGCTCTGCCCTTCCCTAATAATTGTTATGACTAGCTTTATGAAAAAAAATTTAAAAAATCACAGGATTGAGGCAAGTTTGATAGGTGAGACCCTACATTTGTCTCTAAGTAGTAAATTAGGGGCTTCCTCATCTCTATACCCACACTTCATCTTAATACCTGCAACTTTGCAATGCAACTTCGACACAGCTACTTCTCCAAACTAAGACCTAAAAGTTGTCTCCCTTTCATTACAGCTCACCTTCCTGTTACCACTCACTGTGTACGTGCCCCAGGCAGTAACTGCTTAAGAACATACTGACACATCATTACTGCACCACATAGCTCTACCCTTACCACAGAGCCACTGTAATTTGCACTTACGGTGAACCTACTGATAGTAATTAATTGGGAGAAAGAAAGAGGCCCAAAGTATTTACATGTGAGGCCCTTGTATTTACTTAGCCAAATGCTATACTGGGTTACTATAGCCCTTCCCAAGTGATAACACTCTTCTCCTGGTTTGGGTTTTTTTTTTTTCTTCAAGTAAGAGTAGATGGGAATAAGGAACCATAACAACAAGAGCACAAACGAACAAACATTAGACCAAAGACAAAGGTACCTTTAAGAAAAAATTATAAGCAGCACACATTACATAAAACAGAATGTAGTCAGTCAGTCCAAAGGCTCAGTTTTATAATGAAAGGGGAGATGAGAATGACAGCATTAACATGAACAAATTAAGATTGCTAAACATAAACCTAAGATTTTAGGCTTTAAAAGGCAGCTTTTTGTCACTCCTCAGATACAACTCCGTATAATAACACTTTGTTGCTAACAGCACATGGAATGCAGAAATGCMATCTGGTGACTCCGATTGCAGTGTATGGTTGCAAACAAATATACTGGATACTTTGATCCCTCTGTAAGCTCTTAATTGATGTTAGAGGACTTGCATGGGAAATTGGAACACTCGTAGTTTTGACTGGCAAAGACCAAAACCCAACAGATATATAATGGTAATAAAACTATTTTTCTTAACATTGTTTCGATGTCAAATATAGACAAAGAAATGACAGAAGTCTTACAATAAATTATTCCATAGTAGTTGCAATGTAAAGAAATCGGAAGTTGTTTATCAGACTATTGATTACCTATTTTTTCATCAAGTTTTTCTTCTTCTAGTTCTTCAGCCTCTGTTGTACAACGATATCCTTTTTTCTTAAGGACATGACAGATGAGGATCCCCAAGAGACCCGTGATGAAGAAAACGGGAACCAATGCAAAGGCAATATACTCTAGGTGTTCAGCCTTGCCATCACTGCCATCAGTTTTAGTTGTCAAAGTAGTTGTCTGTAAGCCATAGCTTGACAAAACCTGGAGAAACTCTCCATTACCTACATAAACAAATAAACACAGTTATTACCCTACACTGTAAATCACTTCAAAGCATTCTAGAAAATTACAAGCATGACCAAATCCCCATAGCATCAAATGTGATCATCACCTTCTGTGATGACTTGAATGGGCAACACATACTCTACTGGGTGAGAACTCACACCCGTAACAGTAGATATTCCCTCTTCATAAAACGATTACAAAACATCTAACATACAAAAACCCCACATGATATTTCTTCAATATAACAATGAAGAACAAACAATATTTTAGCCTGATAGGCTTGTAATCTCAACATGAGGGTTCACATATTTCACAGAATAATACCACCATTGCTCCTTGTTCCCATCAGCAAGGAAAATGCCATACCATTCCTAAGTTCATGCAAAATTGCTAAAAAAAGTGGATCCTTCCCCAATATGAGAGTAGGTACAGGATTTAGTATTGACCCTTGCCAAGAAAAAGTATCAGGTGTGAGAGGAACAGCCTTGATTTTTTTCTTAAAAGTGGGATTTCACAGCACGAAAGAAAGAACATTTACCCTCTGCTCATCAGCATAAGGTGGGCTCATTCTTCGCTTATTTCAGATTTGGAAACCATTTTGTATTTAAACTTGAAACAGGATGGGAAAGAGACTTTTCTTTTTGTTTGCATAGAATTTAAGTTGCAGCATAGGCACACACTAACTCTATACCCACAATTTAGCATTTTTGTTTCAATTAAGCTCTGAATTTAACAGATATATATTCCATGTTATAGATCAGGCTTTTGAACTACCAAAAGTATAGAATATTTACATTAGAAGGGACCTCTGAACTTCATTAGTCCAAACACTGCTAAAAGCAGCTCTGATTAGATTGCTCAGGTAAGCTCCATCTGAAGGATGGACATTCCATAACATTTCTGGGCAACCTGTTCCAATATTTGCCCACTTTTATGGCCAATATACACAGATAAATTGAAATCTCAGTTCCTTCTCATATATCAAATAAAAACGTATACAAGTTCAACTGTTCAGCTAAATCAAAAAATACAAGTTTGCATACTCAAGATTCCTTCTGAGCCTCTAGAGTTTATACACACTCCCCACCCCATATAATAAAGATTTAAGTATTACTCTTCCAACTTGCAAGAATATTCCTGCATTGCTACCCTCTGTTCTTCTCCTCCACTTCGGCTGAAAACAATTTTTTGAAGTAGGAAAGAATGACAACAAAAAAGACCAATTAAAAAAAAATATCTAACACTATTTCAAGATACTTTCCATCTACTTGTATTAAAATGGACAAGGCAATTCAGAATCGTTCCATCAAACGGGTTGAAGGAGTGAAGACTCATTTACAGGACAGTGACACTTTCACAACAGAAATGTCTAGAACAGTCAAATCCCTCCCTTTAAAAAAAATAAAATAATGAAAGCCTCCAGAAAATTGCCAAAAGACCRTTACTCCACAAACACCTCTACTACGTTGGCTGTACAACTAAGCTGTATTTGAAAAATACCAGTAAGGTGACAGATAGCTAAGAAAAAAATTTTAAAACTGAAGTTAGGTATTTACCTTAGTTTTCTTTATATCAAAACACTAAACCTTTTATTTTTAAAGTATTTCTGAATTTTTCAGGACAGTCTTGAATTGTCAGTTCAGTAGTAATACACAAGACTTGCTCAAAGTGAAAAAACACTGGAACTTCTTTGAAATAAGAATTGATAAAACCCCAATTAACAAAACGAAAAAAAATGTGTAAAACATTTCTCTAAACTAATTCTGTAAACAATAGTAGAAATGCAGAAAAATGGAAAGAAATGCAAACAAACAACTGAATAGATCACGAGGCTAAATGTTAAAACAAAATCTCAGGATGTTTGCTTTGGACAAAGCCGGATAGTCTAACTTGCTCCCAAAACCAAAAGAGAAAGCTATTCACTTTTAAGAGAGGCCAGCAATTCTGCAGATAATTGTATGCAGAATTTACTACACAAGTCACCTTTAGAAGCTTTAACTTATGCCTGAGTGGGACAATTGAACACTTTAAGGCTGCAATTGTTTTACACTACAAGGAAACAAAAGACAGGAAAGGGTAATGGATACAATCATATAACTGAGAAAGTTGATCTTATATACAGTTTATTTGCTTTCCAATAATTTATAATTCATGTTTTAATATACCAAAATAAAATAGTTATAATTTTTTTTTTTGCTAACCCATCAGGTAGCAACAGCTACAAAGTCCCTCATTTAACTAGAGTAGCTTAATTTACTTCCGAGGCAGGAGAAAAGCCATCACACCAGAGAAGTATTCCTTTGATGACTACAACATCTCAGAATCTAAGAAATCCAACTTAAACAGTATACATCACAAGCTCAGAAGGGTACTAATAAGTAAGCACCCTTCATGTTCAAATATAAGACAAAAACAGGCAGACGCTTTGGATTTCGCTGCACATTCCCATTCATTCTTAAAATGGAGAAAGACCTACTACACTATTTCTAAGACATCAACAGCCACTTACTAGTCAAGCTAATGGGTGGAAGGGCCACAGAATTAATCCGGCTCAACTTTTTAGGCTTTCTATCCCTCTTTGTGGGAAGAGTGGCATGCATTGCCCAAACAAATAACGTCTCTCAGCATTTTCTCCATAACCATGGTAGGTAATTCCTACTTCAAACCTAGAGAGCAAGTGGGCCTTATTGCATGGCTGAAGGCCCATGCCTCAGACTCCAAGCTGTGGTTCATTATTATTTCCCCAGATGCAAAGCGGCTTTAAGAGGTCCCTTCCCCTTCGGTCCTCTGCAACCCCCCGAGCTGTGCTCCTGACAGACTGTAGCCCTGAAAACAGTTTTAAACTGGATTACCGACATGACCAGGGTTTAAGAAAAAATACCTCAGAAAGTCTTTGGTGTTTAAGCAGTCATTTTACTGAATCAGTATAACCTGTGGTTTGGCAAACTGCTCTATCAAGACAATTAAGAGACTGAGTAAGCTGAAGTGGAGGAAAAAGCAACCATGAGCAAGGATAGACAAATACATCTAGAACAAGCTTTCCTAAAGTAATTGTAGTAACACGAAGCCATAGTCTCTGAGTATGCTCCAAAAATAAGAGCAGGAGGATTAATTATATGCAAAAAAAGGTGTAAATTCCTACATAATTATTTTTAAATCATCAACCTGAAACCCCATCAGCTTGACACAGCCACTAAAAACATATATACAATTTAAAATGCAAAGCTGATTCACAAAGCTGCATACAATCAACAGAAGACGACAATTATACAAAGGAAATGGGAAAATGGATCCCAAATACTAGTAAGTGTTCACAGCAAACAAGAAAAAATTCTATATAAACCTGAGCCAATCTCAAGTTCACAAGCAATGCCATCAACAGAGCTACATCACATTTTCAGAAGGACATATCACTGCTGAGCAATCACTAAATACCATCCCCACCCTCCAAAAAAAGCAAACCATCAGAATATCAATCTCAGGTTGATATTCTCAGCCTACCTAATATATATTGCCTGTAAATGCTGGCATGGTAAGAACCATGGTTTGAGTTTCTTTGTTTTCTGTTTCTTTTTCTACCTACATAATCTGTTTTATGATTTAGTTTAGTACTTCTGCTTGTAGACTGCCACCTGAAACACCAATGAGAAAACCCCATCAGCTACAGTCTAATCTGCAGTCAAAAGGTGATGACAATCTAGATAAATTCTCAAAGCCTAGATGCAACCTATACAAGTTAAAATAAAATAAAAATATGCCAGAACTGTGCCTATACCAGCACTTTTTTCTCTGACAGAAGGATGTTGAAAACTCATAATTTTTCAGCTGAATACTTTGTAGCATAGATTAGTCCACTAATTGGATTGAGATTTAAAAAGCTTTTGAACTAGGCAGGAAAACACAAAGTATTTTTTTTTTCCCCATTTAAAATGCATTAGCAAACACAGATACTCCAACATACCAGCCTATATAGACAAGCCGAAGTGATTTTTCTTCAGTTGTCTTTAGATATCTAAAAAACTAATTCTCCCATTAAAATTCAACAAGATACAAACAACTTTGCTAAGTATTTTGCTCATTACTAGTAAAACATTAAATCAATAATATTTCTATATAAATACATAATTTACACAAGGTCCATAAACTGCTTGATGCCATTCATTTTATGTTCAGAGATGTAAAAATTCACCAAAAGCAAACYAAAAGTATCCCAGAATAAATTAATTAGATAGATCAAATACTTGGTGCTGTGTAACCTTATGAGCAGAGCGAAGCACTCAGGTTTCATTATCAAACACCCTACACATATCAAGAAGTCTGCCCTCAAAAACCTCAGCAGTTATGACATAATGCAAAAACAAGGCTTGCCTAGCTGGTGAGCAATATATTTTATGTCCCACGTCATAGCTACATCATTCATTGTGTGCTCCCTATTCCTCTTCCCCAGAGGCATATTATGCTTATTAACAGACTCTTGATAGTATACCTCATTCTCATGATGTTGCTTCACAGTGGTTTTCAACAAGTTCAGGCCATAGCAATCTTCCTTGACTCAAGTCAATTCATATAGAAATTCGTTTGCTTTTGTGTTCTGCTGTCCTGGCATTTTTATATACCTGTCATTGTATACCAATCCACACATCAAAATTACTTGAAAATGTGATCTAAATAAAAAGATTTAGGAGCAATATTCAGCACGTTTAAAGTGATGCTTAAGCTGTAGATTACAGATTGCATTCATACAACTAATTCAGATCCCATGTACTCTTGTTTGCTTAAAATGAGTATATGTTAGGTATTGAACTTGAATATTGTCTGCCCTTACTTAATCCTTACCTAAAAAGTAAAATATATGGACAGTCAACCTCAGACAAGTCTTTTACACCGGTTCTAATAACTTCTACTCTGACACATAAGTGTTCTTCCATCCCAGCAATGGCTCAAGAAAATAACAGAATTTAGGAGGAAAAAACTTAGCACGTTAATGAAAAAATATTTCATCCTTCATTAAATTGCAATTTTTACATGGCCTTGACATATCTATTAACATTCTAGTTAAACACTGTATTCCCTCCGTATTAGTAAAATAATGTTTGACCACAAAAATATTCCAATACTACAATGTCTTGAAGGCTGCGATAAGAATAAATCTGGAGTGGACCACGTGAGCAACCCTTAAGGTTTTATAAACTCAGAGAAAAGAGAGACAGGAGCACCTTAGAGGGGTCATCCCACTTCATCCCACTGTCAAAAAGTAGGATTAACTGTACCTAGACAACTACCTGCCAAGCATAGCTGAAGATCCTGCAAAGGTAACAGCTTGCCTTCCACACCTATTTTCTTTCTCGCTACAAATGGAGGGTTCAGAACAATTGCTCCTTTAGTACCTACTACCACAGTATCAATTCTGTTTGCACTGAGTTACAGAATTACTCTTTCCTTAGTTTTAGCTGCATGTACTTGAAAAGGTTTCATACTTGGCATGATCACTAGGACCTCCCCAATATGAGCCCCAGTTATCTCAAAGCTTTGCTTTTAGTTTTGATCTAAATAGACAATTCTCAAACTTTTCATAAAGCACATGAGAAATCTCTAGAAATATTTAATATTTCTTAAAGAACAACTCAGATTCTTGAAAAATAAATCCTTTTTGTAACAAAGATCAAACCTGTTTAGTTGTCATATAAGCAATACGAAACTCATCATTAAAATAATGCATTATATTTATTTTTCTAAATCTCCTATACTAAAGCATAATCCACACATAGCACATTCCAGTTGGTTTTGTATTGTTTAATTTACAGAAAGTAGCCCATGAACAATGATGTAATCTTCTCTCTGCTCGACCGATAAAGAATCCTATTTGGTTACTCTGGATTTTGCCCATTACACCCATGCCATTTATTTCTTATGGCATGCCTTTTAAAGAACTTTGTTTACATTTTATGAATTTGATTGTTCTAGCAATCTACCTGCTAAAAATAAGCCATACATATTCACTATCTTCTCCATAAAATTCAAGGAGTTACATGATCATATTTCCCGTTTTCAGGCACGAAAATGAAGTGTCATTATCAATTTCACAGTATACAGAAACAAATTATTGTTGGCCTTAATGTTAACTAATATTTAAAGAAATTAATGTACGATGTAGAACCTATTTTAGTACAAGACAAAATATACAGATGTGGCATATGATCTGCTCAAACATGTCAGCTAAGCATAGCTGGAAAACATGTCTCAGTAGCAACGTCAGCTTATGCATTTCTCCCCCTCCTCACCATTAATGTGCCAGTTCACTCATCTGTGGAAAAAGAGCAATCCCTTAAGGTTAAAAATAATTCAGACAGAATGTGGTTTGCTTGGGTGTTTTTTTGGTTCTTTTTTGGTTTGGGTTTTGTTGTTGGTTTGTTTTGGTTTGGGTTGGGTTTTTTTGGTTGGTGGTG